>JAGJRO010000022.1:0-417405 GCA_022832285.1 Lepidurus apus apus | reverse complement strand
GGCCCTAGAAATCAAGAAGAGTATAAGATAGCGACACCTATTGGGAAAGCCGCAGACGACGATGCGATGACACTTCGCCTGTCGTCTTAAAAAACTACAAGAAGAAGTAAATGCAGGTCAGCACGCAATGCATGCCATCTAGGGAGGTTGCTGCAAAACTTAAGGCTTCGGCGCGTAGTTCAAATACACTAGAGATACGGCCTGGTTGTGTGGACGCCTGTGCGTAGCAAAACTCAAGCTCAATCACCATAGTTGTGGCGCGCTTTTTGAATCTTTGCTAGGGAGACGCATGCCACATTATTCCTTCTCTGTTATAAACTAATTCGTAGTTTAAAACCATTTGGCAAAAGGACAGAAAACTTTAAAGTTCTAACTTTTAATTTTATTGTTTTGATTAAACCTTTCCGAATTATTTGCATTTTTATTTTTTTAATTTGTTCTTTGCAGTGATGGTAATATCCACTTTTATGTAATAATCCAGTATTAGTTTTACCAGTCCTAAAATGTGGTTACCAAAAGGATCACATTCAAAGAAGTGGTTCGTGAGGTCATTAAATATACTTCTTAAATCAATGGCCATGAACGCTTTATGACAAATTCTGATCACGGATTCCGCCATTTGACATATTTTTTACGACGCTTGAGTTTAGTCAGACGAGATAGCATATCTGAAGTCTTTGAAGTTGGTGAAACCCGAAGCTTAATTCAGTACGCATTTACACCAACTGTTAGGAGACAAGAAATAGGTCTTTACTTCTTCCAGAACCATGTCGCAAGTGGAAGGAACTCTTTCATGTGCTTCGTCCCTTATCAAAAGGATAAGGATGTACAGTACAGTGGTGCTGTTTCGCAAGAAATAGCACCATTGTACTGCATTCAAAATGAAAGCAACGGGCGATAATTGTGTGAGTACACCATTGCACAAGACAGCGAAGATATGCGCTTCTCTGGAAAGCTTTCGAAAAAACCGGTTTCGTATTCTTTGTGACCGTCCACCTCTTGACCTTTGACCGTTCCGACTTCCGATGCGGGTGGTTGAATTCCTTCATTTCCCGTGGGAGGACGGAGCAAGTCGGACAACGCTACGAACACAGCAAGAGTTCGTCTTCAATCACGCCCTGAAGCTTTCACATACAATATTTCGCAAAAACAAATTCGATCCTATTCAATTTTTCACTCGTCTGTTTTCTACTAGCAAACCGTCTCGATGAATGTCACAAGTTGTATAGCAAAAGCCTAATACCTAGGCTAGACGGGACAAGTTAATGATCATCAACTCCGAGTTAATCCTTCTACCTGAGTTAAAGACATTGAATTTGTATGTATTTTGTTGATGGTCATTAACTTGTCCTGTCTAGCCTAGGTATAATCGTTAGATAAGAACCGATCTAGAACTGCATGCAAGGAAATGCTCTTGAACTTCATAGCAAAACCCCTACCCTTTCAAGGTATACAGTTTGCTAAAAATATCCACTGGTGAGCCAGCATCTGATAAAATGCACAGTCTAGAGGCGGCCTTGGCCAAGGTAAACTCAGGTGAAATCCACCTATTTCCAAGAAATCTGATCGAACCAGGACCAGAGATGGGATGGGGGCATATCGAGAGTAGTTTTCAGTTCTGAAAAATGGGGCAAGAAGAAAGTTTGCACGGCAGATCAACGTTTGGCCGGATATCAACGAGTCCTATAATTGGCGTACCAATGAACACCGAAATCATTTGCATTTGTGATCGAGAAGGTGTCGGTGTACCTTCTATACTCTACAAAGTGCACGCTCCACACCATGAAACTTCAGGTAAACATCTAAGAAAACATCTAAAAGTGTTCGTGTTCACTAACATCAAAATATTACAGATTCTCAAAGGATATTTCCTGGCGTACTTCCTGAGTGTTTCAGTTCTGACCACACCACTGAAGGAAGGAGATGCTTTAGTTAAACCCGCCAGTCCAGAAGAACAGCTCACATCGCTAAACGAAGAGGACCAATTAAGCAGTCCACCTGAAGCTGATTCCCCCGACTATTACTCCCAACAGGACGAGTTCGAACCAGATTTACCCGAAGAAGACCCAAAAATGCGCCGTGATACTACCGGATCGCAATCTTCAGAAAGCTTCGAAGGCGACAATCCCAATGACAACCTCCAAAAACGTCGCGGCGCTGTCAGCGGTGAGGAAGACGACAAGCGAAACAGTGAAGTGGAACAAGTTGAAAGTCCTAAAGAACGAAGGGGTAATCGCGAAGAAGTCCTAAGCTCTAAAGAATCTGACCCAAGCAGTAGCGAAGAAGCCAAACGCTCTAAAAAAACGAAAGACCAACCTTACGACAACTTCAAACGACGTCGCGATGCTGACAGCGGTGAGGAAGACGACAAGCGAAGCAACAGTGAAGAACAAGCTAAAAGTCCCAAAGAACGAAGCGGTAATCGCGAAGAAGCCCTAAGCTCTAAAGAATCTGACCAAAGCAGTAGTGAAGAGGAAGCCAAAAGCTCTAAAAAAACGAAAGACCAACCCTACGACAACTTCAAACGACGTCGCGATGCTGACAGCGGTGAGGAAGACGACAAGCGAAACAGTGAAGAAGAAGCTAAAAGTCCCAAAGAACGAAGCGGTAATCGCGAAGAAGCCCATAGCCCTAAAGAATCTGACCAGAGCAGTAGTGAAGAAGAAGTCGAACGCTCTAAAAACATTCAAGACCAACCCTATGACGAGGAAGACGACAAGCGAAACAACAGTGAAGAGGAAGAAGCTAAAAGTCCTAAAGAACGAAGCGGTACTCGTGAAGAAGTTCAAAGCTCTAAAGAATCCGACCGCAGCGGTAGTGAAGAAGCCAAACGCTCTAACCAAAAACATAGTCGAAAGCGCCGTGACACCGACAACAGCAAAGATTCAAGTTCAAGTAGTTCCGATTCAAGCAGTTCAAGTAGTTCCGATTCAAGCAGTCCTGACGAATCAAACAGCGAAGAAGAATCAGACGAATGCGATGAAACTACTACCGAACCTGAACCCACCACTACAGAAACCGAACCCACTCTTACAGAAACCGAACCCACTCTTACAGAAACCGAACCCACTCTTACAGAAACCGAAGCCACTACTATAGAAACCGAACCCACTACTACAGAACCTGAGCCCATTCCGACGGATTGTAGGAAAAGCGCTCCCAAAGAAGGTGAGAACCGCGCCAGGTCAGATGACGAAGACAAAAATTTGAAAGAAAGGCTATCCGAAATCGACGACGAGCGACGGGAAGCAGAGGATCGAGCTCGGGAAGAAGCCCAGAAAGAAAAGGACGACATCGACAAGAGATATAAAGAAGATGCAGAGGACGCAGAGCGAGACGCTCGAAAACGACGCAAGCAAATCGAAGATGAGTACGAAAAGCGGAAAGAGTTGGCACGGCGCGAGTCACGAATCAAGCGGCAAGAAGACGAGCTGAGGAAGAGAGACCGGGAGATCGACGATCGCCTCCGAGATGCCGAAGAAAAATCTCGAAAGGCAGATGAAGCTAAGCGCGATGCTGAAGAAAAGGCCCGCAAGGCGGACAAGGCTAAACGCGACGCCGAAGACGAGGCTAAGAAGGCCGAGGAAGCTCGACGCGACGCCGAAGACAAAGCTAAGAAGGCCGACGAAGATCGACGTGACGCCCAAAAGAAACGAGACGAAGCCGACAAGTATTTGCGACAAGCCAAGAAGGAAAAAGAACGCCAAGAAGAAGAACGAAAGAGAGTGGAGGAGGAGCGACAGAACGCAGAAAAGGAAAGGGAACGCAAGGACGAAGAACAGAAAAAATCCGATAAAGAACGCGAAAAACCAGAAGGGCGCAAAAAAGAAGACGAGGAAAAGTCGGACAAAGACAAAGATGAAGAACCCGCCGAAAATGGCGATAAGAAGAAGAAGAAGCGTGTCCTGGTGGTCAAAATCTACGATTACGACGACCAGAAGAAGTCGCACATGGAAGTCGAAGAAAGGGATCCCTCGGTCGTCGCCATCGAAACTAACGACGACGACGACGAAGACGACGACGATGCCCGGAAAAAGCGTTCCGTCAATGCTCCGTTCACCAATTCTAGCATAGAAGCGGCACTGTCGAGGCTAAAACGCTCTCCTGATCCTCAGATGATTCGAATCCGTAGCAGACACCCACAAGTGCCAATGCCCTTCCGCGGGGGTATGCCCCCTCTTGCACGCCCACCCATGTTCCAAGGAAGACCAGGTTACGGAGGAAGCAGATATCCCGGGATGCCGAGCCATGGACACGCGATTATCAGAATTCGTGGAAATCCATTTATTCCACAACGCCATTTTTAGAACTTTTGCTGTTACTTTCCAACCTGTGAAAGTGGGAAATTGTTAACTCCGTTTCAATCAAACAGTTCGTTATTTTGTAATGTAATGTAATTCTCAATGTAATTCTTGCAATAAATAATATACTCCAATGTACTTTTATTGTACATTAATTTTTTTAATAGTTTTTATTAGTAATCAAAGATTTTTTAAATCATGCTCAAGGTAATTCTTGCAATAAATAATATACTTCACATTGCTTTTGACAATTCTTATTTTTTAATGTTATATTTTACCTTTTTTACGTTGAAGAACGCTTGCCAGGCACCAATGCTGGGAGCTTATTAAGCTTATTTTGACCTAATGAATGGAAGTTAAGAAAATTAATTATTACAGTAATTTACGTTGCCAAATAGGCTTACTTGAATCTCTGCTACAATCCTTTTTTACGGTAGGATGACGTGACAGATTTATTATTTTATTTTCAAATTGACGATAGAGCTGATCGAATTTGACAAAAGAAGACAATTTAACGCCGTCATTAATCACAACTGTTTGTGGATAACTATCGTCACGACCTCCCCAATGAGTCATTCAAAACACGAGATAGAGGACGAACGAGAAAGTCACAACAAAGTTGCCGTTCGCTGCTAAAAACGTGTCGAGTTTTTCGTGTAAATGAATCTTTCTATATTGAGATTCGCGACTCGGATGAGGCAACATCGAGATACCCAAAACAGATGGGGACCGGACCATTTACCTTCTCAACAACATTCTACAGTTTAGCCTTGCAACCAGTTCTCCTTCGCGCTCTTCGGGATTCGCGAGTGTGCCGAGTAACGACAGTAAACCTTGCCACACCCTTTTGCTTAAGAAAATTGTACGATGCCTTTCAATAATAACTATTAGTCAAATCTGAGGAGCTCGTCTAGCACCATACCAAAGCATGTCGCAGGTAAGAATTTTTTATCCCTTTACAAAACGACTAATAAACCTCCAATACCCTTTCTTCCAATTCTCCAAGTGTCATAGGCCTTTGCTACAAAATCTCGAATCCTAACTTCACCTTTTTTTTAAAAAAAAATGTAACGGTTGGAAACTGCCAGGTTCAGCTTAGGGGTCTCATTTGGTTTTCAAATTCAGGAATCTACCGTTAGAAAGTGAATCCAACACCAAGACGCAAACTTTTCCAATAAAGGAATGCATTATCATTATGTTTCCCATAACAAGACAGATTCATAAATCCAACCAGCATGCGTCCAGGGTGAAACGGTACTTCCGCGACACTAAAGTGAACTCTAGGTTGCTAAACGATTCATCTAGCTACAGGAACAGTAGTGGCTCAGTGAAATTTTGGAATCCGTTCTACAGTCACATGTACCAAATTAAAGCTTTAATCGAAAACAGCTTTCCATTAAGGTGAAAGAAAGTTAGCAGCACCTTCTACATCCCCTTAACAACAGAAAACCTGATCAGATTAAATAACTGGAATAATGAAGTATACTGCTTTTTAAACAGGTTTGGCTGCCACCACGAACCGCCCTCCTCCTGCTATTCTTCTCGCTCTGGCCATGGAATTTCTTGACTCAAGCAACTGCTTTGCAACTGCCATTGAGTGACACTATCATCCGGAATGGCACCATCCCTCGCACTAGTGCGAATGGCTTCAGTCCCCGAAGTATACGTCGAACGACTATCGTCAAGATTATCAAGCCTTCAACCAATTCCAGCAAGGAAATCGTTATCAAGCCTAATCCCACCTTACTCAAGTCATTGACGACCCACGAACGTCGCATCCTAAGCAAGCTCGGGTTAATTGATATCATTAACGGCAAAAACGAAAATGGTACTATGGGTACCAAACATAATTCCGCCAATGCGTCAGCCAAGCTACCTGGAAAAGCTCCCCATGAACAAGTTCCTAATCCTAATGATGTAATAACCGACAGTTGGCAATTCCTTAATCTTGGTGGAGGAGTCTTTGGGGAGTCAGAACCCACCAACCAAGACCGGAGAAAATGAAAAAGACTGTGCTGACGATGTAAAGAAAAGAATAAGAAAAAAAGAAATTCGGATTATTACATTCCCCTTTCGTACTTTTCTTTCCTTTTATGTACTGAGACATTGCAAAAACGGTATTTTCTTTCACTATCGTGTTTCTTCGGACATTTCAGTCGCTTACCACCCGAAGTAGAAGTAGGTCAAAAGCCCTGACCATTGACCCCTTTCATTCTAAATTTAGCCATGAACCTGAACGTAGCAGTGAACACGAGAAACTCCACAGCGGGAAAGGTAAAACTAACCACGTTTTATTTGACTTTTCTAATTCTATCTTGTATGTTATTTTTCTTAATTTTTTCCCTAGCTTTTTTCCAAGAAAATGGAAGCTAGGGAACAAATTAGAAACCCACATCCGCTAAATTATTACAGTACACTGCACTGACTTAATTACAGGTGCTGTTGCTGGTTCTTTTCACGCTATGCGGTCGTCACACACGCGCTTATCCGGTAACCCAATGCCAGTGCGGGAGTTTCGTTAACCCATCTCCTGCGGATACTCAACAAGGCAAAGTTGCTGCTCCTCCTCGACCTAGTGACGTTGAACGCGATATAGGATATACCATTGCACATGTGCATCAGCTGATGCAGTCGGCCAATTTCAATCCTCGGAACACGCTGGCAGCACCTCCACCGCCCAGCGAAATACTAGCCAGTTCGCGCAATAGCAACCATGGCGAAACTCACGTGAAATCTGATGGTTCCATCATGGCAGGACCTTTTGATCTGTTTCCATTACATCCGGCATTAATAAAGCCCGCATAAACTCTACAATGCTGGTTGTCTTTTTCTTTTCACAGGGGCTTTTGTTCCCTTTTTTACTGGGTCAAGATATTTTTCATTTCGTAACGCGCCAACACTCATTTGGCCTGCTTTAATTAACTGACAACATAACATTTCCAGGCGAAGTTGCGCCATGGAGAAAATAAGTCGCACATATACTCACATATATAAGAGGGGTCGACGAGGAAAAACGGCAGTACATTTTATTTAACGACTAAGACCTCACACGATCATACCATGCAGCAGGTAACAAATCTAGGTGTTTCTCTTGCCTTTTATAAAAAGTAATATTACTAACTTTTCGGCTTAGTCACGCGGCTAACAGTTTCCCTTAACTCCTGTTGTGTATTCTACCCCACAGAAAGGTCTGCTTTTTCTAGTGGGCTTGTGTCTTTTCCCTTTCACCAGCTGGGCCCAACCAACGGAAGGTAACGCGCTAGCCAACAATGCCGTTGCCGATGAAGATGTAGCCGTTTATGCAGTAATGGAAGAAGATCCCAGCAAAACCAACGGCAAGGCTCAAGCGCAGGGAAGAAGTCTTTTTGGCGGAGGAGGAGGGGGCTGGGACAATAACGGTTACTCTGGTTGGAACCCTATGCGAGCAAAGGAACAATTACTGCACAGCAAACTTCAGTTTATTTTTTCCCTCATTCCACGTCTACCATTTGGTTCGAATCCCGTTCCTCCAATGTATGGACCACAGTATGGACCTCCAGGTCAATTTCCCGGCCAGCCTCCCTATTATACCCAGCCTTTACTGCCCGGATCCGGAGGACCGTATCCAGGGGGCCCAGTACCCGTAAGACCCGGTTCTACTTGCTATTTACCCCCTCACTGTTACAACCCTGTTCCGATGCCGGGCCTACCGCCCTGCTATCCGATATGTCCCTCGGTTGAAGAAACGGTGACCACCGCATTTCCAGTAATGGCCAGTGTTATTGGCAAGCCGACTGCAAAACCAGGACCTTCAACCAGCAATAATCGTCCTACTCCGGAATCCAGTCCCATAGAAGAGGACAGCGATAAAGGAGATGATGCCCCGGAGGAACCGGGAACCGAAACAACCGACGAGACAGACGAAGGAGAAAGCAGAAAAAAATTTCGCCGACCTAATCCTGGAGGCAAATCGGGACGGTCGTAAAATAAAACCGGCCAAGAATGGCGGGAATGCCCGTCTACCGGTAGTGCTATTTTATTTTAGCATCGTTATTTGGGGAAGATTATCTTGGTTTTGGGAAATTTTATTTGTCCTTTCAGTGTGTAAAATATTAATTTTATCACTAGTCTTGGGGGACAGCTGGCCATAGTCTATAACGTCGGGCAAACAGTTCCTGTAGTATTAATAACCGCAATGCTAGTCCGTTTTCCAAAGTCCTTATACCTTACGTTTCAGAGACCTAATTACTCTGTAACCCTCTTGCCCTAGTTTTGATGTACAGTATATATACCTGTAGGTATAAGTGAAAAAACCCGTAGACATGGAGGCCTGGACACTCAAGCCGCTAACAAGGTGTAATTAAGCTACCAAAGTCTCCGCAGGAAAATCCATGACAACCAGATTGGGTAGGTAGTCGTGAAAAGCGAAGAGCGAAAGTTGTAAAACGCGCAAGGAAAAGCGTCCCCTTCCTTAAATGTAGGTGCGTCTGAATACACACACGTAGAGAGATATATATAAATATATAACTGCGTTTCTCTTTCCCAAGACCTTTTGGCTTAGATATTAGTTTCGGTTGTGAGGTAGCGACGAACCTTTTTTCTCATCATTTCGATAACCGCTGCTGTTCAAATACAGCTTTTCAAAATTCTGGCGCTTAACGGAGAAATGACTAGTTTCCATTAATTTTTCCCACACGTGACATACGCCCAGAGCCTTCCGGCCTATTGTCAATCGAAGGTCTACCACTCCCTGATATCACACAATGTGTGTCAAATTTCCCTCGCCTTCACCTTTACACATCTGTACGTACATGTACACCCCAGTTCCCTCCATTTCATTCGCCCTGAATGCTTGAGCAATGAACACGATGAACGATCCATCCTTCTCACGCCACTCCGCGAAAATTTCACCAAGTAGATAGCGCAAACAGGGCGTCATTGATACCTTTTCAAGCATTAAGGTTATTGTTACCCTAGCTCGTACATGGCACTAATACACCCCCCTAGGCAGGCCCTATCAATCTTCCCCATCTTACAGCATATTCCACTATCCCGCGAGCCCCTTACGGCTTGTACAGCACATGGCATTTAATTTCCCCGACCGCAATGCTGCAGCAGAACTTTGCTCAGACTTAGAAATCTGACAAAACGGCAAAGCAGCTTTTCAACGGGTTTGTTTAGAATAAGCTTTAGTGGGTTCGAATCGCAAGTGTAAAGGAAAAACCTGGGAAGTTTTTAGCTGTGGGAGACGGGTTTTTGTTGAACAGAAAGCCAAATGAAGGCGGATTCATGACCCTAGGTCGGTATTTCTGAGCGCCATTAAAAAGACTCAAGTACTCGAGAGAAAGTGGTGTGTAAAAGGAAAAAGCGGCTCTATACCTTTCTTTCTCCCATGGCTCTCCACCACGTCCCCACGTGCACACGTATCCGGGTTGCGAATACGAATATATTATCAACGCAAGGATGCTTCTTCTTCGCCGTCTCATGATAAATTCATGAATCAAGTTTTAAACTTCTAGCTTTCCAATGTTTACAGACTTTGGTCATTTTTGCTGGTCGGGCTAAAAACACCATACGACCCGACGAGGCAGGTGCGAGTTTTTCAAGATTCCTCACACGACAAACGAGTGGAAATCAGATCAGCGTTGATCTGCATTACAAACCAAACAATTAAGGCCCATAAATTCTACGAAAAATCGAAACTTGGATTTTTTGTAGTATTAGACGTGATAATCTACAACAACGTCGCATGGAAATAATGCTAACTATTCGGTCCTGATCAGACGATGCTTGGGAACCCACTCGTCTCCTAACTTTTCTTTTAATATAAGCACGAGCTTACTTTTACCGTATCGAGGTTCGTTTGCATACACTTATGAGACTAATACGTGAGTCGGTCTGATTTCAATACGGCGCCACACACTTCTAATTTGGAAACCTGTTTCCTTTAATGTCGCCGTGCATGCCAAGAAACCAATGTGAGAGAGTTTGGCGGGTTTTTAGAAGAAAAAAAAGCGGGACGAAAAATTGGAACGCGGTACATGGAACGCATATTAATGCTTTCGTTAGTCATCATTGGGGAAGTTTGCGGTTCCCTATGCGTAGGCTTCGTACCCTTTTCTACGGAGGGGAAAGCTACCACGTCTGAAGCGACGCTCCCTGATTCTGTCTCAGACATAGCAGCGAGTCGAGCCAATGATCTGCAAAATCTTAGACTTTTTGGCACAGCCAGTCTGAGGTCTGCCAATTCCAGTGCAAGTCGTGCTGTCTAATGTTTGGTTACCGTTGCCTGCCTCAGTTCAGCCGACTCCTTTTCTCCCTGATAAATAACGTCCGTTTTCACCAGCCAAAAAGCCCCTTAGGATGTGTCCTGTTCAATATACGTTCCATTTAAGCTGGGGTTTCACAATGACTACGCAAAGGCAATTTGGAAGCGTCTACGCATATACGCACTCCGCGGGACACCTGAATGGAATACGTCGGCCATGCTGATCGCCTACGAGGCTTTCTAAGCAGCTGACTCTTTGACGGCGTTTTCTGGAGAGAAAATGAGGCTGAACGTAACCACACAGGCCTACAGCTCTCTTGCCCTGTAGTGCCCTGTGGTACCCTGTGGCTTACCATTCATACCAAATGGATGCCAACCTAACTTATGCATAAGTAGCGACAGGAAGCTTGCATTGCCTCTTCTGATAATTCTTCGTCTACCCGCAGGAATGTCTGGGTGCTGCTTTTTCTTTTCAGTGGGCTCAATCGCTCAGACAGAAGTGCTATGACGCGTAGCCTAATCTTTTACATATAGCCAAACATTAAGCTACGTTGAAAAAGTGTTATGCAAATGAAGTGAACAGGCTGTTGAAGAATCTTCGCCTCTACGTTTGGCATTGGTGACCCCGTCCCTAAAGCGGGAACGATTCACCCGAATTACAGGGTACTCCCGCCAGGATCTCGGTCACCAGGTGAAGGCTCTGGTGGTCAAAAACAGCTTTTTCAGAAACTTTTTCAGAAACTCGCGAAAAAGATAAATACGCACGTAATACGGATGACAACAGCTTTCTTTCATTAAAAATTTACAGATGTTCTGTTGTAATACGTCTGTCCTTTAATGGTATTAATAAATGCCTAAGACTGGTTTGTATGACTTTAAATTAAAGTTTCTAATTAATTACGTGAATAATGCAACACACTTATGCCAACATTTCTTTAATACAACCTTGTAATACCGGATATTCTCACAGCATATTAGAACAAGACCGTAATCAGAATTCTCAGCCGCGAAGTGTCTACGTGACGATAAACCGTTAAGCCTGAAATGGCTATAGGGTATATTGCAATTACGAATATTGTGTACACAAGGTTTAATACCCCTTCAGCAAAATGGAGAAGGAAAATTTTATATGATTGCGTGTGCCTTTTGATGAGAAAATCGCAGGATTTTCCTCGTTTTCTCCTACAAATCAACAGCGAAATTAGCTATTCAGAAAGCGTCAATAATTTTTTTAAATTTTTTTTAAAAAGTTTCTTAGCACCTTCCACTTGGATCCACTCCTTTACTTTTTAGTGAAAGATAAATCCAAATAAGGGTTCCTGGCGATAAAACGGCTACGTGATGGTTATCCGTTGAGCCGAAAGTGCTTACGTGAGTATGGAGTCATAAAACCATGGATACATACATACAGCCTCTTACGGCACTTTCAGCATGCCTTGCTAAAGGAAAATCGGGTACACTGCACGAAGGTTTGACGAGTAGTTGCCTAGCTGTCTGTTTGCTGACACTTCCACCTGCAGAACTACTCGTAATTTACCCGAAAAAAAGTCCTAACGACACACACAACAGTCTTTGAATTACTACGCCATTTGTTTTGTTTATGATAAAGGGCCCAACAAACGCTTATAAAATGACTACGTTATGATTAGCAAAATATTTTCCTTATATATGCTGCTGCGCCAATTCTGGTACAACACCTTGTAGAACTACTCGTTATATAGGTAACGCAAAAAGTCCTATAAACACACAGAGCAGTCTTTGAATTACTACGCCATTTGTTTTGTTTATGACATAGGCCAAAAAAACGCTTATCAGGTGCTAGATTGTCTGTACGTTTACGATTAGCCAAAAAAGTTTTTCTTGTTTCCTGCATGCTTGTGCGTCAATTCCGGCTTTTCCTTTTTTTATCATCTTACTCTTCTGCACGGCTAGCAGCATACAAGCCCTGCAGTCCCCGGAACGCGGGAAAGTGCAATATACCAGTCATGCGTGACATATTGACGACGCCGGCGTAATTCAAAGTTCACTCAACGTAACATACCCTTTCGCGTTTTATCGTCGCCAAATGCACGCTGAATGATAAAAACCTGTAACAAAAAATCCTCAAAAACAGCTAAACAATAAAGCAAATAGAATTCCTGACACAATCAACAGACATGCGTACCCCACACTTACTTAAGGGACAAGGTAACAAACAAGAAAACGAAGTGAGGTGTGGAGATATCTATGGTATGCAAACTTACCCAACGGGAAAAGTGAGACTAGCCCTGCAATATCTTAGCTTTCTCTTTCGTTAATAGCCAGGTGAATTGCGGCTTCAATTCTAGCCCCCGGAACTCTTTTGACTCTCGCCTTAAAAAAGAGTAAAAAGAAGAAGAAAAAGTACGCACAAGGCGTGCTGATGGCGTTAGAGTACTCCATTCGTCGTCTAATAACCGCAATAAGGTACACGGAAGCTTACTTAAACCAAAACCAATATCCTCTGTTCTCATTCCCATGCCGATTTCTATAGTCTGCGATAAACTGCGTAACTCTGACTTCTGGTTTCACCTACATCGTTTCCCCCTATATACTTAAACTATTATCTGGCTTGACCCAGAAGTTAATGCACGTTCGAACCGAACATGTGGTACGACCGCAAGCATTGCATGCCTATACGGAAGACATCCTCTGATGGAGTTTTTTTTTTTAAGTCACATAGAGTGAGAAATGATAACAGGTGCGAGGCTTTGGGAAGAATGCCTGCAGACTTCAACACAGATTCTTGTCTGTAATCCGAAAAATGTCAGGCCCAGCCCCTGACATTTTGTAAACCCAAAAAACTCGAAAAAGCGAAACGCGGGAACATTAACGTTGGAAAAAAGTGAACCGGGACAGGCAAAGTTAGCGAGGAGTTGGAGGAATCCACCATGAACACACAAGTTTTACTAGATCCCTAGAAGCCACGAAACACAGGTAGAACTTTCACCGGAAAAATCCCCATTCATGAACGCAATGTAAGTAATTACCCCCCTCCCTCAGACTCGGCCTGTCTACGCTTCCTTTCATAATTCTCGCAGTTTTGGAATCCCAGGCGTCATTAATTTACCTCAAGATATCATCTCTAAATAAAATCCCAAAATTTCCAGCGAGGAAGGGAACACCTATAGGATTGAATGGTTTGGCTACGGACTGCGTAAGGGTATAGGGTGAAAACGCCAGATAATTTAATACACGAAGTCACGGTATGTGAATGTGAAAACTACCGAAAAAGGCAGTGTAAGGTAAATTTCTTGTTTCCTGTAGCTCGGGCTGAGTCAAAACCAGCTAAGATATGCCATAGTCTTTAATAGGCACCAAAAACTGATCTCTAGAAAAGAGAAAGAAGTTGCTGGCTTGGAAAAGAGCGAAAGAGCGAGAAAGACAGAGAGAGAGAAGAGAAAGCACGTGCAAGCAGCCGCCATGAAGCCTTTGGCATGGTGCGGGATGCATAAGCATGGCTCTAACCCAAAGGTGAGTTACATGTCTAATGTCTTCGATTCCACGTCGGCTATTTTCTATAACCCTTTTAGGAGAAAGAAAAAGCCCGTAAGGTACTTTCCCTTTCGACTAAAGCTGACCAGACACCTTTAGGTTAGTAGTAGAGTGGACAGCCCAACGTAGCTGGGATGCCGGAGACGCAAAAGGCGAACGAACGGAACCACCGCCAGCAAAGCATGCAGACAAGTCGAGAAAGTGGAGTCCGGGTATTTTTTGTTTTCACATACCGGCGAAAAGGGCTGCCATAGCTCCATAAAAACCTGCAATCCTTAGAATTCACCATATATAGGTGCCGGGAATGGAAAAAACTCCTCCCTTTACTTCTTTCATTAGCATAAATTGCGAGTTACAAAGCAACCAGAACTCAATTAGATAGTATGTTTTCAAACTTTGTTTGCGCCCAAAAGAAAAAGCATACGCCAACCAAGATCTTGAACGATGCAACATGAACAAACTTGCTCATCTGGCTTTTCAATTCCTTTCAAACGAGTTACTCCGTGGGACGGTTAATTCCTCTATACCCGAGAGTCTATACCGAAACAGGGGATTGCTCCATGCATACCACATACACACACACAACGGTCCTCGGTGCTGCATGAGGAAGCATCCGTCTTTTTCCTTGACCTCTTCACCAATGTACCGCTATACCCTACATAATCTTCTAAGCCCATGCCAAATGGAAACACACTTTGAGTCCGGCATCGACCTCATCTATGCGACGTATATAGTTGGTCCTACCCTGGACTACGACGTGCCCCGTTCAGGATCGAGTAGGATGACCTCCCAAGTGGTTAGACTTGATCGTCAACTTTGGAGCCTGGCAATAAAAATATATATAAAAAATGGAGAAAATAAAATAGTTTTCGATTTGTCCCCGTCGACCTGGAAACCACTTTTTCCTTAATGTTTGTTTTAAGAGCACCCCCACCTGTATACTATGTTAAATTAAATGAATAGCGAGGTGGAACATTATATAGCTGGTAACTTTAACATAGATACTGTCTGACATCCTCGGCGGGAGATCCTACGTGGGATGGTCTCAAAATTCCATTGCGGAGAAACTGACGAACAAGTTGGAGAAAAAGCCAGAAAGATAAGGGAATTGCCGCCTCCTAACCCCCTCTTCGCTTATTCCCCAAGTTGTAAGCAAGTTTTCTGGCCTGAATGAGGCTACAGCCCGCCCCGAGCAGCCCGAAAGCCCGATGGCCCGTAGGTTGGCTACTGCTTTGGGCTGCTCTTACCTGTGGGATGTAGGAGAGCGAGAGCGATACGGGTCAGCCTATATAAAGCTGGGTTCCACACCTGATTCAATGCACAGTGCACCAACAGGAATCATCCCGAGCGGAATTCACTCAAGACTTCCTGGAAACTTTCCGTGGACTTCGTGTTTCCAGTCAATTTACTTTTACCAGTGTTCATTTAAGCGGCAGTGCAAATTCATCAACATGAATAAGTTTATGGTGAGTTTCAAATCTTCCAACCTTCGAAGAACCATTGGCCAAATTCCACCGGCCAGACCCGACATTCTACAGGATTACTTTTCACTTTACACTGGGGGAACCTGTCAAAAACTGCGCTCAAAGTGCTCGTGTGTTTTATTCATTTTTCTAAAACATTCCTCATTCTCTGCTAATTTGCGATCTCGTTATTCAAAGTCAAAGTCAAGCAACATACGTGGCCTCTTAAGCCGGGAAGCCAAACCCGCTATCCACCATG
The DNA here is from genome assembly GCA_022832285.1 of Lepidurus apus apus. Lineage (NCBI taxonomy): Eukaryota > Metazoa > Arthropoda > Branchiopoda > Notostraca > Triopsidae > Lepidurus > Lepidurus apus. The sequence continues at coordinate 401,622 of JAGJRO010000022.1, read as the reverse complement.
CACTTTCCGCAGTTCTAGACAGGTTCCGTTAGGTATCGGACAGTTACTGTTACAGAATGTAAATTTAAAAGCAAAAACAGTTACGTCACTCAGAAAAAAAACAGGGAAATGACACTAAAGAAAGCTACCAGGTGTTTCCAACACAAGCTTTTCGTCATGCATCGGACAGTTTTTCTTACGCTAGATAAATTAAAAGTTTAAAAGAATGAAACCGAAGAACAGCAGATGGCTAACCGCCCCAATAGCAATTGTCCGGAACTCTTGCTCACTTTTCTTCCATTTTGCTCTTAGCACGTACAGAAACATCTCCTATTCCATACTCATACATAAAAAAGGAAGAAAAACGTTTGGCCCGAGGAGTAACGCATCTTCTTTGGCCTGTCCGGAACTTTTAACTCAGTGCCCTATTTTCCTATTTTGCTTCCAGGTTGTAACGGTCCTGGCTGTAGCCACTTTCACGCACGGTCGAGTGGCCCCACTTGAGAAGCGCACCTTAAAAGGAGGACTCGGAGGCTTGTTTGGGGGCGGCGGCGATGACTATGGTGATTCGTACGGCGGGACCGGTTATGAGTCCGCTCCCGCACCTGCCTACGGTGGCGGTGCTCCGGCTTATGGAGGCGGCGCTCCGGCCTATGGAGGTGGCGCCCCTGCCCCGGCTTATGGTGGTGGAGCCCCCGCATATGGAGGCGCTGCTCCGGCCTACGGTGGCGGCTACGAACCCGGCTACACCGAACAATCTGGCCATGAAGGTTACGAAGAAGAGGGAGACAAGAAAGGATTGAAAGGACTCAAAGCACTCGGCAAGGGCATTTCGGACGGCTTCTACGGCGCTGCTGACTACGCCAACAAAGGCTTCAAGTCGATCGGCAAGGGAATCAAGGGCTTGAACCCCTTCGGAGGTGGCGAATACGAAGAAGAATCCTATGCTCCTCAACCCGCACCCTACCAACCCGCCCCATACCAACCCGCCCCCTACCAACCAGCCCCTGCCTACCATGCTCCTGCCCCCGTTAGCTCTTATGGCTCCGCACCCGCCGTACCCGCTTACCCCGTACACACCCCAGCGTACTCTCCCCCCGCCCCAGCGTACCCTGCACCTGCCCCAGCGTACTCTGCACCCGCCCCAGCATACTCTGCACCCGCCCCGGCGTACTCTGCACCCGCCCCAGCTTATTCCGCCCCCGCCCCAACTTACTCCGCCCCAGCTCCTGCCTACGAGCCAGCTGCCCCAGCTTACCAGGCTGCCCCGGCTTACCAACCTGCCCCAGCTTACAAGCCTGCGCCTGCCGTTTCTACCTACCAAGCCGCCCCTGCCTACGAAGTGCAACCAGCTCCAGCCTACCCTGCAGCCTTGCCCACTTATGCCCAGCCTTCATCATCATACAACAGCGTGCCAGCTCCCGTTTATAGCGCTCCCGCTGCAAGCGCATACCAATCCAAACCAGCAGGCGGTTCTTACGGCAAATAATAACCTCTTTAACTAGATAAATTTAGAGCGAATGAGAGAAGAACAAATGTCGTACATTCCCTCCTTCCCCAAACCCCAAGATCCTCTCCACATCTACCCCCCAAAACTTCCCTCATATTCATTGCTCATTAAATGCTATGTATTATAGCGTTAGACATGATGCCCACTGTTCTTGTCGGCAGTGGGCATTTCATGTCGGATATAATGTTTTGTCTCACTGACCTGGTGCAGAGCTCCATTTTTTCCCTCCCTTATTAACGTTTTGGTTTATTAGATCTATAGCGAGAATATGAAAATGAACAAAAAACAGAAGATGAGCAGTGCTATGCTTCTTGTTGTACATAGTCGAAATTACAACAAAGTTTTTATCGACCATAAATCAAAGATTAAACTTATTATTGACTTGAACTAATAATAAATCGTCAAGACAATACAATACTGAAACACAAATGCTTTATATCTGATCATTTTATACGATTATGGTTTTAATCCTGTCTGATGCAAACACGGAACAGCTGAAGCCTTTTACGCAGGAAGTTATTCTGCTACTATATGCAATGAATGAAAATGGTTACGAGATGAACTACGTAGAAGATTCCCTTCGTGGTACAAGATTCAACACATGTAAACTAGTGACGAAATGAAAGTTCTGGTACGTTGATACCAAGCTAAATAATTTCAAACTTATATTTACTGAATAGTTACTAACATAACGTCCATCGAGGTTTGCTAGATAGTATTCAACTATGACTTTTCTCACAGGTTGGATTTAATAGATGTAAAAATAAAGTAATATTTGCGAACGAAACAGGCCTTTTTTAATAAGTTTTATAATACATTTTTAAGCTTATGTGGTGAAGATAAGTTAATTTAAGCTATAAATTAAGACCAGACAGAATATACATGAAAGATTCCTTATATGATTGAATATATTGTTACATTTTGTCGTGAGTTTGATCCTGTTATCAACTCAACCTTGCTGTCTTTAAAGAAGGTGTTGGGCCTCGGTGAGGATTTGACCCTGATTACTTTCGGTTTACATGGCACACTTGAGCAATGTAGTGTCAAGGTTTCAACCTGGGTTGCGATTTGACGACGTTTGCGTAAAAGGGGTACAACGGGTACTTATGTAAGAAGTTAGTCTGGGTCTTGATGAGAACCAAAATATAAGTGGATGAAAAGAGCGACCATTGTAAAAAATACGCAGCTAACGAAAGCTCCTAAAACAAATAGTGAAGTGGAAATTCCATTTCGACAAAAAGAGCTTGAAGTTCTGAAAAATTCTGAGTTCGGACATTCTGAAAATGTCCTGCATAAGTTAAGGATTGACACGGCTCTTCGATGCCTTCCCGGCTAAACGCAATTCATTTGACTCGGGATATGCAAATGAACCAGGTAACACCAGTTTTCCTTCAATCAAGTTACCCAGGCGAAGGACAGGTGGCCTTTGCATGAACATCCTCACCGGAACGCGTGTATTAACAAGCAATTTAAATATATATATATATATATTGGAAACGTAGAAACTTCCAAATTATTAGAGAGCTATAAGTGAATATAACAGAATCACTGAACCATAAGAAGAATCATTAGACCGACAAAAGTTCCGCCTGTTTTACGGAACATAAAGCGAGAAATCTCTCACGAATTGTTCGAAGGCGTTCAACTGCCAAGAATAGCACATTTCTTTACAGATCGCATGGCCCGATTCACAAGGTCCCTGTGAATATCGCTGTAGTGCTCAAGTTCGCCAAGTCGGGCTTCAAAACCGAAACTAATGGTAATGCTTTGTCCACAGAAAGTTTCACTCCATCTTCCCAGAAAACCCTATTATCATCCAAAAAACAACCTATTGAACATTCCCACACTAGGCAGCGTTAATTGTAAGCAATTAATTCGAAAACTAGTCAAAATGCACGAAAGATGTTCTACATGTTCAAACAGTAAATTGAATCCCCAAATTTCCTCGAATCGACACTATAATACACTGTAATAGTCTGGCAAGTAAGTACGGAAGTCATGTTTACTAATACCACGCTTACAAAAGGCTGATGCAACCAGACTTAGTTCATGTAGATTGCCTTTCCCTTATCCCGTCGCTGCACAGGGTGAAAAACCGTTTCCGCAAAGACAAAACCTGAGGTTTTGTCTATTGCATCACCTAGTTCGCATTTAGCCTGGGAGCAAGACACCCCATTCATGGCCCCTACACTCGATCAAATTAATCCGGAAGGAAGCTGCGAATACGGGTCAAGGAAGACATTGACTCCAAATCCGTAAAATGACACCTATGGCCTTCGTTCTGCCCCCTCTAAATAATGACTTAGTCTAGTCTCTGTTAAAGATTTATGGGCTGGCACCAAACGCTCAAACATAGGATTCTTCAACACGCAATTTTGCCCATGGGACGGAAAACGCCGTCGTATTTTTCTCATATGCTTTCCCCACCGTGGACAATTTAAAACCTTTAAAACCGATTTCACAAGACAAAAAATAAATAAAATAAAATTTAAGACACGGAAAAAATAATAATAATTACAAAACAGTTGTAGCCCTGAATTTCTAATTGACTTCTATTTTTGGGATACAAATGTGTAAATTAAGGTGTGGCACTCGGAGAAGAAAAGAGAGGAAAAATTGGTAACCCTCGAACTTCGGACTACGCCATGTGGAGATCACGTGACTGAAGTTGAGTTTCCAAGATCCCCGCTCAAGTTTAAGAGCAACTTTCATCTGACGACATCACTTTAAATGCAAGAACTATGCTAATCGTAGGTCCAACGTTTTAGCCAAAAATGGGCATAGAAACTGGACATTTCCAGTTTCAATATTTATTCAGGCCTTGGTTATAATCTATGCTAGGAAAACTGTTAAGTCGGATACTAGGAAAGGCCATGTGGTCGTCGATCATGCGACGAACGCGTGGCAAAAATGAAGCCCTACATCACCACATGTATTAGCCACATGGCATCCTCTGAAAGTTCACTCCTGCTAATGGCAGTATTCCCTGACGGGGAATGAAAGTAGAAGACAAAGGCCATCAATGAAAACTTTATATATCTCATTCGTAAATTTATGTTAATTGCCTATGGAGGCAAATGCATACATTTGCGTATATCTTGCAAGATAAACATCGAGGCAACTTTTACCGTCCTACATTGTTGCTTCTGAGAAAGAGGTCCTCTTTATCATTGAAGGTTATATCCATTACCATTATATTCAATAATGTGCGCAAGTACTACGCGAATGCCGGAATAGTAGAAGGATCATGCAGTACGCGAAATTTAAACACAGGGCACAGCTTGTATTTAAAAAAGAAAAAGGAGGTCAACGTTCCAAACTTCACTGCCGATAGCAAGGAAGGGGAGCGTGCTGTTTGAGCTCCGAGAAATAAAATTAATCAAAATACAGAAAAATCTGCAAAATCAAGAACAACCCTTAACTCTATATGACTACTGACAAGCGATCCGTCCCTACTGTGTTTAGCACCTTAATATGGGTCGGTCTTGAAAGTCCTGGACTCCTCTAACGTGCCCCACGAATTTAGCAACGGACATACGCAGATGTAAACGACTTGGGCTCGACGATTGCAGCAAAAACGACATTCCAGGCCAGGAAAGGCTTGTTTTTAAGTTTGTGTTTGTTTACCAAGTGGAATGTAAACGAAAAAAGGAGTAGCGTGCGTAGTAGGCAAGGTTTTCCCGCTTGCAAACATCCATTCAAAAGAAAGTCGGCATGCCTGCTGCGGAGGCTTCCTCTTCAATACGCGTTACCCTCGATATGCAAATCGTGCTAAAGGTCGACCTTCACACACGTAGAAACCCAGCTTCAGTTTTAAAACATCGCTGGGTACTTATGTACACAATAAGAAAGCCAGATCCTTGACTACATGGACGAGCCCCTTCACATGGTATTAATACTATACTAGTCGAGCGACTTTTCGACCAATCAAGGAACGAGGCAGGACCTGCCTTCTTCGAAGCGTTCTTTTTACGGGAAAGCATGACGGAGCGATTTTTGCGACAGCTTTATCACACGTTAAGTACGTAGATGAATTCCTTGTTCCGAGAAAGGAGTTCAACTTGGAAAAGAATCAAAGCGTTAAGCGTGGTTCCAGTTTGCCTCCGGAGTGATTCTACGGTTTTCGCTGCCTAATTACATATTAAGGAGTTGAACTTCAACCTTTTAGCCCTCGGTGAAAAAGTACTCGCGTTTCGTTCGAACTGAGCTCTACCTGCATTGAACCGAATACGAAAGCGCCGAAGAAACAGGTTCTAATCCTTTCTACGTATGCAGAGCATCAAGTGTCAAGCCAGTTTACTACGGGCCAATAGGTATTGAAGGGCTCGTCCCGAGCTGGAGTGGAACGAGCAAACGAACAGTGTGTGTTACATCAGGCACTGGTATAAAGTGTTTCAGGTCTCGAGCAAAGCGCTCAGATCTTCGCAAACCCTGGAACGTGAACACAAACGCTCAAAAGACATTTACATTTAAAGCAAGAGTGAATTTACTCTGTTAGATTGACAAGTGCGTAATAACCGAGTGAATGTTTGACATTGAAAGTAGCGAAAACCTTTTAAACGCACAACCGTAAGTTCCTCTACACTTCGCGATTACATTGGGCTTGGCCCACTGTATACCCCTAACCAACCCCTGTGTTGCATCAGCTCAGTTTCACTATATTTAAGCTTGCTCCTGTATCTTCCATTCTATTCTTCTTCTCATTTATCCTTTCAATAAAGAAGCAAGTGCCCAGACAGATTATTTATGATGCTATTCTGTGTTTTCCAGGATTAGTACGATGGCTGCTCCCGATACGACAGTCGCATTCGCCTCACTCACGGCAGCAACGCTTGGGCACCAGGTAAGAAAAGGAATTTCTACGTAACGCTATTAGGCGGTTTCGCTAATCGCCTAGTATCAGCCCCACCAAGAGACTACTTTAGAAAGATTTGCACTACGCAGGGATCAGTTGGTATCGAAAGAATTCGTCGAACAATCCTTTTAGCTGGAAGCCAGCAGTCTTAAGGCTTCGGTCAGCCAACTCTGGAATTTTGAATCCCTACAAACTCAATTCTTTCTCGTTTCTTTTTTAAAATACGCCAGTTTTTTTTTAAAAACTTATCAGTTAAAACTAGACTGTCTGGCCAATATCAACAAAAGCTTTTTGTGGATTATACTGACGTGCAAAAGTCTTTATCACTTTACAACCAAGTGAAGAATTAAATAACTAAATCACGCAATGTTTGTACAGGTGTTGGCTTTAACGAGCAGTACACTCAAGTGGGCAGCTACAACATTTCGTCTAGAAACAGTCCTTACCTTAACCCGATCTGAACAAGTACCTAGGGAAATCCTCCCTATATATTCGTTGGATCAAGTGTCATGGCACGCTGATTATAATGATTGTTGGGTAGTCATTTACGACAAAGTTTACGACATCACCAGCTTTATGTCAGAGGTACCTTGTCATTTTAATGATATAATAAAAAGTACTAATTAAATTGTGTTTTAAAAATAGCACCCTGGGGGAGTGGACGTTATGATGGAATATGCAGGACGAGATGCCACGCTTGCATTTCGCAGTGTGGGTCACAGCCAAGATGCGATGGAAGATTTGAATAAGTACTTGATTGGCATCCTACCACCGGAAGAACGGATGTACATACTAAGCGATAAATGATGTCAGCTTCTCCCAAATCCCTTGGCTGAAACCATTTCGGTTCTATATATCCCATCACCTGTACAGATCAGCATAAGTCATCGACCGTTTATTTATTCAAACCTATTGTAAGGTTGTTTGAAGTAGAATCTACCCCAGAGAACTACATAGTACTTGACCCCAGTGGGGTTGTTGAATTACTGAATTGACCCAGGTTGTATCACGCCTATGTTATTTGTGTGTGAATTACATTAATTTGAAAATTGAATTTACTTGAAAACGGCTTCCTCTATGAATGTTTTCCGTTGTACATGATTCGTCGTCTTTCATTCTAAATACATCGAAGATAACATGTTCAGAACTTACTTACCACTTGAATAGAAAAAATACAAGTCGGACTATTACTCTGAGGTAGTTTTAATACCACAACGTGCTTACAAGCAGCACTGAAAACACAGATTTGTACAACTTCCAAACATGACATGACGACTTTCAGGCTTCAATGATTGTAAACTTAAAAATCACGCCACAAGATGTCACACCAAGGCAGGATGGTTAACCCGGAACGGAACGCGGGAGCGAACGAACAGCACAATGAATTATGTTTCCAATCATTTTAATGCAATGAAATTAAATAATGAAAACAGAACTACAAGCCTTAATACAATGAGAATGCCATGATTGTACCCTGGTTCCTTATTATAAAAAAGTATTTACATGCGCGGCGGCGAAACGGAAAAAATTCAAAAAAATTTTCTTCGTCGAAGTCGGTGGTGCATTGGCCAGTATTCTAGTCTATCTGGGGGATGTCGTACTCGTCTTCTAGACTCCCTCCTTTTCAAGGAGCGCATCAAAATACGCTTCTCCAACCACAAAGGCGACGTCTTTTCGACAACTGTCGATTTTGAATGATCCTCCTGAATGTTGGGAAGATCGTCGGCTAAGATCATTGGCTTGAGCTTATCCAGTTTCAACTCTTCTTTAAACCCTCGATCTACAGGGGACAGAATAGGCTCTAAGTGGTCAGGTTCTAAGCTTTCTTGGCTATCATCAGGAACTCCTTCAAACAGAGGAGCTTCAGCTACCAACACAGGTGGAGGATTGTTCTCGTTGGAGTCGCTGGTATCATCCTGTTGGTCTTCCACCTCTGCTTCCGTTTCCTCTTCTTCTTCGATTAACTTTGGTTTCTCAGCCAAGTAAATGTGCTGGACATTGAAGGGACTTAAAGTAGACAAATCAGCCTCGTCGTTAGACCCATAGAGCATTTTACGTTTGCGTTGTTTATCCTTGGGCCATCCAGTCAAATTCCTTCGTCGACGCCTAAACCTTCCGCGCGACTGGGATCGGGACTGGGTGCTGGTACTTGCCATGTCGGATTCTTCAGTATTGCATGTCAAGACGGATTCAGGGCGTGCAAGCTCCGTTTCCGAATCAACAGCTACTCTGTGGGAGAACAATTCTTGACAGAACTTGGATCCTTCCTCGGGCAACCATGGGTTGTGCAATAACTGCATGATATCCACTTCGTCTGTGACCATAGGGTTGATATCGTCTTCAATGGTTGGGTTAATCACATCTCGGAATGTCTCTAAAGTCTCTGCCAAGTCTTGCGCCTGATCTTTTGTCTCTTCTTCAGGATCCGGAGGGGTCAGAGGACGTTTACGGGGTCTTCCACGCTTCTTAGGCACCTGAAGCGCGGAGTCGTTGTTCGCAGTGGCGGTCTTGCTTTGTGGACTCGAAGCGTTCAGAAACTCTTCCAATTTCCGGGCAATGATGCGCAAATCGGCTTCACTTTCCACCTGACTGACTGACGGCAAGGGTTCCATGTTCGAGTCCTCACAGAAACTGTCGCGGCGGGAGATGCCCGTAGCGGACATGATGGCTAAAGTGGACGCGTGGCAGCGAGGCGACATTCGCGGGACGTCGCTCAATAGATGGGCTTTCCGCGTGGGTTTGCGGACCCTTCGGGGTCTGTTTCGCATGTACTCATTGGAATGGTAGGACTTTGTTGACGTCGATGCACCAGCATCACTCGACGAGCTTGGTATCGCGGCTTGGGACTGCAAGCGCGTGCTTATCGTTCCGCGTGATGTGATGGGTAAGTTTCTGGGCCCGCCTCTTCGGCCTCTGCCCCGCCCACGCCCGTTTCTGCGCAAGATGACTTCAATAGATTGTTCATAAGGTAGGAGGAATGGTGCAGGTATGATTTCGTGCCCTTGAATGGGTAGCAGCTGGTTAGTGTCTTGGCGACGATACGTAATATACCATGGTTCTTGACAAGGCACCTGCTCGAACGAAAAAAGCAGCGAGTCCGTCGTTTTGGCAGATTCGACCTCTGCATCAGCTGCCAAGTCGGCTATGGCACTTTCAGTATCACTTGGAACGCCATCGCTGTCTTTAAATTTTGAGCAATAAACATCTTCAGGTGAGAGGCTTGGGACGCGAGTACTTAGTTTGTCTCTTCGACGGGTGGACAAGGAATCGTCCGGTTTTCTGACTGAAGAAGAAGAGGAGTAAGAGGCTTTGATGCTCCGACTTCGACTATTATAACGGAAAAAGGGAGATCGAGCTCGCCATGAAGACGTGCTAGGATAACTGATGTAGCGTTCGCTTTCTTGGATTAATGCTTCCACCGCGGTCCGTCGCTTTCCTTTAGGACAGGAACAGGGAGCTTCCGTCGATAGCGTACTGGACTCAGTCTCAAAACTCTCCAAGGCAAGCGTTTGGTTCAAAAGTGGGCTGCCGTTGTCAAGTACAGGCTCGTTGAGTAGTTTGAGTAGAAGACTGTTAGCTTTTGACGGAGAAGAAGGTGCGCTGGAAGGCGAAAGAGGAGCGGGCGAACACGGCGAAGGAGGACGGGGCAGAGGACAAGGCGTAGACATGCGAGGAGCGACATAAATGGCAATTGGCTTGGGAGCACTCGTTTCGTCTTCTCGAGATGAAGACATGCTTTCAATACTAATATCCAGACTTGTTTCACCGTCACCATTGCTTGCGGTAGACTCTGGGTCTTCCTCTTCCTGTTCATGTTTGCCTGGGTAACTTTCTAGCAAAATACAGAGTTCATTGCGTCTCCGCTTTTTGGGCGGACTTTGTTCGCAGGAATGGTTGGTGTTTTCAGCCTTCATTGCAGGGCCACTGGACCGTAATTGGCAAGAGAGAAGGTTCGCTTGGCGAAAGTCACAATTGCTGTCTAAATTGGTGGCTTTCTTGCTAACTTTCGGCCTTTTTTCGGGCTCTTCGGAATCCACATCTTCAGCGGGTTCGTCTTTTATGACAACTTTTCCTTTTTCTTGCATAATACGAGACGAGCGTCGAACAGAGCAACTGCTTAATGACTGGGACCCTTGCCTGGTTCGCAAAGAAGGACCGGCATACGAAGAAAGGGAGGACATCGATGATCTTGAGGAATCGTCCTTATCAGGTAAGCCCGTCTCCTACAAAATCCCAATTTATGAGTAACGACATAAAAAGAAGAGAGGTTATTTGAGTCTCGTGTTACCAGTTCAACCATGCTGCGTGTGACAATTCCCAGCTTGGAGACACGGGCAGATAACCTAGCAGCAAGACCTTCTGGCTCTTTGCCATTAGCTTCAGCAGTGACCGGCTTACAAGCTGCACTTTTCAGAGATGCTTTCCTTATTCGGTTACTATAATAATTCAGCGCTTAGTCGTCAATCAAAGAATCATGTAGCAAATTGTATGTAGCATCTACTTACAGCTTGGCCATAGCTTGGCCCTGAAACGCTAGTCCGAAGAATGTTCCTATGAATGGAACCAAACATTAGCTGACTTGGCCAAAGTACATGCACCTACAATACATTTAACATTGTAAGAAAATTAACTCATGGATATGCAGAAAACAGTCATTGAGAAAACGGATAAAGGGTATTATTAATATTAGAAATAGAATTATATTACAGTCAAAGTAAAGAATAGGTTTAAAAAAAGGAAGAAAATGGGCTTGTTTACAATGCCTTTTGAAGTTGATATATAGCATGTTTAAAGGTTCCTGAGATACCTGCATGAGATTTTGATAGTAAGGCAAGAACATACGCAAAATACATGGCTTACCGTGTTATATTTGGGCTAGCAAAGCATTAATTTTGCAAAGAAAAGCAGAAAAACAAGGGCGACGGCCGTTACGCCAATCACCGGCAGCGGAATTCCATGGTAAACATCCGGCCCTAGGGGCCTTATTTGCTTTTCTCAAGGACAATTCACAAGTTATAATTAAGCTTTTACACAGATATCATAAAGGGCAAACTTGGCAAAAAACCCCACTAAACTCTCACTTAAGGTTCATTCAAAACAAAGAAACTTTAGTGTGACCCAACACAACCATCGCTCGTCAATAGCGTCAGACGCGATTTATTGTAACTGTCACTCGTAGGTGGCGTTCGCTACAAAGACACTAGAGGCGCGGTTTCAAAATTTGAACTCCTACGATTTATCACAACCGTACCGGAAACACTGGAATTTCCCTTTAATTATTAAAGAATTCGTTTAATCTCCTCACACAAGAAAACATAAACTAACAAGAAAAAAATCACTTCTTTTGCAACTTAGCTAAGCATCTTTTCAAAATAAGATCGGTAGCTTTGTTAAGGTCTTCTTCCGAATCAGCCATAGAAGCAAAGTTGTCAACTTCCATCCTAGTATTATCACATGCTTTAGCACGTTTCGCCTTTATGGTTGAAATTTCCTCGAATTTCTCATCACCAGCGGCAAGCTGTCGCTTAGTGGGCAATTCAGGTTCTGAAACTGAAGAATCGGGACTCTCTTCCATTGATTCCACAAGAGACTTCAAGGGTTTTACAAAACCGCTACGGAAACCTATTTCCTTCGCATCTGCTTCACTTGCTTTACTCACAGGTGTTGCCACCGTGTTGGACAGAGTAGGTTTGGAAGAAAGACGTTTTGAGGCGCCATTCTTAGATTTGACTTTAGCATTATCCACTTTCTTTGTTTCTTTCGCCGTTTTCGCAATGTCAGGATTCGATAAAAAGTTGTCAATAAATTTGGATACGAAATTATCATCAACTTCATCTTCCGAAGGCGGGTGTAAAGAAGTATCCGTACTTAGCCCTAAATCTATATAAATTAAAGTATACAGATACGATTTTTTTTACTCTGAATAGCAAATGCGACTTACTTTCAGTTTGAAATTCGCTTCTCTGCAGTTTGGATTCCCCACTACGATCTTTCTTGAGGTCCATTTTAGGTGTACGCATCTCTTCTACATTCGTGTTGCTATTATGCTCGATATCCTCTTTTGCTACGCCTTTGCTAGGGTTCGAAGTAGAAAGATTTGCGCGCCTGGTTATTGATTTGGCAGACGGTCGCTTAGTTGCGTCCTTTCCAGCAGCCTTTCCTTGTTGTACACTTTTCTTTGGATGCTTAGGCTGATCAGGGTTGGACAAGAAATCTTTAATAAAATTCGACACAAAACTATCACCCATATCTTCGTCATCAACCAAAGTTGGGCCAGTGCTAGTCTTCGCAGGCGATTCTAAGTAACCGCACAAATTAGTATCAATGTGTAACCGGAATTTAATAAAAAAAATACCTTTGACTTCAATTTGTTTTTCCTGCAATTTTGTTTGCTGTCCTTCGATAGAGCTAGTCTGCTCAACTTTGCTTTTAAGAACGTCACTTACTTCCAAAGTGGCGAAGACATCACTATTAGAGCCCAAACTCTTCTTTCCCTTTTCCTGAGGTTTTTTCCCCGTCTTTGAACGGACAGTGGAAATGTGTTCAGACGAATTGGACTCTGAGCCCGAGTACTTTGAGCTGTTCCTTACGGATTCTATAATAGCTCTTTGGATGTCTTCGATACTCGACGACATAACACCAACATTACTAAACTCCTCCTTTTCTTCTAATCGTGCTTTTGACAGCTTCGTTGCAGAGGTTTTCAAGAGCTTAGGTACGGCTGACCTAGGTGGAATTCGTTCAGACGAATCGGAACCAGAAGTAGTACTTGGTCCCTTAAGCTTCTTTGATTGTTTTGCCGGTTTAGCTGGCTCCGGGTTTGCCAAGAACTTCTCGACAAATCTCGATACGAAACTAGTATCGTCTTCGTCACTCGACAGACATACGATATGTTGCGCATTTGTTCCTAAAACGGCTTACAAGCATTTCGTAAGAACAAATTCGCTTAAGGAAACTAGTGACAGGGAAATTACCTTCTACTTCATTCTGGCTCTTTCGCGTTTTTGCTTCTTGCAATTTGTCGTTCTTTTCGTTTTCGTTAAAATCAAATTCGTCGTAAGGATCTGCTGGGCTAGTTATCTTCTTGACTTCTTTTTCCATTCCCTTTCCTTTGAACTGTTTACCCGATTTAGTGTTTAGTGTAGGCATCTTATCGTGGGAAGGTGAGTGGTTCATGCTTTCTTCTTCGGATGTCACAATAACCATTTGAGGACTACTGATCTCTGACAATGAACCAGAGCTGCTACGGCCTTCTGCCTCGTCATCTTTCGAATTTCCCTTCCTCACACACGATTTCGGTATCTCTGCTACTGACTCGGACGGTGACTGTTTCTTAGTGCTTTTTCGCGAAGAAGTGCTCGATGCATCTCGTTTGGCGGTTTTCTTAGGCTGTTTGGGTGGTCTAGGATTCGATAAGAACTCTTCGACAAACTTTGACACGTAGCTGTCGTCATATTCGTCGTGTTGCGACGAATGTAAGGTAGTGTCCTCGTGAGTTTCTAAATCAGGCGAACAAATTATGGAATATAAATAATATAATCATAGAATATATGGAATGTACCTCCTGATTCGTCCTGCTGTGGTTTCTTTTGGCTTCCTTGGATATCCACATGATTGCTTTTCTCGCCTAATTGCGAAGGTTCCAAAGTTAATTCCCCACACACTAAGCGAGACAAATGTTATAAGTTGATAACGAAAGGAAAACTATAGATTAGGTCGGTTTACCTTCTTTCACTGCGTCTTTCTGAAGCGCACGTTGAGATATTTGCAAGCTCGCTTCATTTTCTAGTGATTTGGGCGACGCTTCGGAATTTTCGACGGTCGACAGTGATTCACTCTTACTTTTTCTCGCCGTATTATTTTTCCTGGTCACTTCAGTAGAATTATTCGATTCATTTGCGTTATCACGACTTTCTTTCAAAACAGGCGAAGCAGTTTGTGGGATTACTACAGGATCTGTATCAAAAGATTCGGTGTTCTCGACACTAATTTGTTCTGGATGTCCGTTAGGTTTCGGTACGTCTTTTGCGGCATCAGAATTTGCTTCCATAATGAGTTTACTACGCTTCTTCTTTGTAGGCTTGTATATCTCCACTTCCGTAGATTTCTGAGATAAGCTGGACTGCTTAGCTTCGTCATTCATTATTACAGTAATTACATCGTCTTGAGTTTTTGCCTTTTTTTTTGCGTCAAAATCTGATTCCATAACGAGTCTATTACGCTTCTTCTTTTTAGGCGTAGATGTTTCAACCTGCGTAGATTTCTGCGAAAAGTCGAATTGCTTAGCCTCGTTCTTTGAAAATTCGGCCATTGTTTCGTCTTGACTTTTCGACACGTCTTTTGCGTCATAAGAATTTGCTTCCTTAACGAGCTCATCAGGATTTGCTTCTAAAATGATTTTTTTACGCTTCTTCTTTGTACGCTTGGATGTTTCCTCTTCCGTAGATTTCTGAGAAAAGCTGGATTGTTTAGCTTCATCCTTTGCAAGTTCGGTAATCGTTTCGTCTTGAGTTTTTGACACGTCCTCCGTGTTTGCTTCCGTAACGAGCTTACTATGTTTCTTCTTTTCAGATTTAGACGTCTTCCCTTGCGTAGATTTCTGGAAAAAGCTGGATTTCGTAGCCTCGTCTTTTGTGATTTCTGTACTTTTATCGTCTTGAATTTTTGACACGTCTTTTGCATCACCAGAGTTTGCTTCTGCAACGAGTTCATCAGAATTTGCTTTCACAATCAACTTCTTTTTCTTCTTTTTGGGTTTAAGTGTTTCCACTTGCGCAGATTTCTGAGAAATGTTGGATTTGTTTGCGTCGTCGATGGTAATGTCTGCCTTTGTTCCGGCTTGGATTCCTTCTAATGTACCAGCACCAATTCCATTCTTTCTTTTCTTCTTTTTCCGCTTCTTTTTCTTTGACACCGATTCGGACAAAACGTCAGAGTTCGACTTTCTTGGTAGACTTTCATCTAAAGCTGCAACAGCCATAACGAGCTCATCGGAATTAGCTTCCATAACGAGCTTACTATGTTTCTTCTTTTCAGATTTACATTTTGATGCTTCCATTGGCGTTGAATTCTGGGAAAAGTCGGATTGCTTAGCTTGGGCCTTGGCAATTTTTGTAATTGTATTGTTTTGATTTTTTGACACGTCTTTTGCGTCAACGGAGCTCGCTTCCGTAACGAGCTCATCAGAAGTTGCTTCCATAACCAACTTATTGCGCTTCTTCTTTTTCTTCTTTTTGGGCTTGGGTGTTTCCACTTGCGCAGATTTCTGAGATATGCTGGATTTGTTTGCTTCGTCTTTGATAATGTCTGCCTTTATACCGTCTTGAATGCTTTCTACTGTACAGGCACCCATTCCATTCTTTTCTTTCTTCTTTTTCTTCTTCATTTTCTTTGACATCGATTCGGATAAAACGTCAGAGTTTGACTTTGTTGGTAAACTTTCATTCAAAGCCTCAACATGCTGTACTACAGCTTCGGATTCCTGAGCCGTACTCTCCGACTCACCAGTTACTGTTATTTTCTTCTTCTTTCGTATTAAAGTCGAACTACGGTCTAAACTTTCTGTAGGAGCTTCCTCACTAACTGAATTCTGAGTACCAGCTTCTCGTATGGAAGAAACAGATGAGCTTTCAGACCCCAAACGCTTCTTCTTCCGTTTCTTCTTCGATTTCAATTCGCCCCCTACACCATCAGGCCGTACAAACGCTTCTTCGGATTGATGGGGAATTTCATTCAAAGCTTCATGCTGTACTACAACTTCGGAGTCCTGAGCAGTACTTTCCGCAGTTACTGATACGCTCTTCTTGTTTCGCTTTAGAGTCAAACTATCCATTCTTTCTGTAGGAACTTCCTCACTAACTGAATTCTGAGTACTAGCTTTAGCTTCTCGTACGGAAGAAACAGATGAGCTTTCGGATTCCACACGCTTTATTTTCCTTCGTTTCTTCTTCGATTTCAATTCGCAATCAGGCTGTACGAACGCTTCTTCAGATTGATGGAGAATTTCATTCAAAGCCTCAACATGCTGTACTGCAACCTCGGATTCCGTAGCAGTACTTTCCAACCCACCAGTTACTGTTACGATCTTCTTCTTTCGCGTTCGAGTCATCCTGTCTATGCTTTCTGTAGGAGCTTCTTCACTAACCGAATTTTGAGTACCAGCTTCTCGTATGGAAGAAACAGATGAGCTCTCAGACCCCACACGCTTCCTCTTCTTTCGTTTTTTCTTTGATATTAATTCGCCCTCTATAACATCAGGCCGTACGAACGCTTCTTCGGATTGACGGAGAACGTTTGCAATGGTTCGGGAATACTGTTCGCTGTCTTCGACTGTTGTACAATTCACATCACTGGACTTGGTGACTTCATCCAAAATGGAGTCCGAGATGCAAGGATGTTTCGAACCTAACCATTTCTTCTTCTTCTTAGTTGTTGCTTGGTTTTCTCTTTGCGTGAACACTTCCTCTGAATAAGATTGCTCATTACGCCTAACAGCCGGAATCTTCATGCATTGGATCTTGCTTCTCTCTGCTTCGATATTTTCCTTTTCCGAAACCGTTTCATCCGAGCCTTTATATCGAACAAGTCCACCTGCAACATTCTTTCTTTGATCTTCGACTTCGGAACTTTCAACTTCGGAAGACACAGGTTTCTCTTCCTTGACATGAAGGCCCTTCTTCCTTTTTCTCTGAGGGACTGATTCTTGACTGCTTATCGGTTCAGTTTTGAAAAGCTGCTGGGTACTCTGTTCTTGTGCTTTCCCAGCGACAGTTCCTTGTTTAGGCTCAGGTTTCTTAGGCGTGTGAATGCTTATTAGGTTGGATTCCCCCGCAGTTAGCTCCTCCGCTTTGGAAGGATCTTCGTCTAGTTCCTGTACCCCCAAGTTCAGGGTAGTTTCATCGCAAGGTTCACCTTTGTTAGTCGTGTTCAAAACTTCGGGCTCTGCTTCGATGAAACTTAGAATATCCAAATTGGTTACCCAGTCTTTACCGTCCCTTTTGCTTTCTTCAACCTCATCATCGGAAAACTGACACTCAACCAGAGGAGCCGAAGTACTTCCATTGCATTCTAGAATATTTTGAACCACTTCGTCGACTACTTTCCGCTCTTCTTGGGATAAACCAGGCGGCGGAATCTTGTTTCCTAAGGGAAATTCTTTCACCTCAGCGTCCTGTTCCTCCGTTTCAGGAACAAAAGTTACGACCAGTTCCTGGTCCTGTTCATGGATAACCTGAGAGGCGAACAAGTCCGGGCTTGTTTGGAAAGACTGCTGTGAACTCGCCCGCAAGACTCTTCCTGAATTAAACGTTGCCTTTGCAGGTAATCCCTCTTCATTATCACTGTTAATCGCATACGTGTCGCTATCTCTAGCCGAAGCCTCGTCTGGAGTGATATATTCCGAATTTTCAGGAGACGAACTGCGATGCGGCACCGTCTGGCATGTTAATTCGAGATCTGAAACATCAGAAATACTGCCGCTAGGGGTAGCGCTCTTGACAAGGTCCGGTGGTGCGCACGGCTCGGTCAATTCTTGGCGTGGTCGCTTCTGAGCGGGAGTCCGTGGAAGACTAGGATAGCTGCTCCGGTCCGAGAGAATGCTCAAAGACATTTTGTCTTCCTCGCTACTGGAGTCACTCGACGAAAAAGAAGGTAACTCTGGCTCACCTCCACTTAAGCTTATTCTTCCGTTTGGTGGTTTGCTTTGCCGCTGACTACGAGTAGACCTATTTGCGCGCGGAAGGTCTATCTTCGCTTTCGGGGAACGGATGTCGTCGTCACTCTCTGAGCTGGCATTCTTGACGATCCTGGACGATCTAGAGACTGATAGTTTCGTAAGCTGTTCCCTATTTTTGCGCTTTCGAGACTTGACAGGGATTTCAGGTAATGGCAAGTTTTCAGCGTCTGTTGTAGCGTCACTCGGCCCGTTGGAATCGAAGAGGGTGACACTACCATCGAAATCCACTTTAGATATGTCATTTTTCCCTGCCGTCAAGCGAGCATCTTGACGCTCCTTCTTTAGAAGCAAGCGCTTCTGTAAACGTGCAAATACGTCCGTATCTTTGAGGCTAGCTCGTAACCGACGATCAGCAAGGGATAAGGAATTAATCGGAATGCTGTTTACAGGCCTGCCTATAGTCATTTCTGATTCACTCAAAGCTTCCCATTCGGTTTCTTCCACAACAGTTCCTTCCTCAGATTCCGAGTCAGGAAAGAAGAGCGCAGGAGCTACTAAAGCAGACTGATCCTTGATATAAGCTTCCAGCTTAGTATCCAACTGATTTTTCTTCTCCCGAATTTGCATAATAAAAGCTTCCAAGGTCTTACCAGTACTACTTTGCAAAGCAGTCTGCAAGTACGGATGACCTTTACAAAATCATTATTAAAAAATAACCTTTAATATAGGGTTTTAATCATACCTTCAGATTCCAAGACGTAGCAACAAGATGCTTTAAGTAATAGAAGATTAGTTTTCTCGGACTCCGCGCGGGAAAAATGAACGTTGTTCCACCATGATTTGCGATCCTCATAAACATTGCGCACTTCTTTAACGCAATCCAGGGTACCACTAAAAGAAAAAGGGGGGAAAAAAGACGTTATTACACTATCCAAGAAAAAGTAACCATAAGTTCTTACATTGTGTATACTTTCTTGAGCGCTTGCCAGAACAAAGACCAGCCAGAAATAGAAGAGTAATTGTGAGGAAAATCCAACGAATTGGCAACATAATTTAGGGCTTTGAGAGCATTCTTAGTATATAAGGCACTAGACACTGCTGAATCGTCCTCCTCATTTCCGCTGTCATCGTTACAATCTAAAGGTAAAGCCGATAAACCATTGTCACTCTGATTGATAAGATGTCGTTAAATTACCGCCTTGGAGTAGAATCCTCGCCAGATTAAATGCACAAGGATCTCCAGGGGAACTTGTAACCATTCTTTCCAGGACTTCGGCTTTTTGTCCCACGAAGTCGTTTACAATGCATTGAATTGAAAGATCAGTAGCTCTTGATTTAGACAGTGTCAATGCATAATTCTTAGCAATTTGCTGGCCTTGCTTAGCGCTTAACAATTCCAAGTATATGGATAGGAACATATGAGGTGCTTCTAATGGGTTGTCATAAAGAGATGAGAGCGTCTGAAGAGCTTTATCAGCACAAGCAGTTGAAATTGAATCTAACATATTTCCACCTAATGAATAAAAAATGAGAACGGTTATATATGAGCGAAAAAAGTCCCTACTTTCATTTTCCCTTGTTTCTGCACTCTGCAAACACTCCACCCAGCGAACATACTCCAACGCTCCTTTGTAACCTTCCAAATACTTAGTAACTTGATCCATATCAGAAGTCACAGCTTTACGTCTTCCTTTCTTTGGAGGTGGCATTTTCTAAAACAATAAACATAAATGGATAAAAAAATATCAGAAAAATAGCCGTTAAAGACGTCTTACTAATGCCAGGTCCCTAGCTTCTTCATATTGTCCAGCGCTCATTAACATCAGAAAACCAACTAGGCGTACTTCTGGCTGGTAAAGTGCTGACGTTGTATAAGACACACTTCGAATAATATAAAGAAGACGAAAAAAAATAACAAATGCACGCCTCGAAATCGCAACAAATGTAACGTACTTGATAAAATCTTTCAGGTCTTGGACCATAGTTTCTCTATGATTCCAGACTATATGCAAACCAATTTTCCATGTTAGGTGCTCGAGACTTTTGCCATGATCCAAGACGAACATCAACATAGATGCAGCCTCTTTCCAATTTTCTTTCATTACTTCAGTCCGTAACGCTTCAACCGCAGACGGCATTTGATCAAAAGTCGCATAATGCCTCTCTTCTGTTTATAATATAACAAAGTCAGTCACGATATTAGGGGATTTTAGAACCGAAGTTAAGTCATCAGTTTCTTACCGTCACGTGTAATAAACGGTTTCAATATTCTCTTCTTTGTTTTCGTCTTTGATAACCTATTCATATGTTTCGTATCATCTTTTAATCCTTCCAGAATCTCAGCCTGATACGTTGAGTTTACCGAACACAAAATAAACAAAGAGAACGGACGTATGTACTAAATCAAATTGTACAAACTACCAAACATACTTACAAGCTTAGTAAAAAAAGATTTCGTTGCGCTCATTATGTCGGTGCTAATTAAATATCACGAATACGTGCGGTTCCTGAGAAATATACAACACAGATTCAAACCGTCTAGTAACCACGTGCACGTGTTTCTTGTTAACTTCATGAGCAGCCATTACTCAAACGACCCGCTACCACTAGCGCCGGAGTCCGCGGAATTCAAAGAATTCCACTTTATCCCTTGGCAAGTTTATTTTTAAAATTCCTCTCTGGGAATTCAGCTGCTCGGCATTAAGTAGTATTGAAATTTACTTTAGTTATAACGAAGCACTCGATTGTATTATATCTTTTCTGCTAATGAATCCCTTCAGTCATTTCTAAAAAAATCCGACCTTGGCTCATCACCCCTGGGAATGAACATAAAATTAATTAAATTAAGCAGGATTTTAGTGCATTCAATATAGTGTTTACTAGTAAACTAAAGACCCAATTAATGGTTTATGACATGTGTAGGTTCTTGACAATCGAATGTATTTCACAAAAATCATCGTGCAATGGATAAAATGAACAAAGAGCGAGATGTACAGGTAATGCTATGAAAAAATGAATTTCAGCAATTAGAACGCATAACGAGTTCTAATATCTTCCAATTTCTTTGAAACTTCGTTCGGCGTACGGTCTAAATCATCAGCGATACTTCTTTGCTTGGCGGGATCCAAGGAATTATATTGTTCACAGAGGTCGCCATCACTTACGTTCTAAAATGAAGAGGAATAGTTAATAACTTGAACAAGTAAAACCTCAAACTAGTTATTACCCGCACAGGGAAGTAAAATGATCGATAGGAAAGGTGATCTCGTCCACACAAAGGAGGATTTTCAGCCCTCATGTGCATTTCCAAATGTTGGAAGAAATCGTTATCCTCTTTAGAGGTGAAAGGTACAAGTACGCCCACAGTGCCTGATAAGGTTGTGTACACCAACGATTCACTGCCACCAGGAATGAGGGTAGCTTTTTGCAGCGTCATAATGGTCTCGCCAATATGAGTTACACAAAGGACATCGGCTTTTTGAGAAGCGCCATTCAGTACACCACGATCCCAGAATGATTTGGCACCTGTAGGATCTTCATCAACATCGTCACTGGTATTGGGAGGCAAACGAACCTGTAACGAAAGAAAGATTAAATCATGTTCACATAAAAAGAAAATTTTCTTCAAGAACGTAATATCTTACCACAGATATGTTGCCAAATTTGTCTGCTACAGCTATGGTGTCGTAGTCTAGCAAGGCTGTTGATGTGACCCAACGCGGATTGGTTTCATCAGCGAAGATAATAAGCTGATTCTCCCTTCTCTTGTACCGAACATAATGAACGCTTTCCTGAACATCACTGACGTAAATACGTTGGCCCATAGCTTGAATTCCCACAATCAGATTAGGAATATGCTAAAATAAAATGTTCAAAGTCAAGTCTTGGCTTTTAGGTAATCTTTCACAACTAACCTTGTTTTCACATTTCCTAAGCAGCTTTTTCTTGCCAAAATCGTACATTCGAAGTAACTTCCCTACCCCGATCAGAGCCCTGCCTTGGAACGCGCAGATTGCCATTGGTACTTCATCTACTGACGTTTTATGCAGAAACTCCAATCCGGTGCTTTCGTTCACCAACCTATTTAGAATAGAAAAAAATCAATTAAGCTCCTTTCTATGATTTCTTCCCATAACTAAAATTAGTAGGTAAAATCAGTACTGCAGAACTATTTCCGCACGAAAGCTAGGTGAAATCTGTTCATCATTTTGATCCTATGCACTAAGTTATTGTAAAAAAAGATCTTACTTGTAAGTATAGACGAATCCTCCGGAGACTTGGCGAGGATTCAGTTTCAAATCTTTGGCAACGCCCACCAGTACATACTGAGTGTACTCTGAAACGGCCGCAAATCGCACCATGGCAATACTATATAATACATGAATAACTGGACGTTAATAACAACTTTTTGAAGGATGTTTAATGAAATAAACCAACTAAATTTTTAATCAATTAAATAGTCAAATTATTTTTAGAACCCAAAAAAGGTGTCCGTAAGAATTGTGTCTTGAACTATGTACTGGCCAGGCCGCGAAAGAGCACTGACCAGCATAGCGAGCTAAGATTATATTTACTTTTCACAGATTGGGAACGCCAAAACAGGTAATGAACATGGACCTATCTTGGAGCTAGACTGTGTTCGAACAATAAGAATGGAAAACTAAACTAACAATTACCTAACAGCGGCTTCATTCTGGGGTAGTCGAATCAGTTGGTGAGTGTGGCCAGTATGTGGATCAATGACACGAACAAGGGACGCCCACATTCCTACTCCAGCTTTGGGAGCTCCAAAAACACTTTCTGGCATTTCTTCTTGTAAAAACGCATCTGCCATTTGATTTGCCAACTCTTCCTCTCCCACACCAGCAGCTTCACGCATTTCTTGGGCCATTTGAACTTTTCGCTGCTGCTTGGTTTCTTGGGTATACGCGTTATGATCAGTCTCGATGATAATCATGCGCCCAGTTTCATGGACGACGAATTTCCTCGGAGTATATTCCAGAGGAAATGCCACTTGATTGAAAATGGTACCGAGCTTCTCTAGCGCAATAATCCTCAGCGTATTAGAAGCAATCGCCACAACTCCCTCGGGACACTGTTCGGAAGAAAAGCTGGACGCGTACTCCAAGCTGTCGTACGACAAGGGAGTCAAGTGGAAACGATTCTGGTAGTGATAGTTCAACCAAGACCGACTGGACATGGCCAACACCTGGTAGTTTTAAAAAAGACAGTTTAGTTCAAGCAAATCCCTATTTAATAACAGGTTCTTTTTCCTGAAGAACTGTGTCATAAACTGTGTACTGGTCAGACTACTAATAAGTACTGACAAGCATAGCGAGTCAAGACAGGTTTCCTTTCCACAGATTGGGAACGCCAAAACAGGTAATGAACATGGGCCTATCTTGGAGCTAGACTGTGGCTGAAGCATTCGAGTAGAGAAATGAACTTACTGCTTGACTGCCTTGGACACGAATCCTGAAAAGCTTGACGCCTCTGGATCCCAAGTATCGAGTTCTGGTGTCAGACAGATCTCCCGTAACGGAATCTAACATGGTTCGTAACAAAACACCGTTTTGCAAACCCACGTACAGGTACAGGGATCCTCTGCTACTTTTCCCGTCTGCACCATGCTCCACAGCTCCCATTTCCACCAAGCAGAGGGACTCGGGCGGAGCCGGCAAAGCTTGCATACTTAGCGGCGCCAGACAATCCTACAAAGACATCACATGAGCAACTTTTCAAAGGATCAACAGACACACGAAACGAAAAAACGGCATGTTTCTTTCAGATAACAATATAATCAAGTCTAAATATCTTCGTACTTAGAATCATTTCTCTAGCCTGTTAGTTAACATCATTAAAACAATAAGCTTTTTAGCTCTAAAAAGCTTTTTAACAATAAAGCGCATTTCCAGAATTAAACTTACGTTTGGATCTAACGATATCACACGAACGGTGTTATCCGATAAGCCCACAGCCAAAAATCGAGATCGCTGTTCTCCTTGCGGGACGGTGGCTAAGGCCATGCAAATGACATCCGAAGTCATCTCCTTGCGCTCTGTGTACTCGTTCAGTTGCCCAGTCTAGAAAAGAAAGGCAATTCACAGATTAAAGTTACACCCACGAAGGTACACATTTTGTGAAAGTTGTGTTAAAGTATCAGGATTAAAAGTTATCTTTCATTATACCTCAGTCGGGAAAAGAAGACCAAATGTTTAATGAATATCATCACGTTCAACAATGTCAATAATTAAGTTAGGATAGACTTACTGGGTCCATTTCGAAGTACACAACTTCGCCTCCTGTCAAAGCAATGACCACTTGGCGGGCGTTGACGGCGCAACGAGCAATAGTGCGCTTGCCTGGAGCTTTCCATTCATTAACTCGACGGTCTGATCTGATGTGTCGAATGCCGTCAGGATAGATCTACAAACAGGTACAAAATTATATCACCTTGAAATAAAGTAAATTCAATCTTCAATTGAAAATGGAATCTGAATCAGTTAAATGCTTTTTTCATGAGTTTTCAAAAGTCTAACATATGCAAGCATCATACGAATCCAAACCCAAAGCTTAGAAATTTTTTTACCTGGACTAATGCATCATCCCCTAAGGCAGCACAGGACAAGGTAGGCGTGGTTCCCAAGAAACCAGAATCCGTGACTTCCTCAACCGTTTCTCCAATAGAAAGTACCAATGTGGCGTTTACGAAAGAGACGACAATGTAAGAGTCAAACTCCTCTGTAACACAAAGCAACAAGCACATCTAATTAGTTCAGAAGATTACAAATTACACTGGAAGTAAATCAACGTAGTTAAGTAAATAAAAGCGTCTTAAAAGGAATGCAAACATGGAGCTGGGCCTTTCTTTTCGTACTAGCGATCCTTGGCGAAGCCATATACCGTACCTCCAACGCAAATATTATCCGGCAGTGACTGAAGGCCAAAGGTGTGTCAAGCCTGCAAGGAAAATAAAGACTGGAGTTGGAAAGTGGACCCGAACTGCCAGTCTTGTTTAATAAATTTACGGAGATACTACCGAACATTCCCTAACGCTCTTCGAACACGTTCACCCTGCAACTCTACTAGAAAAATCCCTGAAAAATTAAGATAAGAAAGTGAAAAAATTACCATCCACACGACGCTTGACGGTCCACACAGCATTGGGATTGCCGGGCAACTCTGACACGGCCATCTCAGAAACCTCCAAACCATGACGCAGAACTCTCAAAGACGATCGCGGGCCCCGCCCACATAACGCGTATAGTTGTGGCGTATCTTCATTAGCTACAAGATTCGGGACAGATTAGAAACTACTGAAAAAATTATTTTTTGCTAAGAATATTAAAGCATCAGCAGTAAATTTATCATACATTATAATTCAGCCGGGAAAAGAAGACCAAATGTTTACATATTTTCATCCCGTTACTAAAATTTAAGATTGGAAAGGAATGCTGGTCTTACCTAGATCAGCAAAATGGCTTGCAACGATAGGAGAAAGGGATTCCATTTCGTCGACCAAAACCAAGTTTCGCAAACCACGAGGAGCGAAGAAAAAAGTATCGCCTTCTTCTAAAGGCATGGCTGAGCTGAACTCGGGCTCATCGTCATCATCTCCCAAGTGGGCGATCTGGTACAAGAAACTAAGAAAAAGAAAAATGATTACTCACTTGCACTTTTGGAAAAGAAGATATTTCAGAGTGGTAGCTAACCATCAGAATCCAAATTGTAATCATAAATCAGGTGAAACACGGATAAATGACATCACTTTCAACCGCCAAGTAAAGTGAAAGTTAAGACTGTTACTTACTGGTTTCCGAACTCCGCTGCAACAAAAAGGAACCCAGATTTCAACACACACATGGAAGCAGCTACTGGTACGGTATCAAAGTATTTTAATTTGATTTCGGTGACCATTTCCTCGTCTGTCTCCAAAGTGATCTTGAAAAGATCGCCTTGTTCTGTCTGGACCAAGAAGAAGAACATGGATTTTGTTCTGTGGGAGGCTGAGCAGACTAGAATCATGCCGCGCTCGGGATCATCCAAGTCATTCTGCAAGAGGAAAAAGCACAATACAATGGAATGCCTCGTAACAAAGAGAATAAACCCAAAAAAAATAAAAAAAAATGTATCAGGGTAAAAACCAGGCCTGCAGAGCAAAGTGCGTGTGCATTCCAACGATGAGTTCCTGATTTTATTTTGGCATGCTACGACTACATCATCCATAAAACAATGAGTAGAGATACGCAAGCCGAAAACATCGGGATTTTTCTTTTAACTAAACCAAATATAATGCTTACCCTTCTGCGTGGAATGGGGCAACGAATGTCGTGTTGGTCGCCCAGGTTTTTGTAGGTAATGTAATTTTCAGAACAGACTAGTACTCCAGAGGGACCGTCAGTGCCTCCGGGTACTGGGATAAGAAAATTGGCGTGTTCTTCTAGTGGTTCGCTGTATTTGCGTACGACGTGATTCAAGCCCAGGTCGAGTTCATAGAAGGTCAATGTTTGTTGAGTCTTCTGAGCCGCTTCACCAGTAGAATCGCCGTCAACTTCCTAAGTTAAACGAATAAAGAACTCTAGCAACTGGGAAATTTATTGTTGCAAAATAATATATGCAATAATGATAAAAGGATTTTTTTTTACCTCGTAGTCAATCTCCAGGCAAGCGAACATGGGATTTTCAAAGCCTACGTCAACGCCAACAATGTGGTAAACCAGCGTGTGGGATTTATGGGCTTCTAGAGGAGATGAAATGGTAAGATGTGCTGCAGCGTCCCGATTTAAAATATATACCAACTTCTGTTTTTCCACAGCGCCTGGAAGAACACAAGAAAAAATAAGTTAGCACATAATACGCAAAAAAAAATAAGTTTTAAAAGTGCTTACTTATCATAACAGCTCTTCCTTTGGGATCCATAGCTAAATACTGACCAGGCACAATCCGTCTGCAGCCGGTTTTGCCAAAGGTTTCTTGGTGTACTTTGTCAAAGGCATTTTTAGATGTGTTGTACTCAAGAATGACTATGCGACCGGAGTCGGATCCAACAACTAAATAATCTTTGCTGCCTCCGGTCAAACGAAACGCCATTAGAGATCGTATGATGCCAAAAACCTCGACGCTGTGCAGGGTATGCACTTTGCCTGTATTCGGATCTGGCCGTAGGACTTCCAGAATTCGGCCTCTCGAAACAATAACTTCTTGCTGTTTCGTGCCACTGAAGTTACCGTGGACGGCATGGGTAATGCCGGTTGGCTTTTGCAACGTTAAATTGTACAGATACATGTTTAGATGTATATCAGGTACACAAATATTGTAACCCTAGATAAAATAACCTGTTAGAAATGCAATCTTGTAAGTACAACAAGTTAGAAAAGGAAGTGTCATGGATCTTTCGAACACCAAGCCAAGATGGATCAGTGTATTAGCTTGTCATGATCCACTTTTATTTGCCCGTGTGTATAGCTGCAAACCTTATGATATTAAAGGAGAGCAGTAAAGTAAACGGGGGACACATTTATTTTACAGCGATCCTTTAAATCTTTTAGGGCGTAAAGCGCGTTGTAAAGATGATAAGCTAAGGAACTGATGACGCCGTTTGCAACGCGGCGTCAACATTTGGACAAAATAACTAGAATAAGTAGCTTATCAACAAGATTCCCAATTCAATGGATGCACAGTATTATAATGTAGAAAACTCACCTATTTTTAACGAAAGCAGGACATTAGTTTCGCGGATGTTACCGGATAACTTTTGCTATTCACAGCAGTACTCCATACAACAGCTTTCACGCACGAGCATGTCGGACGTGGAGTGGAATGGCGAATGGGACAGGTCCACAGTCTAGCACGTCGGTTAAGGGCTGGAACATGGTTGTCTTTATAGCCGCCGTATGACAGAAGATGGTTGTTTTTATAGCCGCCGTGTGACGCTCAAACTAGTGTAAATGCAGCTCGATTTGCGCAGGCTCACTGAGACGCATGCTTTTGGTAGTGCAAAACAAATAGGAAGGGTAGGCTAAATACTATTATTAAAAGTTCGTTTTTTATTTATTTAATGTTTCTTTCTGGTACAGGAGCTTGTTAATATTTGAGCGATACCCTAAACTCCTATTAGATGGACGGGAGTACTAGCAAAAAGGCTGGAAAGCAAGCAACCAAGGGGCAGAAACAGATTGTCGAAGAAAATCAAGCGACGCTCAAGTTTTATATGCGAATGAGCCTGGGTTCGAACGCCGCGTATTTCCTTGTCTATACTTTATTGTGCACCTCTTACACATCAGACTACGTGAGTTATGTTTATATCTAAAAATGTTAACTTATAATTTGGCAAAGGTTTTGGGGGCGTTCGCAGCATTCGTATGCTTTGCTTCGTATCGTTTTATGGCCTATATGGCCCGACCTAAATATAGCGAAACTGGCCAAATCCTGGACGGAGGAGTTGATTTGAACATGGAGGCAGGAGTTGCAGAGTAAAAATCTTAATGTATTTTCTACCTAAAAAAGCTTTATTAAAATATTGGCAGGCATGTGAAGGACCTTATCATTTTGACTACTGGAAGTCAGTTGCTATCGATTATTACCAGATATTTCTGGCTTCTCTGGCTCTTGGTAATTTCTTAATTAACACTCACTATAGTTCTCTCATTTCCTTATTTGCACTTCAGGCCCCAGCAAGAGTAGCTCAGATGGCATGGAGATATCTAATCTCGCCTTGGCTGTTTCAGCCTGCACCCGCACCATCTCAGGAGGAGACGGACAAAAAGCAGAAGAAAATGGAGCGCCGCATGCGAAGGCAACGATAAATGTTGCAGTGATGAAAAGGTGCAAATACAAGACTATCTGGAAGGTAACGTCTTTTATTCTTCGGTCTCCTCACTACTGCCAATCTCTTCGTAGTCTTCCACTTTCAAGGAGTCTTTCGATAAAGATTTTTGCTATTTCAAATTGATGTTAGTAAAATTTCTAATACTTGTTAACTGCCTTGTCACCTTTAAAATCGGAGAAGCAAACGAAACGTTAGGGCGGTTGCCGGGTTCAGTAAAAGATTTCGATCTGGGCAAAGCTTGCGGAGCTCGCTGAGTTGAAGATAGGGTAGGAATAGACCCGGTTCTGGTGAAATTAAACAAGCTTTTCTTTGGAGTTTGTGGAACGGAGTCTGCTCCGGTACTAGATTCCGGCATGCGTATAATATTTCGGAATGCCTACAAATGAAAAAAAAAATAAGTTAGTTATTGCGGTCGTGTCTGACCCCCTTTTTTGTCAAAACGTACTTCTAAGTCCTCTTCGATATCAATTTGTTCAACTTGATTGAAAGCCAATGACATGAGCTGTAAGGCTTTGGCATGATGACCTAATTCAATCTCGATAAATGTTCTTAAAATTCGCTTAAGGTCTGTCAGCTTCAGCTGCTCAAAACGGTCCAGTCGTTCTTCCAACGCTTTTCCCAGACGTGCACTATCGGCTGAAGCTTGTTGCCATTCCAATTCAGCTTTGGACTACCAAAAAAATATCTCTCAGTACGCCGCTACGACTACACAAATCGCGAAACAGTAGAAGACTTACAATGTGTTGTCGGCTAAGTGGACTTTGCTCTCGTATCTTGTTTAACTGCTTCTGACGTGTACTTTCGCGATTGCGAGCAGCACTGCAAACTTTCAAATCTTCCTGCACCTGTTTGCAAATAGGACCATACGCTGCAAGTTGGTTTACAACATGAGCCTCCAGGCGGTGTACTTCAGCATTCCTATGAGCTAATATGCACTGCACAATTCGAGGGAAAGACTAGATTACCTGTAGTCGCACACTCCAGCTACCGTATCCGACAGCTCGATCAATGCTTTACTCAGTGTTTTGTTTACGTTGTCGGCAGATCCGTAATTCTGCAAAATCGATGCTAAAATGTCTCCTTTGTCTCTCAACCTGCAATCGAAGCATTTTATATCTGTAAAAAAATATATAATATTCCAGTGTTACCCAGAAACTTTCCTAGTATAGTTTGCAAAAACATGGCACAAGTCCCCGAAGTATTTCTCGACATTCTGAATCCTTTCGTGGACAATCTTAGATTGCACGTCACTTAAATATAGATAGACTATTAACCTTCAAACACCTTTTTTGTTACAATTTACCTGGAACCTAGTAAAGAATTTGAGCTTGTTGAACGAAACATGACCTCGGAATAGAGCATAATAAGTTAGCATCAACGCTCCCGAGGTCTGAAACGGACTTGATCCCCAACACATGGCTGCTATAGCAACGAGCGGCAGATGTTTGGTGACCTAACGTTACACCTGCCCGGGAACGCGGGAAGGGACAGAAATAAGGGCCGACCAACACATTTAACAAAATTTAAACAGAAAAGGGTTGTAAATTTATTATCTTTTAGCGAATATCTGGCAGTTAGAGTTCCCTTTCTTGTAAGATATGAAGACATGATACAGCATGAGCGGCTATCCGCCGTTTTTCGGATGTGTTGATGCCAACCAATAAGAGAATTTCGGATAAAGTCATGAGAGAAGGGGAAACACGAATTACGTTAAAAACCTAGGGAAAAGAAAGTTAGAAATCAATCAGCAAAGAAAAACGCAGACAACTTACCAATTTCGGGGGCAGAAATTGCAAAATCTTTAGGTTTCCGAAGTCCGTTTCAATTAAACTTCTCACAAAATGGTACAGAAATGCAGTCCGTGGGCTGATTTCCTTTTCTTCGCTGACCCGTAGCAACAGCTTCATAACACCCGTTACAGATTTAAGCAAAGAGAGTGCCAAACTATTCTGGGGGTTATAAGCCACTCGCATGGGTTTCACATCCATGTCGTCATCATCCAAACTTATTGCCACGAACTTCGTGGGCGGTGCTTCTCCCGCCTAACAGTTAAATGTAGTAATTAAGCAATAATTTAAGCATTTGCGAATAAATTAATAATTACATCTCTTAATCCTTGAGCGTTTTCATCTGTCGCCAACACAGCGGCACTTTCCATTATCCAAACTAGCAAACGTGCAAGTGCTTTTCCCCCGGGTCCTCCTAAAATTTCGGTTCTAAAAACTTGAGAGAATCAATAAAACGTAAATAGTTTTTCAAGCGTTGTTTACAGTGTTCCTGTATATATTATCTTGGGTAAAACAGCTTCCATTAATGCAATGCTGCATTCCGCAATCTGCAGATGCATAAGTGCCCATGCGATATCCACGGCTTTGCTTCGTTTTTGCTGACAATTTTCATTCAAAATAGCCTAGATACAACAAAAAGAATTTTAGAAACTGAAACCGAAGAGAATTATCGGTTCTACCGTTACTAAAGCACCAACAAACCAAACAGGCCTGGCCATCCGAAGCACAAGTTTGGCGTCAAACAGATTTTGATGATCAAGCCACTCTTGTTTGATTACGGTGCTCCACACTTGTGAGAAAATATCTTCCATAGCGCGCCTGAATATCAATATTAAAGAGATACATACACATAAGAGTGGAAATCTACTGACTTTTCGAGAATGGCGGCGTCTTTATGCATGGCTTTATCTACCAGTTTCCGAAGGATCTGCAGCATCAGAGTGGAACGCTCACGCATGTATTCATTGGCACCAAATTCTTCTTGCGGTATTGGTGACATCAAGTGCTCCAGAACAGACAAAGAACGCTTTCTCTGCACTTCGGATTGCAACTAAATGGAAATCGCACTTAACGTAGTGCAGATTTTAAGAAAATACTTACAGTCAAGTTATTGCAAAGCCAGGCAGCAGCACAGACAGGCAATACACACATATGTGCTCTAAGAGCGTCCAGTATTCGCCAAAAGTCTTCTGAAGAAAGAGCACCAACCTCCCAGCTGTTCATGGTCTCCTTCAGGGCGGCAGGAAGACTCCAACACAAATCAGGCCATTTTACATTACTGGTTCTGATGTCGATGTCTTGCGATGTGCAAAACGTCAAAAGATGCTCCACTTTTCCATGGTCAGCTTTAGATAACAAGGCTTCCAAGTTGGGCTGTTCTGCCATATTCAGGGCGCACCATTGTTCAAAGAAAGAATCAGCTTGACCTGCCATGCTAATTACCTTTAAAAAAATAACTTTATTAAATTAGTTTTTTTTAAGCGTTTACTATTACCTCTGGACCATATGTTTGAGCCATATGACAAAGCATAAGGAAACAAATATCAAACAGGATAGCTCTGGTATGAGGCGTTTTACTATTAGCATCTGCGTTACTCCCAGCTTTACTATTTCGTTCATTAAATCGTATTAATCGCGCAGCAAACTGCGGCAGTTTGCCGGTCCCTGTCGCGGCACTCAGTATAAGCTCCAAACTTTTGCCCGAGAGCAAATGCGAAAGTACGGAGAATAGACTATCCTAGAAGTGAAAAGTGGAATTATGAAAAGTGAAATTAAAGGACTACCAGAATGAATTACTTGTGTTTTGCTATAGTCAGCGTCCAAAGTTTTGAGAATACTATTGACTGTACTATCAGCACGCAAAATCAAAGTTGCCCCTTGTGCTGTTACAGGGTGTATCTTTGGAAAATTGGCTGCCTCCCTTAATAAAATATATTTAAAAAAATTAGCTTTATGTTCTTGCGCAGTACAATGCAAAAGTACCTTTCTGCTAGAAGCATTTGAACTTGTCGGTCGTCTAGCAACTCGGAGCGTTTCTTGATTTCTTCCAGTAACGTTTCTAATGTGTTACAGTTGCACTTGAGGTCTGTCAAGTCAAAGAGAGTGGAGTTTTGGGCACAGCGCTCCAATCCGTTGTAAACTTCGTTTGCATTATTTGGATCGCCTACTACGTAATCAGACGCCCATTAATTCTGCATCTTAGGAATCAAGAATCTTACCCAAATGATGCAGGCGTTTGAATACGGTTGGTATAACCAGAAATGTGAAGACATCGAATTTCAATTCATGACAGGTCTCCGAAGTATCCATCAATCCCAAACAGGATGCTCGCACCAATTCAGAATATACAGTCTCCATGCTACAACCCTGTGAAAATAATGTTTAAAGAAAACCAAGTCCTCAAGAATAATACCTTAAGTCGTTTTAAAAGCATAATACGGTTCAGAAACTCGTCCAGGTTTATGGAATGGTTCTTTAAGGCCTCCATGGTTACTAGAACGTGAATTCCACTGTTAACCGTCTCTACCCATGGCTTGGACGCAGCAACAGGTTTGCTGAGGTTTTCCCACTGGGCGCATATGCTTTTTAGTTGTTCGATACATTCACGGAAACTCTGTGGTGCTCCTTCAAGATCGCTGCATTGGTTCGAAACGTCGCGTAGGCATTTGATAGCTTTTACAAGATTTTCGTTGAGATTTTGGTCGTGCCATTTGCTCAGTACAAGCATCACGTTAGAAAATTCTAAAGTCAGCATATCTTGTAGTAAGACGCTTGATAAATTTAGAATTAAAGAGTGTTCCTCGCTGTGGAGGCTCAAGTCCAGCAGCCGGGTGAGAGCCTCTTTAGCTACGTTGAATAACCAATGGCCTGAGGACAAAAACGACAGCGCTAAGGTGAAGGCGTCTTCTTCATTATGGGCTTGAACTTTTTTCTAAAGAAAAGAAAGTATTACCCCCAACGAACAAGAAAAAAATAATTTACATATGAAGACTTGAAGAGCTGCAGAAGACAGATGATGCATCTTGATTTATTGTAGCAAGTGAAGCTGCTAATTGTTATAATAATAGCACTGTGAGAGATAACCTACAAAAAAGTGTTTAACACTATTGGCTGCGAAAGATGGAGTCATATAACTTACGCCGGATTCGAGGAGACAGGTGAGATAGGAAAGTAAGAGCTGATTCGGGTTCGGGCCAATGAAAATTTGCTGAAGCAAGCATTTCACTAAATCTGTTTCCTTGTAATGAATGTCCTTTAAAGCCTATGATCAAATAAAATTGGTTATTTTAAACGCAATTTAAACATGTTCCATGTTGCGCTTGCCTCTTTCACACGAATGCCCCATGTTAAATCCGACCATCTTTCCTTCCAAGCACGCGTAAGCAAACCTTTTATCCTCTGTTCGGAGACATTAATCATTGTGTTTTATTTAGACTGACAAATTATGATTGGCAAAACGAGCGTTTAAATTTCTATTCTGTTGACAACAACACTCAGCCCCAATTTCCGCTTAAAAACCCAATTCGCTTTTCACGGTTTATCTACATCCTGCGCGACGACTTGTGTCAAAACTAACATTCGCGTTTCGTATTTAATTTAGAATAGCGCTCTACATAAATGTCTTAATTTCTCCATAGATAAGGACGTTTGGTTCCCTTTTCTACGTTTTGAAATGCCTCTTGGTGCAAAGCCCATATGTTCGACGTGTAAAGTGGATTCGACGGAGATTTGGCACCGCAAAGACGAGAGTATACTTTGCAAGGAATGTTTCCAAAATTCTACCCCTGACACGGAAAAGAGCTTAAAGAATTCCACACCCGCTCTGGTGCCAAACAAACATGACATAAAAGCTGACGACACTTCAAAAGAAGATAATGTTGCGTCAGAAAAAGAAGGGGAAAATGGCTCTGTAGCGACAAAGAAATCGGAAGAAACGGAGGCTCAAGTTGCTAGTCGTCAAAGCACAAGACCTGGCCGTGGTAGACCACCGAAATCCAGAAATGGGGTCGGAGGCAAACTTACTATTATTGCGAAAGGGAAGAGTCGGAGAAGTATCTTCAAAAGAAACGTTTTCAAAGCCCCAGCTGCCACACCGACTATAGTAACGTGTGACTCAGTATTCTACAAGGTAATTGTCCAACGACTAAAATGCACCCTAACACTTGTCTGTTTATACTTATAGGGTAGTTACTTTCAAATCGGCGATATTGTCTCATTGATGGACGAAGGCGGCGATATTTTCTACGCTCAAATTCGCGGATTATTACAAGATCAGTACGCGCAAAAAAGTGCCGCTATTACGTGGCTCATTCCTACTCAAAGCGTGCTTCCGCCAAAGGCAGGCTTTGATCCCGACACTTACATACTTGGTAAGTCAAATCTTTTAAAAGTTAAATCATACGAGTTATCTTCGTTATGAAAGGTCCCGAAGAAGAACTTGTCCGATCTCTCGATTTTCTGGAGTTTGTCATGCATTGCCCTTCAGATCATTTCCGGTTCCGAAACGAACTCATTCCAGCGCAAGTGAAAAGCTTCACTTGGGTACGAAAGGAAGCGGCTATGAAGCACTGAAATTATTATGTATATCGAAAAGATAAATGATACACGCCAAATATAACATAGCAAATGACTTATCTACATTTAGTCATACCAGGTATTAGGGCAGAAACGAAGTTCGCGAAGGAATGTATAACAGAGAGTACGTTCGCTTAACTTGCCTGCCAAGCAATTATGCCAATAACGATGGCTAGCACGACGCAGCCAATAATAAGCAGCATGCATTTGCGAGTACGGAGTTTGGACTAGAAAATATAGTACGTACTTAGAAAAGTATCGAATTTTACAGTCGTTCCCGTACCTGGTAGTTTGCAGCCTTTCCTAGCTGCGAAGTGCCTTCTTCCACACGAAGCTGGGCCGCTTCCACGTGAGCTTCAATAGAATCAATGGTTTCTCCTTGCTCATGCACCATAGTCGCTAGATCTTTGAAAATGGTGTTGACATCCACGATGTCGGACTACATACCAGGAAGATCAGAATTAAAGGAGCAATATAGTACACATTCATTACTTCAAGTTGTCGAATAGCCCGTTCTCTTTCTTCAAGCATGGCCATATCCATATCATCTTCAAGCTGAATCTGCGTCCGACGCTGACCTTCTCCTTCGAACTTAATTAGCGTATCTGGACTACGCAAATTATCAGCAAAAGTGTTTGCGCGAGCTTTCTTGATTTCTTCTTTCTCTTTCGTGGCAGCAATGCGTTGTGTATCTTGAAAACTATGTAAGGCTGCAGAAAAATCGTTTGTCAGGCGCTCTTTTTGCAGCTTCCATAACCGCTAGAAAAATTTGCCTATGTAGACCAAAGGAACAACTGGCAATTAAGTTAAGGTACAGCAATACCTGCTCTGACAAAGAGAAGGGTAACGGCAAACTGTTCAAGTCCTTTAGGGACTTATTGGTATCCTTAGCCAGTTGACCAGTATAGTGGGTGATTTGATGTCTAACAAAAATGGTTACTTAAGATCTAAGCATTTTAATAAAGTTACAATTGGTTCCGCAGTTGCTGGTTGTCTAGGGACGTTCCAAGCTGGTTAACGATACGTTGCATGGAGGTGACTAAAGAAATAACAAGCTTAGAACCTGAAGCAAACAATTATAAAATTTACCATTTTGCGATATCTTCTGGACATTAGTGCCAACGGTCTGGGAAATCTTTTCGAAGTCACCCTCCCTAGAGGCCCCATTTTGATATGAGCTGGATGCCATTACTTGTAGTACTCAAAAACACTTTACACTATATACCGACGATTTACGTACGAGATAAACTAAAGTGTTTTTCTTTTACTGTGTACCTCACAATGAACTATTACGTATAATAGTTCCCTAGATAGTGAAGAAAACGAAGAACAAAACTAGCTAAATTTGGCTGTCGATCACTTATGACGTCATGCAGATTAAGAACTCGTACGGTATATTTCGTTGACAGAATTGAGCCATGGTCGGTACCTTAGCCCTCTGGCGTAAATCTTGGAATTATCTAGGTACTCCTAAAATTCGAAACTATAGCAGGCTCGCAAGGAAAAAAAATATATATTATAATACAGCTGAACTAACTTATTTAAATATGTGGCTATATACATTAGCATAAATGCAATACAAATTCATACAATTTTACATTCCCGTTATATCCAAGTAGGAATTATGCCACAAACGGGAAATCCCAAACTTCCTTGTCATGTAACCACAACCGGGGGCGTTCCCGTAGAAGTTTGTATCCGCCCAACGTACTTTTCTTTGGTAAACGTTTAGGCAGCCGGAACCCAATAAATCTACTTGATCTGTAAAGGTAAGCTTGGAAAACGAAGAATGATCATAGGAAAGATCCTAATACCACATGTTTTCTAGATTAAATTTGTGTCATGCTGTCTTATATTTCGCGACCTTTCGTCACGAGCACGGTTATTCGAGCCCTATCCAGTGAGGGGTCTGCCTTAGCGCTGTTACGAAAGAAAACCGGGTATTCGATTTCCAATTGCAAGAAAGCGCTCGAAGTGAACAATAAAGACGTCGCCAAGGTATATGCAATTTTTTAAGCGATGACTTTTAATGTAGAATTCCTCTTCTAGGCAGAAGCATGGCTGACTGAGCAAGCCCAAGCACAAGGGTGGGCAAAGGCCACTAGATTGCAAAGCAGGGCAGCAAGTCAAGGGTTGATCGGCATTGCGAAAAACGTTGATATGAATGCTGCTGTCCTAGTGGAAGTCAACTGCGAAACGGACTTTGTCGCTCGCAACGAAAAATTCCATAGCTTGGTGTCTCAGGTCACTCAAACTTGCTTACAGCAATTAATAGCCAATAGGACAGATAAAGAAGAATTGAAAAAGGTTATAATTATTAAGCAATTTTAAAAGGACCTTTTTAACAACTGAATGTCTCTTCCAGGTTATTGTAAGTTCACAAGATCTTTCAAGTTACTCTACGGGCAATGGGACGTTAGCTGATATGGTAGCTCTGAATATTGGAATACTGGGTGAAAACTTAGTATTGCGAAAGGCAGTAGGCATAGTC
Organism: Lepidurus apus apus; assembly: GCA_022832285.1. NCBI lineage: Eukaryota > Metazoa > Arthropoda > Branchiopoda > Notostraca > Triopsidae > Lepidurus > Lepidurus apus. The sequence goes on along the minus strand of JAGJRO010000022.1, from coordinate 363,923 downwards.
GTACCCAATTCACGTTTGTACTGTTATGCTCATCCAGCTTCGAACGAGTCTTCGGTTCTAATGGGAAAATACGGAGCGGTTGTAGCTCTACGTGCCGTAAAACAAATTGAGGATTCTAGCTTGGATCTTCTGGGACGCCAACTGTGTCAGCACATAGTAGGCTTAAATCCCACGAAAATTGGTGGTCCAGACGACGTCCCAGTTGAAGATCCCAGTGACGAAACAGCTTTGATACATCAAGAATTTATTATCGATCCGGAACAGCGAGTAAGTCAGGTTTTAGAAGAAGCTGGCGTGCAGATTCTTGACTTTGCTCGTGCAGAATGCGGCGAGAACCCACAGTAAATCGAAGTCTTCATAGAATACAGGCTACTATAATGTATCACTTCTTGTTATCTTACCAAAATTTTTCATGACCGGTGTTGCATTAGTGTCAAACATAGTAACCACTATGATCACGGTCAGCTATTTATAATCCAGGCCAGGTTAAGACCAGATTGCTCGATACTCAATCGGCCTACCATTCCTTGGCATCTTTGCTTGATTAATAGAATGAAGAACACAAGCGCGTAAAATAAGTTATTGCGACCCTAAAGCAACAATTAGCTTCTAAAAAACAGGGTATAATCCAAGGTAACATTACCTTAGGCAAATCATATGCTTCGCTTCCACTCGCAACCATTTGGAAATGGGGCGGATGCAACGAAACTTCCATGATGACTACATTACGTTGTGGACAAGCTCGGGATCGGTCAGAAAGCTGAATAAAATATTGACCAGTGAAAGGTTTCTTGTCCGGACGGTCGTTCAGTTGCGGCAAGCGATCGTCCATATAGGTACAAAACAGATGGAGAAGAAGCTAAAACAAAGAGAAAAGAATAAAATGAGGAACAAGTCTAGGAACGATTAGAAAAAGGATTTACTGCTGCGTCGGTTGGTAGGCTCTCATCCCATGGCTTTGCATTGCAACTACCGCCATTATTCCAGCGATACTCGGACAAACAGCCACCACTAGCCAGATCTAAATCATTACAGGTAGCCTTTGCATTAAAATTCAAAGCACTGCTAATTAAAGTAAATTTTCGTACCTTGGATCCTGCTAACGACGTACTCTTGAACTGTACTTACTTCCAAATAAGGCAAGATTCGGGACAAATTAGGTACGTGACTTCCTACGGCCGGCATATTGCTTAGCTTGCGCAGTTTATCTAACGGAGCTTCGCCAATTTTGGCTTCTAATCCATGAGCGGTCAGCACGTTATTTATTGCTTGAATTTCACAACACAGCGGTTTGACGATTGTCTCGGAAAGCCACTAAAAAAGATTAAAAGGGTCTGATCGAAGAGCATATTGAAAGGAGCTTAAAATCATTTACTAGTCTGATATTTTTCGTCCATTCTAACAGTTCGTCTTGTTGAACTCCCATATGTTTCAGTGTTTCATTTCCCAATCCTCGTAACGGGGACATACCTTTCGCATCACTACTGCCCATGGAGGCGTTCTGCCCATGGCCTACATGAAGTAAAAGTAATAAACTAACGGTAAATCAGGTAAAATACTGCAAACTTACCAGACGGAGGTGTGGAAAGTTGGTAAGTGAACTTCTTCAAAAGTGGAGAATAATCATGTATGTTGATCAAAGAACTAGAGTAGTTCCATGCACTCGCATTGACTGACTCTTGCTGTGATATGTCTCCAAGAAAATTTTTATGTTCCTGCTTTTCCATCTCTTTGAGTATCGTAGCCAGTTCCCTTTCGTCTTCGTCTCTTTGGTAGGACGACGAGAAAAGGCGTGAGTAACTTGCCTATAGGTACAACAAAACGTATAAGCATATTGACAGCCGCAGCAAAGTAATTATACTACTGACATGTAAAGAAGTCCGCTGAGTCCGATTCTGAAGCCAGGAGGGTGACTCTTCTGCATACGACTGGTTTGGCGTCTCACTTGCCCAGCTTGCGGCTGAAAGATCAACCGGCGTTAACGGCGCCAAGGAGGATGGAGAGCATTGGGTTTGGTTAGCCAACGTTATCGTTTCAATTTTTTTTTCTGGAGTCGACGTGGCTAATACAAAGCCTGGGTCTTTGTCGTCCACACCAAACAACTGTTTTTGTTTGAAGGACACCTTTATGGGAGGCACAAATGCTAATGGTAGCATATAGGTGTACAGGTCAAGAATGGCATTCATGGAGAAAACTGAAGCAAGAATCAACTCCAAATACCACAACCAAGAGTTCGTAAGACGTTCATAACCTTGCCATCTAAGAGAACACAATAAACGATTATGAGACTAAGTATGAATGTACCACATGACTTTATTTATACGATGGGTTTCAGGCCCAGCTATGCTATCCTACTATAAAATACAATAAAGACGTGTTGTGTGTTAAATCTTTCTTACAAATCGTGAAGAAAAAAGGATGCGATAAGAAGATTCAGTAGCCCCCAAGGTAATTTCTTCTTTGAGATCACCAGAAGTGTTCTCTTGTATAAGACTTCCTCTAAAATTCCCATGGCTAAACAAATATTTATACTGTTTACACCCACGAGTTTATATTTGAGTTGACCGGCGTCATTTGGAGAAAAGCGATAAAGAAATCATCAGAAAGACACCAGATGGCAGCAGGCTCCGGCCGAACAAAAAGGCGGGACATTCAAAAAGGGATAATGGATTCATTGTTGCACAAGAATTAACACACAGCGAGAAGTTTTATCAAACTGGTTAGGAGTAACATAAGAGAAAGTAACATGGCAAGACACGACATTGGTTTAAATTTGCTAAAAGATAAAAACAACTACAAAAAGACTTAGAAAATAAATCTTAAACGACACTTTTCAGATGAATAGGCAGTACTACAAGAGGTTCACTTTTCTCGGGGTTATTTATGTAGATAGACCATGTAAGCTTATCGCAATCAAATATCCCTATTGAATCCACGATTATACCAAGTACTGAAATAGATCATTTTTTATATACTAACCGACAGCAACAGTCGCTACGTAATCTTTGCACGTTCGATCGCCTTCTCGAAATATCGGAAAAATTGAATCTGAGTTGTCGCTCAATACATTAATCACGTCTCGCTCGCACTGCAAGCGACCGCGTCCATTAATAACCCGTCGACGGCGATCACTACTTTCATCGCCCAGTTCTTCAATCTCAAGCCGATAGTACCTAGAAAATCAGACATTTTACAGCAAAACCTGAACATTTTGCGTATTTGTTGTACTTATTGCAATGTCCCAAGTACTCCCCTGGACTAAGTGTAAGGATGCTTAGCACTGACTCGTTCGAGTCGTAAGCTGGACCAACTTCCGCGTTGTGAAATAATCGCACTCCATCCTATAGTAATCGTAATAATCAAATGTCTTAAATAATATAAATTCTCGAAACGGACCTGCAGCAGGAAAGTCATATTTACGCTAAACCCATCCGCACTACCGACACCAGAATCTCTGAGAATTTTCTGAGCGGTTTCCATGTTTGGTGCGGCTAGCAGCGCACGAGTTAGTATGTGCCGAGCTAGTGAAAAGTAATTATTAAATCGTGACACCGTGCATATTACACTTAAACATCTGCTGATTTCTTACGCGTTTTCTTTGAAAGAACTCGTTTTGGAAAGATAACATTGATTGTAAAGACGAGTCCGTGATGATTCCAACCCATACAAAATCCGGGCAGAAGTCCTGCGTAACACAACGCCGAGTAACGTTCTTCTCGGAATCCCCACTTTCCTTGCGGTTCAGATTCCCGGATGAGAGCATTTACGATGTAAATATGGTTTAGGGTCTCTGGAAGAGCGTCTTCCGTGTGACCAATTATACCCTAAAAACGAGAAAATAACCGTAAACAAGATGTACTATAAATGAGTTGCCAACACAATGTCCACAAACCTGCTCGCCGTTGCACAGGATAGAAGTACAGCCTTCGCCGTTAGTACGAGTCGAAATATTCAGCGTGTTATTAGGTAGGATTTGATCCATATGCAGGAGCATCAACTATATACAAGACGATTAAAAGCCTATTCCGTTTATTGCACTGATAATTTTTCCGCAATACTTCATGAAAAGGGACTCCAGATCCATCTGCGGTTCCTTGTATTTCGCGAACATACTGCGGAAAGTTCTCTTGAATGACAACCAGGGTTTCTTCGTATATCTGACGGCCCTCGACTTTCTCATAGCACGGAATATAAACAGAGTTCAGCTCTTTTAGGTTAGCCACGTATGCCTGGATCATTGACTTGAACGTTTGACCCTACAACGATTAAATGTAAATAATTACATTTACCCGTGTTTTCAAACTTACGATGGTAAAGCCGACTTCGTAATGCGTCCCACTAACGTAAATTACGGGAATACCATTTAGTCTCTTGTCAGACATATTGTCGCGAAGAGTAATGAAAACGTCTGAAGGCCTCGTTCACCAGCGAAGCACAGAATTACAATAGGCCTACCGAGTCCTATAATCGCTCGGTATATGAGTGAATACCTCATACACAGGAAAACCACAACCGTAACCTCACGTTTGACGGTATTGACAATCAGATAAAACTTCGCTCTCGCTGATATTGGAACTGAATTGATATTGGAACTTACCCTTATATACTAGTTAACACACTAAGTATTATACTGGTAAAGTTTTCTGCTATTTAGCAACGGAATTCTTGCACTCTTTGATGCACGTCGGATACCGATGGACAACACTGTTGCGTCTTGATTTGACCGAATATATCAGGAAAGGTCTTCACAGTTAATCTTGTTAGCGATAACAGACTTAGAGACCTCACGGGAGCAAGCTGGTCGTAGGGATTGTTACTTTTTTTTTATCAAAACGGATTTAAATTTCGTGATAGCGGACCCATATTTGTATACAACCCCTTTCGTTTAGGAGGACTCGCGGTCGAAGCACATCGACAAAACAGTTCCACTTCGGACAAATCTATCCGAAACGCTGCATTGCGGACTTTTGGGCCGCCCAATCTCTTCTTTACACCCATGACCTATCAGTCACTACACATTCATTCCCTTCTTACACACGTCTACTCTTAGACTGCTTCTTGTTTGTACAAAACTCGCTCTATTTCATGTAACGCGCATAATGCAAAAAAAAACGGAAAAAATGGTACGCTTTAAAGACCAGAACCAATAATTTTCTTCCCAAAAATTAGCCCTGAGGATCCGGGATTGTTTATGATGTTGATAATTATAAGACAAAGCAGGGATGGGACTATTAAGAGAAGAAAAAGGGAACAATTTTACGAGCTAGAGTCTTGCGAGTCGAGCACTTCTCCTCAGCCTAGGCCGACGTTGCTGTTGAGCTGCTAAACGAGCACTGCGACGAAGAGGAGTATTGGATTTACCAGGGAAGCGTTGGGCACGACACCGCTGAAATCTGGAATCATTCATAGTTTCTTCCTCTTCCCAGTCCTCATCATCACTGTCATCGTCCATATTGGCTTTCTCACAATGCCACTTTACGTGAGTGCAATCCCACTAAAGCCAAAAAAAAATAAATTAGTAATTCAATCCTACACAATATACAACTCGTATACCGAAGTGCTTATCAATTCCATTAAGTAAGGATGCCACGATACGTCTCGAACAGTCGACCTATGACCATTCAAGGTCTTTTCGATTTTGCCGGTCAATGCGTCGTAAACTAGCCAAAACAAAGCGAAATGAGACGTTACTGGGGTGGGGTTATACTACAGAGCATAACTTAAGACTTACTGACTACCCGACCTGCAGCACAACCAGTGTAAATGTATTTTTGACCAGTGGAAAAGGCGGGCGAGAATCTGCACCTGATTAAAGTCTGAAGCACGCTATGACCGCGATAAGTCATAAGTGAAGGATCTCCATGAACTTCACAATGAACTAAACATTTACGCAAATAATTAGAAAAATAGTAACAAGCTAATATTGGATTAACTAAAAAAAATCCATTTTCTCACTATACCTCGTTGCGGTACATGTTGCCACCTATAATCCCAGTTTTGCCTCTGAACTGCTCGTTTGGCTTCAGCCTGTGCGTCGTTCGAAGCGAATCTTCTCATATCCCACAACTTAATAGACTGGTCCTTGCTATTCGTAATTAAATATCTGCCATCCCCTCTTGAGTCTATACACGTAATTCCATCGGAATGTCCAGCAAGGACTCCAACTGGTCTAGGAGCACACTCATCTAGCGTACGTCGATCCCAAACCTATCCCATGAGTACAGATTAATAAAAGAGACAATTCCGAAGCAGAAACCCTTACTTTACACATCCCGTCGTCAGCAGCACTGAAAAGAATCTGGGAAGTATCATCGGCAAAGGCAACAGTATTCACATCATCGTCATGTGCAGATATCTTGAATAATTAGAAAATATTAGCTGGAACAGCTTTACTAAAAGATAACCTTTAGAATCCGGCTTTTGGTCTCGAGATCACAAATATACAAGCAACCATCGTTAGCTCCCCCGAGTACTTCGCTGCCACAGTGTGAAAAAACCAATGAAAACACACAGAAGCGGCGATCATCAGGGTACAGCTGTAAGGCTTCATGCTTTTCCACATCTCCAGTAATGTTGTAAAGATGAACTAGATAACAACAACAAATCATCGGCTTTCCTAATAGCACTTCAAGTAACAGTTGTTACCGCATTCTGACCAAGAAGTATACGCTACCAAGCGACTGTCTGGGGAGAACGCAGTATCCAAAATGCTCCAACCCACATCTCGAGCTGTAATCCAATGTAGGATTTTCCACGACGTTGGCCTTGATGAATCAAAAATTCGTATAATGCGATCTGTAAGAGAAAGTATTTTTGCAAGGCCTTTCTAACGGGAGAAAATGGTGTTATACCTTGAGCAGCGCTTAGAAAGACATCTCCATCCCTGGAATAAGTTCCACAAAACATCTTATGACCATACTTTGCCATTTGCCTTGGAGTGTTGGGTAAATAACTGTTCGCCACAAAATGACGATCTACGGGTAAAAAACGCCCTTGACCAAACATACCTATCTACGATAAACTTATATGAAAAAAAGATACACAATTAAGCGTCTGAATATTACCTCTCTTTCTTGTAACATGCACGACACGTTTGGGCGAAAATTATCTCTACGACAATTTTTGGGGCTCCTTGCAGCTTTGCTTGAGACTGCGAAATCGCTTGCCTTGACAAACGGAAACGGACTTATGTTTAATTAAAATTTGGAAGAAGCAAAATTACTTACATCAATGACGGAAGTGTTGGGTTTTGGTTGCGGTCCTGGCAAAGGTACGTGGACATAGACATCATCATCTTCGTCATCGTAGTCTTCTTGGCCGCCAAGTATTCTGACTTGACCGCTACTTTAAAACAAATGTTCATTAAAACTTTCTTAACAGTATAAAATGATAAAGTTTAATATACCCACCTTCTGATTAAGTACTGAAGAATAGACGCCAAGTCATTGTCAGAACCACCAGACGCAGAGGCATTCGAGTCGCTATTACTATCCGAATCAAAAATAAGAGCCTGAGCTACTTCATCTGCATTCCTCCTTGATTCTCCGTCCATTTTGAGCCCTGGATGAATCTGTATTGTGCGTTTCTCTGTTTGTGTGTGACTGTGTGTGGTGTGGTGCCCATGCAGGCCAAAGTTATAAGAACTTAAGGTTTGGGTTATTCCTGACAAATGGCAATTAAAATCGATGTCTCTCGATTAATCAGTCATAATCAAGGCTTACGGAATTCCCAAAGTACATCAAGGAGAAAGATTAGATGCGACAGTTTTAATAAATGTTGAAATCTCACTCTTGACACTATAGGTCGTGTGTTTTTGTTCGTTACAATCTTACATCACAAAAGTAGGCGGACCTTTCGCTCACTATGGGAGGAGCTAGATAATCGTCTTCAGCTGTTCATTTTGTTTTGGATAGAAAACATCGTCTAAATTTATTTATTTTTTTCATTTGTGTAGTAACATAATATCACATTACGCCGTTAAACCCTTTGCCATAGATAATGAGATTTCTGGTCACACGACGTTTAACTAACAAGTAACATTTTGGCACAATTAATTACATGTTAGTTTATTATAGCCTGGAGCGTCTTTAGGCTTCAGCTTGCTAGTCTTCAGGGAGGGTCAGCCTCATACCGACTATCTTCTTCGCTAGAAAATGGACCTCCACGAGTTTCCGACAGCAGGGTTCGTCTCGTACTGGAAAAATGGAAAGCGACGTTACGACCCAAAGTTCGGCGATATGTCCTCGACCGTTATACCCGTTACGTACAGCATTACGATACCATACTGGAATCTCGCTTCCCTCGGGCGATGAAAGTCTATAGGGTATTCTCAGTTGGAATCAAAGATTTTTTCAGAGATCTCAAAGAACTGGGCAGACTCGCTAAAATTGCCCTCACTTCTGACAAGGGAGTCCAGGCGTTAACTCTGCAGGAGATGAAACTGTACTACCAGATGCCCAAGGACATGTTAAAAGTTGCCCCAGTACTTCTCATCTCAGCATTACCGTTCGCCAACTATATTGTTTTCCCTTTGGCGTAATATCCAAATTTTCAAGCTAAAGGACATGTAATAGCGTATATTTCTAAGGTATGCGTTGCCGAAGTATCTATTGTCTTCTCACTTCTGGTCTTTACAACAAAAAGTCGACTTTGCTTTGGCGTATCAAAGGAGAAGAGTACATTACTACAAGCCCGTACTACGGTAAATGCACCCTTAATTGCTTAACTTGTGTTAAGCCTAATCTTAATTTTCGAACCTAATTTTATTAGTTGTTTGCAATCTCGTCTGGATGTAATCGAAGACGAAGGATACCGGAAACAGTGGGCAGAAGTATTGTATAAATTAGGAAGCGGTGTCCATCCTGAAGTGGAAGAAATCGTGCAAGTTAAGGAGCTGTTTCGCCGAGAACCCTACCACTTAAATTGCTTGTTCCCTCGACACGTAGTAAGTTCTAAATCACCTTTGACACATTCCGGTGCGTTCAGTGACTTTTGTGTATTTACATATTTAAGAAAAGTCTACTACTAGCTCATTCGCTCCATGCCGTATGGAGACAGCGTCCAAGACTTAATTCGCGTGCTGAAGAGCTTGTGAACCTAGACCAAGCACTTGCGAGGGCCAACATACGATCTCTTACGTTAGAAGAACTACGACAGGTGAATTCGTTATATTCGCTCGGACCTAATTAAGACTACGCTTGATTGAACAGGCGTGCTTCTACCGTGGTTTAAACCCAGTGAACATGCGAACTGAAGATATGATGGATTGGCTCCAAAAATGGAGTTTCGTCTCAAAACACGTCGATTCCGGCACGCTCTCCTTGTTACTGCACTGTCCAGTCCTTTTAGCTTACAATCACCCAACGAACTGGGTTCTCATTCATTAGTCGTTTAATTATGGAACCAAAACGAGTGTTAATACATAACATATAAATATAAGCTGACCATTTGTATTATTTCTTGCTTGACCAGGCGTTTTCCTGTACAACCCAGACCCGATAAGGTACACCAGAATATCGTAGGGCAGTCACACAAAAATTCCCAGCCAAATATCCCGGGATATAGTAGTGTTGCCAACGTTAAATAAGAATGGTGGTAGTTTTAAGCTTAGGTAAACCTTAACTGTACTTTTACGGTCAACGCAAATGGTTTGTTTCAATGTCAATCCTAAAGTAACAATGAAAACTGAAGGTAAACAAACGCTAACCAAGTGATGAGCCAACGTGAACTTGAACCCAGTAAGTGGTTAGAGAAAAGGTGGGGCATTATAACAAACTTGGGAATCAAGCCCCATAGGTATTGGAACACCTTGAGGCGGAGCATAACCGGGCACGGAATAATTGCCTGGACCAGCGGCATAAGCATTTGAGGGTACGTAGATATTATTCGGCGGGGGCGGGGCATATGCAGGACCTGCGTATTGTTGTGCAGGCATTCCTTGATGCATATTGATGGACGAATGCGAGTCCGGGTACATCGAAACTTGGTAGCTGGAAGAGGGATCAAAGTAAGCTCCTTGAACATTGGGCGGGGCAAAGGGGCGCGGCGGCAAAGCGCTAGGTATGGGAGGAGAAGGTTCATTTTGAGAAAGGGGCATAGAAACGGCAGAATCTGGCATGGTACGCTGCCTTTGGGTTGAGTAACGCTTAGTGCGCGACGTGTCTTGCATCCGTGGTGGCATGTGAGCTTGAATACGACCCGAACCAGCACCTTAGATAATCATAAAAGTAGAACTTAAGTAATCGTGGAATACTAAAACCATGTTATTAACTTACGAGAACGATTGTCATTTTTATCCTCCACTTTCAAATAGCCCAACTCCACGTTGAGTTCATCATCATCTGCAGAATATGGAAGAGTGCCTCTGCCCCTTCCCCGTCCTCGCGAAGCTGGAGTAAGCTGTGTTGGAATTTGCTCAGGTCCACGGAAGATGCGACCACTTCCTCGCCCTTTTACCTCTGTATTCAGTTCGGGTTTGCCTGGTTTGTCCATATCATTTTCATCCCGCTTAAACTCGCGACGTTCTACTCCCCTTCCACGCCCGCCTCGTTTGAATGACAAGCCTCTTCCACGATAACCCCCTTCTTGATCGCGCACAAAGCTCTTCTGTTCCCTTTTGTCGCTAAATTCTTTGTTTTCCCGATATTCTTTAGTTTCGGCAGCTACTGGTGCGGCTATGTTTTCCGTTCTGCCCATAATAGGTCGTCCGAAAGAAGGTTCCATGGTCTGATGTTGCTTCTGTGCCTCTATTTTCGGCACAGGCACAGTTTCATCGTGTTGTTCATTCAAAGCTGGGAAGTCGGTATTGCTATTTGCGAACTCTGGATTCGAACCATGCATACCGCCTCTCCCTCCACCGCGACCACCACCCCCACGTCCTCCTCTTCCGCGCGGCTTGGAGTAGGCTTCCGTATCTTCCCACGTGCGATCATACTTATTAGGACCGCGCCTACATGTAAATACAGCGTTTATAAAGATATCGGCGATCAGCCGATAATAGAACGATCATGTAAACCAGAATAACCTAGCCGTTTGTCATAAAAGTTAAGTTCCTCACGAACAACTCGGAATGTGAACAGTGATAAGAATAATCATACCAAACGGCCGACACTGACAAAAGTAACGTTAAATTTTAGAAAGGTATTTCTTACCCGTAACGTCGTCGCCTGCGAGCTCGAGGGGCGCCCTCTTCTTTCCTGATGTCATAACCGTATACGTCAGTGAGTTCGCCGTCTTTCTTCGGAGCTTGCTCATCGGGATCAAATCTGTCATGCGTCCATCGATCTGTGGTATCAGCGCGCCAAATTTTCTTAGGTTTTTCCGGCTCAGGTTCCCTAACACAAAACGATCAGTCATGCTGTCACTACTCGCCTATTTATAAGTACTTGACTTCTTCCGTAACTTCTTCCATGGTTCGATCATCGTGCTCATAGAAGCCACCTTTCTTGGGAATATACTGAGGATTGCGTTTGTCCTCGTCGTCATCCAAAGGTTTCGCAGGAACACTTTCCTCACCATCACCTTCTTCCCGTTCTCCCTCGGCAAGCTCCTCGTCCTCTTCTTCGTCTCCAGCAAGATCTTCGTCTTCATTACCACCATGGTCATCTTCATCTACGGTATCATAGTCGGACGAACCGGTGTCCACGTCGTTCTATTACGCAAACATGCATTCATTCATTTACTTAACGAACGAACAACTTAAAGAGAATAAAGTCACCTGTATCTCATTTTGTGTTTCACCGGTCTGCGAACCAACGATCCGAGCTTCAACTGCTAGACCTTCTGGAACGCTTTCGGTCTCACTTTCCACCTTTTCTTCTGCCTTTGCCTCTGAGTTGTCTGGAGTTGTAGTATCCTGAACCATACTCTCACTTTTACTGCAAGCTATATCTTCTGCTTTAACTGGCTCCTCAGCCGGACTGGGAATATGATCAATTGATTGTTCAGTACTACCCAGTTCGGAAACTGTGACTTCTAAATTTTGTTCTGGTACTTCTAATTTCGTTGCTTTCTCATTCTCGTCTGTACTAATAACTTCCGGTTCACTAGGAACCGACAAAACCTCTGGCTGATCCTTTAATTTCTGTTCTTCAATAACTAAACCTTTAACGTCCTCGATTAACTCTGCTGCTTTGATTTCCTCTTGAACAGAATCCGCTTTCGGTAATATCTTTGCTTCCTCGGTAACTTGCAGTTGGATATTCTCTTCGATTTCTGACGCCGATTTTGATTGTTGTGATGCTTGCTCTTCAGCACTTTCCTTGGCAATTCCCAAATCATCATGGGTATCCGACATGTTTAGCAGATTTTCTAAAGAATACTACGATGTTTTATTTTGAAGCTTTAGGTTAATTTACTGACATTTTGCGGTTGTTTTACTTGTAAATCTGACGCAAATTAAAGGAATATCTTCCACACCTTTTCCGCCTGTTTCAGCACATCACGGCTTCTTTACTCTTGCTAGTAAGTAATCCACGAATAGCCTTAAAATCAGGTAAGATTTCAAAATGACGCAACGGACGATTCGCGCCATGGAAAGTTCGCGAAACGAAGTCTTCTATACGTAACTTAATTATTACAATGCATCATGTTATACCAAGATATTTGGATAAACTAAGTATATACGAATCCTCATCCATTTACCGTTGTCAAAACGGAGAATGCCTATTGGACTCCCATGTAACACTGCCGCCAACCATGCCGCCAACAAACAACCGAATGCGGCTCGAATGCGGCTTCTCATGTTGCACTTGCAGTTTCGCCTTTCGCATTTTACGTTTTATACTGATCCTTTTTGTTTTGCTTAGTGCTTCTGCATTGAAATCCTAAAATTAGATTCTGTAATTAAGCTCTCATTTGTAAACATTCGCGCGTGTATATAAAAGGGGTCATGGAGCGAGACGAAGTAAATGTAGCTCTTGAATCCATGGCGGATGACTATATCCAGTACCTGAAAATGGATATCACGAATGAGGTGAGTTTCTAGCCGGGAAATTTGAATGCTCATTGACTGTATGACTTTTCTGTTCGCCGCAGAGATCCAAAGTTGAAGCTGACATAGATGGCATGATGAGGAAGTTGGAAGAGTTACAATCCACTTTAGAAATGGTAAGGTTTATTTAATTCGCCTTAAATGCTGTGTTCACTATCTTTTTGGTTAGATAAGTGTCGACACTACTTTATGCTTAGATACTTTGGTCCCATCGGTTACCAAGAAGTATCAAGACATGCAGCCCATTTTTCAGCAAATTGACAAATTAGAGACAATTGTTAAGGTGGTTTCGAAGAATGTCATTGACATGGAGCAGCAGTTAGAAGAAGCCGAAGATGTTTTACCCCCAGAAAGCCCACTGAAAACCTTCTTCAAACCTATTTTTGGGGTAACATTTTTTATTTTATCGCTTCAATAATTTACAATTTCCCTCGCTTGTAGAGGAAAAGTGGCCCGACTACGCCTGTCAGGTCTCGAGAGTATAACCCTCTTTCTGTATTTTCGACGGCCGAACTGTTTAAACTTGAGGAGAAAGACGGAAAGTAAACAAAATGAAAACCTGATCTATTAGAAGAATTGTTTATTTATATTACGTTTTAAACCTGATGCTCAAGTCGGTTTTTGTTGAAAAATCTATAGGAACTTATCATTACAGTATACATGAAAAGTTAAAACTTGGTATAATTTATCACAATTAAGGCGAAGTAGTTGGCTGGGCTTGCGATGATGACTCGGATAGAGACGTCAGGCTTCCGTTTATTTCTGCGCATTCGCAATACGGAGGAAGAGGGGGCATGATTATTACAGACGATGAAGGCGATACTTGGTCCCTGACTTGCCCTTCACTCCTAGTTTTAGAAGCGCATTGCTTTATTGCTTCAACGTATGAAGGTGGTGGATCCCTTTCAATCGGAATGGAGATCACCTGCAAAAAACATTGAAAACAAGTCTAGCCAGTCCAAGGTTTATCAAGGTCAGATTATCCTTACTTCCAAGTACGGCGGAGGAAGCTGCAAGGCTGCATTGTCGATACCTTGCAAGCTGGAATTGTCACTTCTCGAAATGGTGAACGGACTTATTGGACCAGCGCGCCTTCGTTCCAGGTCTTCAATTCGACTGCGCATGAATTCTTGCTGCTTCTGTTTCAACCAAACACTATTTATCTACTTTCAGAAGCAGTAAGTTTAAGTTTCGCTACCTTGTGAACCCAGTATGCAGTTAAAACACAAGCAAATACAATGATAAAGACCCCCACGCAAACCACTGCTCCCCACCTATAATAATATCGCAATTAAGAAATAGTCTGCATAATGGGATTGAAGGACTTCATACTTAAATTGTTCCGAAAGCGAAACGCTTAAGGAGTTGTCGCTATCCGCCGGTAACGGATAATGTGTCGTATTAGTCTGGTTGATTTTAAAAGTATTTTGAAGAATCTGGTTGTTCATCCTTGCTCCTTCGTATCGTGCCAGAAAAGCTTGTAAATCAGAACCTAGGGGTGCCTTCATCGGTCGTAACTCTGCCCCATCTTGAACTGCTGTAGCCGTGTATATTACGTACGTATCGCCTTCCATGGGCTCCTAAAATAGAAACAGGAACGTCAATCCAACATGCTGTCCGCGAAACACGAAACTCGATTACGAACTCGATCTTTCATCTTTGTTCTATAGTCCTTGTCTTTCTGACTGGACTTCACAGCAACGTTACGAAACGGGGGAAAACTCGCGTAGCTTATTTAAGCAAAGCAAACCGTGACCAACCAAGCAAACAGCGTTTCAATTTCTTCAGGAAACTGACTGACAACCTTGAAAATCGCTAAACGCAAACCGCTTGCTACTGTCTTGGATATTGTACACTACTGTGAAAGGCGACTTTTTCACCTTAACCCGGATCCATGCCCGGATCTAGGCTACTAGTGAGTATAGGCCTGAAAGAAAAAGCAGGTCAGGTAGCGGTGGCGAACCTCTGGCATAAAGGTGACATGACCGACAATGTCACAAAGGACAAGCGAACAGGAACACGTATACCAGTTTCCTTACCTTTAAAAGTCTACAGTCCAAGGTATAACAGCACTTCAAGGACAAAATTAATGTAATTCTATACCACTGCAACACTGTGTAACACTGCGTAACACTCTTACAACTGAATTCACGGTCAGTTTTCACTCGAAGAAGGTAAAAAATGAGCATCAAATTGACACACGATCCGCTGCGAATGGTGCTTCTACCGTTATGAGTCACAATTACAAGCGAAATCTGGATTGCTTTATTCTCCGATGGGTTTCAATTTCCCAAGCGAGTTGACACCACGACTTGAATTTTTAAACAAAGTTGAGGAAAAGAGCATACAGAATATGGCCGGTATATAGAAGCGGACGTTACCGGCCGGAACCGCTGTAAAAGCTATAACGCAATATACCTGCCGACTACACAACTCAAGGAAAGCAACGAGGTTTTTTTCCGTCAAGGTCTGGAGCAGACTAGGCGTATACGTACTTGGTTTCACCTGGTACCGAAAAACTGGCTATTGCATCAACCAATGATTTAACTTAACCGTCCGTGGTGTGAGGGCTTCCATTCGTAAATGACCGCATCCAGAAGAGGAGGAATTAAAGCTCAATTTATGTAGAAACCTAGCGAAAGGACATTCTTGCTCAATAAAATTATGTACCGTAAAAGCGAATCGTGATGAGACAAGGAATGCTGTGCGCCAGAACACAATCAAAAAAGGCGCGTAAAATAAATTGACCCAATCACAGACTGCCAGCTTATGCTACACCAATACCCAATCAGCAAACTTATATAACCAAAAGATGGCGCCGATAGACGCATACCGCAAACTTTGTTTATGTCCCGGTTGCTGCTTATTTCTTCGTTTATTATTCGCGATAACTACTAAACTAACGTAGAAATCCACAGGTAAAATTTAGGTAAAATATTGTATAATACTCTAAGCGTAACGTTAATTTTTCTTGTATGAAATTAAAGGAAAATGCCCAGTTTGCGGTGCTCCCATATTCTGTTCCTCGTCTTTTCTTCGATTTGCTTGGCGAACGCGTTAGAACCTACCAGTCCAAACAAAACTGCCGCTAAAACACACACATTGCCGCCATGCCAAGCTTGCAAAGCTCTCGTGAATTCTTTCGAGAAGGTATGAAAACGAAAATGACCTCTAATGGAAAGTTAAATCCCCTTTCGCTTAGGGTATGGAACGAACATCAAGAAATAAGTTTGAAGGCGGGGATGCAGACTGGGAAGAATCGCGGCTTCGCAGTTACGCGAGGAGTGAAGTTCGTTTGGTAGAAATCCAAGAGCAACTTTGCTTAGAAATTTTAAAAGGCCAAGTCCAGTGCCAGAGCATGGCTGAAACACACGAATCTCTGATCGAAGAATGGTGGTTCAAGGAGCAGGATAAAGTAACGAATTTGCATGCTTGGCTGTGCATTGACGAGCTAAAAGTGTGCTGTCCGGATGGCCACTATGGGGCACTATGCACTCCATGCCCGGGCTTTCCTAACGTGTGTACTGGCAACGGAAAATGCAAAGTTTGTGACAAAAATTTAAATCCTATGACTCTTTAAAGTAAAAACGAAATTATCAGGGCTCTGGGACAAGGAAAGGCAATGGAGACTGCCTTTGTAATGAAGGATACCAAGGCGATCTTTGCACCAACTGTGCTTCAAACTTTTACACTGCCTATCAAGATGGGGACAAAATCCTGTGCTCTCCTTGCCACAATGCTTGCCAAGGAGCTTGTGCTCAAGCTGGTCCCAAAGGTAATTCGCCCAACGCGTTTCATGGCTATATTAATGAACACTATCAATTTTTCTTAGGATGCGTTGCTTGCAAGTCTGGTTGGATCATGGATTCCGAGTTGGGTTGTACAGATCTGAATGAATGTATTACTGACAATCCCTGTAAAGAAAACACTTTTTGTGTCAATGGTCAAGGTTCATACCAGTGCTTACGTGAGTATTTATAAGTTTCAGTAAGAACGTGAGTTTTTAGAGTTGATTCTGTCTTAGAATGCGACAAAGCCTGCGATGGCTGCGACGGAGATGGCCCTGATTTTTGCACAAAATGTGCCGAGGGATTTACGCTAAAGGATAACGTTTGCATTGGTAAGAAACGTCCGTTTTTCGTTTTGGTTCTGGCTTGGAATTGGTATTGCATTACGGCTAACGCTTGTGCATGTTTTATAGCTTCTCGTTTGTGGTGGCTTGCGTTTTCACTCGTTTCCTCTTTCTCTTTCTTTGGTTCACTACAGGCACTGATGATCAAGCTCAACAAGCTCAAGCAAAGACAACGCGTTACTTGACGTATTTGGGTTTGTGTGTTGCCACCTGCATCATTCTGCAAAGCAGCCTCCCTTTGGCGGCCTTCGTGGGCTTTTTGGTGTGTTGTTACATTAGCTTGTCTGAGTACTGGATGTCAAACTTGGACGCAAAAGGTTTGACGGGCGGGTTGCAGTTAGCTGGTGAAAAGGACGCTTAATGTTCAATTCGAGTTCTGGAATACTCTTCAAGACTTGTCTTTTTTACAATGAAACTGTCTTGGCATTGCTGGGCTTCTTTTGCGTTTTTTCGATCTCGTTGTGAATGCTTGATTTATCGGTCCGGAACAGGTTTAGCCAACTCAATATTATTTTCTTGGCAGAAAATGGGTTAAACGACACGAAGACTGAATTGCGGACTGAGTTTTAGCGGATACCATTCTAGTCTTTCGAAAATACATGCCAGTAACTAATTAATGTTGTCCGTTTCTTCGGGGAAAGCCAAAGTCGCTACTCCATCGCCACTTGCAATCCAACACGATCTGTGCTCTACGGAGTACACCACAAATAACTCGTGATCTTTCTGCTGTAGGTGGTCTTCCACGAAAGCACATAATTCTTGAAGGCCACCTATTTTCTCCGGACCGTTTAGTTTGGAATCCAGGTTGTAATAAAAACCTTGCACATATTTAACCGCTAGCCAATGATTGCGCTCCCAGGGCAATGTTACTAGTCCTAAGAAGGGCTTGCATGGTACATTCAAAATAAATCCCGTAACTTTGCGCAAATCAATGTCTTTGGGGCTTCGCCTTTTATCGAACCAAGACATTTCACAGCCCTTTTGCTGCACGGCCAGCATGAGCACATTCACATCGTAGTTTCCCAAGCCAAGTAACGAGCGATGGGGGTTTAGGAAAGAAGTCTGAGCAAGTTGGTAACTAAGTTCATCAAGACTAGCCTGGTTAAAAGCATTAGGGTCTTGGAAAAGACAGTTCAGGGCATGACAAGCGCACAACTGTAGCCTTTGTTTTTCATGATGGATTGGTGGAATTTGAGTGCCCGTTAACGGCATGGTCATAGAGTAATACAACCAATATTCCGTGAATAACCTTTCCACCTACCTTATTTGGGGCTAATCCGACAAAATGACTAACTAGCACGGAACTTCGAAACATTCCACAAAAAACACAACATTTTTGTAAACAAACTGTTGCGTCACGTCACCCTAGTTTAAACACGCCTCTCTGACCATTTTGTTCGCATGCTTGGGAGGAGCCTCAGAACAAGCAGCGGTTCCTTACAGCCAATAAGACGAATTTAACTTCGACAAAGAAGCGTCAAAACTGATCATGTCGTTTCATTACGCTATCAATCTACTTCGCTTATAGTAAAACCAAGGGAGAATTTGCAGCATACCAAACTATATTGCAGCTCACAAAGACAAAAGGCCGTTTGTCATATCTATATGCCAATTCATGCTCGTATTCACAGTTCGAAATGACTAGTTAGCCAAAGATTTCATTTAGGGTTTAAATTAGTTAGATTGGGGTATATTGTATAGAAAAGGGTTTAAATATAAGTGGGCGAATCTTCTAAACTAGCAAAACAAACTTCGCAATTGCGAGCGGATCGCGGGTTAATGAGAGTACAGTTTGCACACTCTTTACCCCCCGACGTTAGCGGAGTCGCTTCCGGACCGTGAGATCGTGACTTGGCGCACATTTCACAGACATGGTTGTGTGAGCGATTAAGGTAAGTGCAGGTAATGCATTGCCAAGTATCTGCCAAACTTCGTTTCCTCTTTCCCTTGTCAACTTCGTCGAAACCTGGCCCAATGACGCTTAATTCGGACTCGGTTCCTGCTCCGACTGTTCTTGTTGCAAGGGATGCGGAAGGCTGTGGATTATATTCCGAAACTTGGGAACGAGGAGCATTGTTAAAATTGGCATGTGTATACTCCGTTCTATGTTCCTTGTTTCGCGGAATCGTACTAGGCGAAGTTCGGTTACTCAGCGGCTCCGTTTGCGTGCCAATGTTATCATATACACTTCGCCGTGGCTTTTCTTCTGCGAAATCCGTTTGAACAGAGCTACTCTTCAATTCCTCCTTTTTTAGGCGCTTCAAAGCATCGTTAATTTTTAAAGGTCTTTCCAACTTCTTAGAAGCCGCAGCATGTTTACCCAAGTCTTCGTAACACAATCGCTCGAGCGTCTCCAAGTCGATATTGCCCAAAAAAGGGGGTGATTTGATACCTTGACTCTTCTTTTTCCTGGGTTCGGTCTTGGAGCCATTGGTCAAGATATCACCCCGTTCGCCTAAATCCTTCGAGTACCCTTGGTTAGCTAGATCATTGTAAACATACTCCCAACTTTCCCATGTGTTTGATCGGGATTTGTCGCTTATTTTCATATCTCCTAAGAGATCCTCAATGGGAGGTTCTCGCTCTGTTTGCGTATTGGCTGCACTTTGCAGTGGGAGACTACTAACAATGGGTGTCGAAGTGATTGTGGACGGCTGAAGGTTAGGGACGGCATTAGATATATGGGCTGGGTAGGAATTACAATTGGGCATCGTATACGGATAAAACTGGTGCGGATATAATGGTCGTGAGAAAGGAAAATCAGGTTCGCTTGTGGGGTAGAAGGCTGATTGCGTAGCTTGCTGATGGTGGTAACGATAGGTCAACGCTCGAATAGCGTGCGAGGGGGACCCTACGCAGTCTTGCCGGAAGGCGACGATTTCATCCCAAGCGCATGGTACTTTGGAGGATAAACCCTCCCATATTTGACCCAATAACTGCAAAATAGCAGAAACGGGGGTATGATATAAGTTTAGCTAGAATGACAATTCTCTTACTTCACATTCCGTACGAGCCAATAGGCAGTCCCTCGAGATCAGAGCTAAACGATCCGGATCTACAGGGCCTTCCAAAACTAAACTCCAAGACTTGTTTCGGTTGTATCCCATGACATGCAGAAAGTGATCAGCTTTCCAAATTTGAGACTCTATCAAGTGCTTGTAAGAACCACTGTACAACTGAATGGGACGAGATTTAAGATGAGCCAGACTGACATATGTGACAAGCAAAACGGTTTACTTTAATTTCTCTAAACTCTTTTCTCCACGGCTGGGTCAGCAAGTTATTGGCATATGTATGCAATGCTTCCCAAGCTACCGATGCCATATAAGGGCTAAAATGGGCCCCGTGTCTCAACACACTTCCGTATAAGATCTCCTCTGTCAAATGGAAGTAGAACCTTCTCTCAATGGGGACAAGGTTAAGATAATCTCGCATGTGCTCTAAGAAATAAATGTCATAATTTTTAATATCTTGTTTTACTTACACTACGCTACTAAACTGAAAAATATTAACTTACCTTCTAGTTTTCGTTTTTGCTCCAGTTTCTGTGCACATTCTTCCGTTTGAAGAAAGCTAAGGTGTAATTTGTCTATTTGAAGCCATAACTGCTCTACGGGATCAAGTAACGCTATACTTCCCTAATTAAGCAAGAAACGATAAATTTACTAACATAAAGCATTTTTTATATTAATTTTACCATTTGTCCAGTTTTTTGCTTCCCAAAAACATGAAAATATAACCTCGAACGCCATCTAGTCGGGTAGATCATATTTGTTGAATGCCCTATTTTCGGTGAAATGCGAACCCGAAATTTAAAAACGAAAAGTTCAAAACTAGTTTTTGCGGCTTTGTATTTGGTCCAGAAATGCTACATTTGATAAACTGCATATAATAAAATTATAGCGGTAGTAAAAAAAGTAATTACTATTTATGTTGAGAAACTAAATAGGCAGGTAGTCCCGAATTTTATCCCATATCGGAACTCACCGCAGCGAGTTCATTGGGTAAAAGCATTAAGTTTGTACCCTTATGTTGGTTCAGTTGCGTTGCAAAAAAAGGTTTCAGGTTTTTTAACATTGTTTTATTCCTATTTTCATATAATTTTTTTCGCATTTTACCCTTTCACATTTCGTTTCAATGCCTTTCACTTGCCCATCAATCCGCTAGATGGTAAGAACGAAGTTAAAGCAGCGACCGGGACGTAAACAAAAATTACTCGAAAGTTTGCAATGTTTACGGTTTTGTAGCATTGCTAGGGCATTATATTGAAATAAAACAAAAGTATCATGAATCCTTTAACGTAAGTATGAACCATAATGTTTCAAACATCCACTAAGACATTATTTGTAGACAAACCAAGAATATTCAAAAGCTCAGCCAAAGGGAGCTGGACTTCGGGATCGAAAAGAAATCTTGGCATGATGTATACAAGGGAAGTGCTTGGGTATTCATAGGGGGCTTACCCTATGATTTGACTGAAGGAGATGTCATTTGCATGTTTTCTCAGTATGTATAAACATCAATATTTAACTGAACCAGGGATAATGTTTAATGTGCTAGGTATGGGGAGCCTGTTAACATTAACATGGTAAGGGATAAGGTCACTGGCAAGACTAAAGGATTCTGTTTCCTCTGCTATGAAGACCAGCGTAGTACTGTACTTGCAGTCGATAATCTCAACGGGAGTAAAGTAAGGATTTTCTTAAATAGAATTGCAACTAAAAACTCCTGTGTAGGTACTCGGAAGGACAATTCGAGTTGATCATGTTGCTGATTACAAACCACCCAAAGATCCGGACAAGTTGGAAGACGACGCGAAGCAGTTGATCGCAGAAGGCTGTGGTCCAGGAACTCAGGCTGGTACCTTAGGCCGTATGCTGTACCAGCCAAAAGGTAGCAAACGGAGAGGGAGTGAAGAATTACGTGAACGCGACGAACAAGACGATTCCAGAGACGAAAAAGATAGCAAGGAGACAATCAAATCAGAACAGAAAATAAAGAAAACATCTGGGAAAGTTGACTTGGAACCCAGAGACGAAAAGGAAAGAAAGGTGGAATCGAAGCGCAAGCACAAGAAAAATAGAACTTCTGAAAAAGACTCGGACTCGGAACCCCAGGAAGGACAGAAGAAAAAGAAGTCGTCTTGGAGCAGTGAGTCCGAACAAGAATCGAAAGAGGGAGCAGACTCTAAGAGCCGGGGAAATTATGCAGTTAAGGACGACTATGTAAAAGAAACAGAGAAGAGATCACGAAGCGAGGGCCTTCTCAACGATGAACTCAAGAAACGAAGAATTGACGATGATCATCGAAGGATTTCAAGAGACCCTAGTTATGAAAGAGAAAGGGATGATCGAAAGTCTGGAAGAAATAGGGACCGTGGTGACCAGGAAGACCGGGACCGAAGGTACCCGGAAGATCGTCATCGCAGTGACCGAGGAAAGGACGATTCAGTAGGCCGAGAGCGTAGAGATGATAGAAGTTATCACGAGAGTCGCAGTCGCGGACATGATTATTACAGATCCTCAAGTCGAGACAGAGGTGTGAAACGAGACGAATCCCGCAGAAGTCGAGTGAATGAACGATAAAAACAAAAAAATTTGCAAAACACATTTTTCAGAAATCCAAGAAGGTACATTTCACTTCTGGCAATACAAGATTACTTTCCAGCTAATTCTCGACTTAATCAGAAAATAAGAGATGGGGAAATAGCCGGAGATTGACATCGCTGGCAATTGAATCCACTTTTAGCGTTTCGCCAGGCTAAAGGCGTCTTTCAACATGTAGTCCCGTAAAAGCCACAAAGCACCCACCATTTCGCTCTGGGCACTGGGTCGCACAGCTGGAGGCAGTTCCAAGTGACTTATCCACTGAGTCGGCAAACGTCCCACGTCGGATACCATAGCTATATCCGCGGCGCCATGGGACTGAGTCATGCTTTTATCCCAATTGCAAACATAGCGACTCTGGCTATGAAGTCCTTCGATGTACCTACGTAAAATAAGTTCGCGTTTGATGAAACTCTGAACTTCCCAATTCATTTCCAACCAGTTCTTACTTGATATAAGCTTCAGAATGTAATAATCGTTGAGGACCAGGAGGTACAGCCACGAATAAAGGTTCTCCTTGCGGTTTAACTGCAGCGGCAGTGACTGCTGCAGCTCCCGTGGCAGTTGTAGCTGTGTCTATATGAAACATAAACGAATAATGAGTCAACAGTTTTAGCACCATTATTTAAATTTATATGAATATACTTGAAGTCGTACTTGCAACACCTGGGGTACCAGGAGCTACTGGTTTGGGATGCTTACGGGGCACGAAATTCCTGAAAATGTTGAAATTACGCATTACAACTTGATACTACTATTCACAATACTATACACGCAACAAAGTGTAATTCACGTACTTTCCACGGTCTTGCTGAGCTACTATTCGTCCTTGCTGTTTCTGGATATGGATTTCGCGGACATGCCGAAGAAGACGCTCGTGTTTGGGAAAAGGTTGCACGCCTTTTCGAATGCGACTACATCCACGCCACTGACACTGGAACTCCGTTTCTAGCAAAAATGGTAAGAACTCAAATCTCCAATCTAACTTCTGTAGTACCGTTTTGGGCAAAGTTCTGCGTTTGCAAATGGCCTTGCTGTTCATTTAAAAGGTGGTCGGTAAGATCGTTCATGTCTTCAAACTGCTGTTCGCATTTTTGCCACTGGCACTCATAAACCGTATCCGGATGGGGCGGCTGTGCTGGAGGAGCTGCAGGTGTGGCTGGAGCAGGACTAGCTACTCCCGTTTCAGCACACATGGCTCTTGCTTCAGCCGCACTTTCTTCATTCATGCGAGCTGCTCGCTCTTCGTATACTTGCTTTTCATGAGCAGGTAAATTTCTCCACTAGTCAATAAACAAAAGCTACATTAAATTCACTTAAAAAAACACACGTCTGTCAGTGAAAACAACCAACCTCATTGCCAACAATACGACTGACTTCACCAAATGAAGCTTCTGGGTGATTGGCAGCCACGCCTTTACGTACTTCACTCGAGTAAACAATGTAACCCGTGACAACCTTTTTTGTTGGAGGTTTATTTACCTACAGTTAAATGAAAGAAAGATTAGTAAGCATACAAATTTAAAGCAGGACAGTTTAATTACTTTTTTGGCTGCGGTAACAGTAACGGGAGTAACAGGGGCAGTGTCCGAGCCTACAGAAGGCGGGGCTTCGTCTAAAGAATCTTCCAAGAGGACATCCACGTCAGCTGCAGCCGTATTCCCAGACATCTTTGGCAAAAGTGGTGAAGACTCCTAAGCAAACCACGGCAGGCATTAACCACAGTTTGCCCTCACAACAAGCGTACAATTCGTTACCTTTTGGGGGTGAATAGGTTTCCGAAAGTAGTATACTTCATCCCTATAAACAGAGGGTCCATGAACGTACTGTTTTAAGCCTTCTCGAGGCAGCTTTTTGATTTGCCGTCGAGATTCTTCATATAAGGATTCACAGATGTAGACGTCGATTTCAGCTATCTCCGTTGGTCGGCCTTGGAGAGAAAGCAGAAAAGCTTATCATCGTTCTCAAACCTTTAGCTTTAGATAAATTGATAAAAAGTACTAAGCCTCTTACATGCGATATAATCCTGATGTTCTAGAACAGCACACTTTCCCACTACGGCTAACAAGGGATTTGTGTCTTCAATAGACGACAGAAATACTTCTTGACGATAGAATAAACGAGTAGGTGCGTGCGCAATTTCCGTTGGCGTTACAAACCACGGTCCATGAAAATAGGCCACACCCCTAAATCACTCTTCGTAAACATTTATCTAAATAAAACGAAATGAATTCTTACTCTAAATTCGTCCACATGCTATCAATCTGAGCCATCAGCTGTTTCCCATTTTCTGCCCTCACATACACGCAATCTCCGGTACGTAAAGTTCCTACTGGTATCGTCAGCTGCTCGTAGTAGGTGCGAGCTTCGCTTGGAGCGTTTTCCGGAGCCATGCCCAACACATTTGGCTTCACACGCTCAACTGCCTAAGAAAAAAAACAACTTTTTTAGTCCTGAAATGCACACGAATTAGAATCTAACCTTCTCTTCGTCTAACTCAGCCAATTCTTCCTTGTGCTTTTCAACACGTTCACGGAAAACGGACACAATGCGTTTGGGTTCCAATGGAGTTTCACGAGGCGTCAACTTGATCGAGTCGGCAACAGTATTGGACCACAATTTGATCTTTTTGAACACCCGTTGACGTGTTGAATAGCGCGATTCACATACGTAGACATCTCGGTCTGGGAATCCTTCTGGTTTAGACTGCAGATAATCTCGAATATACAGAACATAGCACTGTCCCAGTACTTTGGACAGTGAAGTTGGTGTTCGTACATCACTCTTAAAAACTTCCTAAAAGCAGGGCTTTTATTGAGTAATTCATAAAAGATGTAAACTATACTTTCTCGAGGAACTTGCGCGAAGCTAGGTGGTAAGTTTCATTAGGTCTGCAAAACCAGTTGCCCACAAATATTTGCTCGCCTGCTGGGTCCGTGTACAGTTTTTCGATGCAGTAAATGTGAGGTTCCAAGTTCCGTTCTTTCGCTTCCACGTAGACGAAATCACCAACACGGTAAGTTTGTTGGTTGAAAGATATGGTGTTCAGGTTGCTGACGGCCTTCACTTCGCTTTCAACGCCATCGACTTCCATTTCCACGTCTGTGGTGTTGACATCCTCATCAGGCTGCTCTTGTGATGCTTTCTCTTGTCGAAGGGTCTCTACGGCCATAGCTAGATCCTCGGCGTTAAAGGCTAGAGCAGGCGAAGACAACAACTCGCCTTTTTGACACAGATCGTCCCTAGCAAAACATTTTTTTTTTTAAATATTCTAAAATATAAGCAATTCTCTTTAGTGGTGAAGGAAATAAAACAGACTCTTACCTTTGTCGAATAAAGTGACTTTGAAGTTCTGTAGCATCTTCAAACGCTTGGGAATCCGTTCGAGACAATCGCCGAGCTCGGTTAAAGCATTGAAACATGTCGTCCTGGAATGCATCTAGCCTCTTGTACAATCCTCTGTCCAATCGGCGCTTAATGAGATCCAAAGATAGTCCGCGAACTTTAAGGCCGTTAATTTCTTCGTGTTCAGGCAATTCTGCTAAAGAATCGGAGTAGCATCGGCTTTCTTCATCTTGGTGATTGTACACGGCAATAAAAAGCGACGTAAGCAGTTCCTGCACGGCTCCTTTAACGTCAGGTATTCTTTCCTCGTCTTCCGATAAAGAAGCTTTCGTCTGGAGCGCCAAACGTTGCAAAGTCAGAGCGTCCTAGAGTACAAATTGACTTTAAAATAAGTTCTGAATTTTAAAATAAGTTTCTAAAGTGAGAATTACTTTGTAAATCTGGGAATCTGGTTCATTAAATTTGCAACCATTATCAAACATGAGAACGAGGTCTGACAATATGTCTTCCAGACTCTCGTAAGCACTGCTTTTCAACTTCTGTCCAATTTTTTCCATATCAATTGGATGCTTGATGACCTCATAATAGTCAGGATATTCCTAAGCGTAAAACATTTAAATTGTGAGTAGCAATTAAACTTGATGTAAATGATTTGGAGCTATTACTGATTTGGACGGCAATTTCATAAAAATATGAGCCACTTGTCTGCCCTTGTTGTCCCGAAAATCTTTAATGGTGTCAAACAAGGTTTTCAGTTTCGCCTGTATATTCACTACAGGAGTAGTAGAAGCCGGGTTTCGACTTCGCCTAATTTCAATTCCAAGATCTTTAGATTCTATAATTGTTAGCTAATACACAACGGACTTACCTCTTTACTTTCTTATCCGCAGCGATGACAACTATTCCCATCTCTTTCGCTTTATCCATAACTGCTTTTTCCAGGATGTTAGCATCTTCATAAATAGGCGAGCCTTCTTCGTTGTATTGGCGACAGTTATTGAACATGAGGCGAATATCATCCAAGAAGTCGTCTTCGCTGGCGTATTTGTCAGCCTTTATATTTGACTCTATGGTAAGCATGTCCATGGGTTCCGCAATGACTTTGTAATAGTCTGGGTACGACTTGCGTGAAGGTTTCTCCATAAACACCTGTACTGGTTGGTTCCCATTGACATGCTAAGAAAAATAAGAAGGTTAGCATAGCAGCTTCACTCTGAATTATTATTACCAAGTCAATCAGACAGCGGTACAGCGTCTTCAAACGCTTTTTTAAGGGCAAATCTCCAGCTTCTGATCCAGACCCGGTTCCACTGCGCCTAACAACTTTCCCAATGCTAGTGCTTAACCTTGGTCGACCTTTCTTGCGTTTAATGGCACGTTCTTCTCCGTCGTCCTCAGAAAGCTATAAAAAAGTGTCATTCAATTACTACAAACATAAGAAGTTCCCTTACGCTTTCGTCTTCAAGAAGTTCTGCTACTTTTGACTGCATAAATTTTTGCAAACGGACAGCATCCTTGTAAATCTTTGAGTCAGGTCGATTGTAATGTTTAGCGTTTTGGAACATGACGTTAAAATCATTCGCCAGCTCGCTTGGAATTGCATATTCTCCATTCTAAAGCAGGGTTACAGTCGACATCATTACAAGGTCTACTTTGTCCAAGTTACCTGAATTTTTCTCCTAATCTGTGTCAACGAGATGGGGTTTTTGATTTCACGAAAGTAATCCGAGTAAAACCGCCGGGAAGGCAACCGTAGAAATGGCTCCACCACTGCTCAAAACAGTTAAACAGTAGAATCATGAGGCATTTGCAAGAAAAAGGAAAGTTACCAGTGGAGTCCGGGTAACGTTTTAGCGCTTGGTATAACTGCCACTGTGGAGTATCTCCATCCTCAGCATCGTCTCCAGAGTCATCGTCCTCGATCGACCGCTCTTTATGGGCGGAATCGCGTTTCTCTTTCTTAACCACAGCTGGAGTAGCAGTTACCTCATCGTCGTCGTACTGCAATGCAGCTGTAATAGCTGACATACACTGACCACTCTTCAAGCGCTTTTGTCTACCAACAAAATCTATCAACATTACTGAATTATGTGGGAATTACGATGTACCTAATGCGTTCACTAGTTTTTCCAGCTTGAGCTGCAACCCGCACGCTATGTTCGATTTCAGCACGGCGCGCGGTGACGATTTTTCTTAGAGCTTTGGCGTATCTGTAGATCTGGGAACCGGGTTCATTGAAACTTACGGCATTCTTCGTCATTAACAACAAATCCCGCTCCAAATCCCCTAGACTTGCATACTCTCCAGCTTGAATCTTCATCGCTATGGTTTTCAAATCAATAGGGTTATCAATAACTCGGTAGTAGTCCGGATAATCCTGAAATACCAACATTAAAGAATACATTTTAACATAAATAAAAATAAAAAGACTTTACTTTTTTGGACGGCAAAAGCTGGAAAGCAATATGCAACGGCCTATCTTCAGCATCGACAGCCGTCATAACTGTACTGAACAATTCTTCCAACGCAATTTCGTTACTGCCGTCTTCAAACGCGGAAGCTGAAGAGACGGAAGTATCGCGCGACTCTTCACCTTCCTCATCATCCGGTTCATCTTCTTGCTTACGAGCTTCAGCAGCCGCCGCTTTACGCGCCTATATAATTAATATATATATTTACCGCTTTGGAAGGGCTTCCGGTGCTCTCAACTTACCAATTTGCCCATCTTAAGAATAATCTTGACTTTCGGCTCCTTTTCGGCGTCTTCTGGACTACGGTTGTCTAGGACGCGATCGCGGTTTTGGACATAGAAGTCCCACAGCTCGCAAGCGTCACGATATTCAACAGACGTTTTCTAATGAAGGGCTCGGAATTAGCGAAAACACGTTGAACAGTATATTTTACCTGGTAGAAAGCCTTGGCGTTTCTAACTAACAGCTCAACATCTGCAGTAAACTGGTCCACATCAATGTATTCATCGGTCCGTAGCTTTTGCTGGATTTTCAATAGATCAATCGGACTTGTGACAACCTAAACCATTGTGAAATTTAAAATGGACTGAATTTTAAACACGACGTTTACGCACATCATAGTAAGAAGGTTCCTGGCGTCGTTTGGGAGCGCGAATAAAAGTGTCACACAATAGAGAACCGTCAGCTTTACGATGTGTTCTTAGCGCCTCATACAATTGTTGACAAATTTCGCCCTACACAGATAAATTATTAGTCGTATCCAGAATTCCAGAGCGCAAGATTAAATTATTGACATTGAGATGAGAAGAGATTGAGATCAACAAAATGCAACTTTTTGTTTTGCTTGGTCATTTCATGTTTCCTTACCGGATCCAGTCTTCGTCTCTTCCTTCCTTCCATTCTTATTCTAAATTATTTAGTTTTTGTTTGGCGTCAGTTTTGTTTACTAATCTTGCGCCGGTTCAATCTTGGTTGACATAAATTGCCACATCCGAGGATGGCGCTTGGCGCCGGCTTTGTATTCCTTATTTGCATAAAGCGCGCATTTCACTTTACGTCCTTTCCACTTCTATAACTTAAATTTTCCTAAAAAATTTTAGTTTCTACAAAATAAGGAAAAATACAAGATCTGCAGCCACTGTTTTTGCATTATTTAGATTTTTTATTGCTTGTAACGATATGCACTAACTACACAAGCCTAATAAACCTCAGCAATAATCACACTTGAAGAATCAATAAGGCTGAAACTCATGACAGAATTTTCCCCCTTTATCCGAAGCTAGGAAATAACACACGAAACTAACACTGCAATAGTAGCACTCCACGGGAATCCAAATCGCAAAGATAACATAACAAGCCAATACTGGGAGTGATATAAGTGGGCAGTCGTTAAGATCAAAGTCAACAGAAATTATTACGGACGGCAAAAACAAATTAGGATACACGTGGCTGCACTAAATTCTGTTCGTATAACTATTATAAATGCTTGCTTACCACACCTTGTCTAACGTGATGTTAGAGAAACCGGAATTGGTGCGCACTTCCCAATAATTTCCAATAAATTCCCAGTATTCCTCGCTCTCCTGCGTAACTTTCCTACAATAAAATAACCTCAAATTGAAATCTCACAATCGAAAATGGCACCATCATACCTAAACCAGCGAGGAATGTAAGGTACACCGTCAGATTCATTCTTGGTACGACGTTCTCTTTGAGCTTGTTCCAGCTGTAATTTCATGTTTTCCGCGGCATTTACTTGCCCTTCTTCAAGCAACCTTTGATCTGGACGAAACCGAGAGTCTGTAACAGGCAAAATAGGCACCAGTGCCTGTTCCAGCTCGTTCAGCTCAATCGTAAAGCGTGAAAATCCGTAATACAATTCATGATCTTCCGGCAGCGCAGCTAAAATAACAACAACCAGAATCAATATTGTTTTCTGTTCCTATAATCTTCCGTAGATTATCCTACCTGGTCGCCAAACGCATTTGGCTGAAGGTGCACTACCCCAATACAAACCTTCACTCCATTTACCAAATAAGGAATGTACTACTTTCCCTTGGGCATCCAAAACTGTGCCGTATACTTCATGTCGATTTGATGACCAATAGGAGGCTTTAACGAAAGTTAGCTGGCATCGGATCCCCGAGCTGGCAGTCACAACCATTTCACCATACTGGTCAACCCAGCGAGAGCCTCCAAACAGGTTATGAACACACGTCGTTACTTTATTCCAGCGATAATGATCGCCCGTCTTGTTCAAAATAACATTCACAGTGCCTTGGAGCCAAAAATAAAAAATATAAAAAATAAGTGAAAAAGAAAGAGACATAAAAATTAAGGTATAAAATCAATCAATCTATACCTAGAGGCTGAAACTCCATAGATTTCCCCCAAAACTTAGTTTTGATTCGGGTATCTTGCCAAAACTCGTAATTATTAGAGCTCGCATGGCATACGCTAATAGGCGGATGGTGGCTGACCTGCTCTGCCATAAATCTGAACCCTTTGTCCTCTGCATTCGAAAATGATTTTAGGCATCGATGATTAGCCGGAAAAACGGAGAATGATTACCTCGTACGCATTCAAAAGTTTCGCCCAGAAGCGGATTGAAAGGCTTGTGCCCCGCCCTGAAATGGGACGAGCCGTATGGTGATACGGCAAAGGCAGTTACCAAGACTAGTCGTTCATACGGATCTTCCGTTTCAGCTGCTTTATCTAGCAGTTCACAGTACTCTAGTTCTTCGCACAATCGTTGAAGCATACCTTGAAGAAAAGTTTGGCATTGGTGAATGAAATTAACACTTGCAAAGAGTGAAAGGTTATTACTAATGGGTTCGTTAAGGGCAACAGGCATGGACACCTTGGATAAGTCCTTCCCAATGTTGCGTCTAAGCAAATTCCACAAGCTCAAATCTTCCGTGCTGGGCATTGGCGCCGGAAGCCGGGTTCTACGCCCTGTGCTACAGGACAAAGCACCTAGCGGTGGTCCTATGATCAATGACACATCTCAAATAGTGAAACTAAAAACAATGCTACAAGCTTGAAAACCTGGTTGGATGACTATTTCTGTATCCACTTCACTGGCTTCACTCAACACGCTTCCGTCTTCTTCGCCTTCCACCGAAAGACTAGCTTCCGAAGAAGAATCGGTCAAAACATCAGCTTCGCCTTCAGTTAAATACTCTCTGGCATCGTAAAACTCGGACTGGCTCACGCACGAGCTACTGTACGACAAGGAATGGTGTATAGACCGTTGCGATGCCTAACAAAAGAAGAATCAGCTCCACTCTACTCCTAAAATCAAAGTTCTTACCAAATCTACGGTAATAGATGGCAGCGGTAGCAAGTCATTCACTTCCGTTTCAGCTCGAATACGCTGCAAACGTTGTTTCAAGTCCGCATTTTGCTGCAAAGCTTGCTGCAAAGCGTTGCGTAAACCAGCTACCAATGACGTATTGTTAGGATTCCTGCTTCCCGAAGATATGGACAGAGAATCCGCAGCTTCTAGCCACTGTTTAAACTTGTCATATTCGGACTGCAGCATCTTCAAAGCTGAATTCAAACTCGCGTGAACTAGAAAAAGGAAATAAGACCCTTACACAGCCATATTAAGGAAAAACTTGCCATCTTTGGCATTGCTGTACAAATCGTCGCTTTTCGTTGGTGTAAGGGGAAACGATTTATCACTAGGTGAACCCATAGCTTGGTTCATGATATCCACCGCTAAAGACAAGGATTGGGTGTTGTCTCCACTATTAGAAGTCGTTAATGATGGTATGCTATTACTCAGTATAGACAGTCGCTCCAGATTACCAGCGGCCTGCAAGGAAAATCGGTAAATTTTATTCTACAAAATCCATCGCTTCGGAAAACACAATAAAATGCTAGCCACATAACCCATGCAAGCAAAGCGACAAAAAACGGTGAATTTCCGTGTCGGATACTTACGCTAGCAGCTCCCGAATCTGTTTCTGTCAAAGACACCGACATGGCTTGCGTAACTTCAGGTATATGGGTACTTTTGACTTTCTTGCGCCTCAACACAAATTTCTTGCGATCTTTTTTAGCCGTGGGTGTTCCATCTATCAACTGTTTTAAAAGACGGAAAACGAGACCAAAGGCAGACGTTAGGACAAGCTCCCCCAAAAAGCCCAACTTTACGCTTATTCCACGTATACAAGGACGCCATACCATAATACCATACGTTTTAACCAAAACATGACCAAAACACACAGGTCAATGGCTACTTACGTCAACTCCGTGGACAGCGATTGTAGAACTGGCAGATGCAGTCTGCTCAACGATGATTTGCAAACGAGCAAGCTTTTCCTGAGCCACGGTTAATTCCTTTCCAAGTGATTCCAAAGCAACTGTGCTCTCATTGGCCCACGTGACACCTCTTGCTTGAACGGAGCCGTTAATGCCTGATGCCATGCCTTTTAAGCCGCGCGGAAGCGAACTTTCTCTAGAAATGGGCTTTAAAGCTTCTAAACCAATATAACCTTTAGAAAAAGACAAGAAAATGTCGTACTTTCAAAACGAGAAACCAAAAAGACTCTTACTTATATTATGTCCAGATGGAACAGCAGTGGGAGGGTCATCGGTGGACGACCCCGGGGAAGTAACATTCGAAGGGGAAGCTTGGCTCCCATTGTTACTTAAGCCTACTTGTTGCCGATAGAGGCGGTGCACTTTAAGTTGGTCAACCCAGTGAACAAAAGTTTCACGCGATTTGACCTTGTAATAGAAAGCAATGGAGTTATGAAATGAAAGGTAGCAAGTCTTACTTTTATATGATAAATAAAAACTTCCGCATCGATATCAATTCTGCGACGCGACGTTTTCGCGGAAATGACGGACTGTCCTAGATCTACTGTACCGTGAGGTTTCCCCCGCGTGATATCGACCGGTCGTTTCGCGTAAACTAAAATCCCTTTGTCAAGAATGAAATACCGCTGCAGAGGAAGAGCCAATGTTAACGACAAATATTAGGAAGGTAAAGTTAAGGTTTGCGCTACTTTATGCCAGCCTTTCAAGGGCCATTTCCTTTTCTTCAGAAGAAATCCTTCTGATTTGGGAGGATGTTGATCAACCATTTCTGAATCCTTCAGGCCTCCAACGATCTCCCAATCCCTACCACGGTTTCGCCACTTGCTCTTTGAATTCTTTTGCACTTCGAGCGGTGTCAATACGGGCTTCGAGGGGGAGTGACTGACGTCTATTATGGAATCCGCTGAAAGGCTATGACTGTCACCGCTTATTTCCTGTATGTGCGAGCAATTAGTAGGTGCTCTAACCTTCATAAGGAAAAATGGGAGCAGGAAACGTACTGAATCAGATAGTAATCCTGTTTGAGATTTTGATTTTTGCTTCAGGCGAGGGCTACGTTCCATCTTTTCTTTCAGCGAGTTGGTATAGCGCAGATCAAGGCTGGCCGGCTCTGTAGCAATATGTCGCAAACCTGTGCTTGTCATTCTACAAGACAATGAATTTATGTGTTTACATGGAACGACTGCGATACTTTACTATCAATAGTCATGTCATGTGACTTCTAGAACTAAGCTTACACTATCACTGCTTAGAGCTTTTGCAGAAGCAAATTAAAAAAATTATGTACAATAAGAATAACATCACAATCGCAAAGGACATCCTTGTTTTAAACAGTGAATTTTTGAAACTTTTTAACCATTCTGACAAAATATGACAAGGCAATACTAGTACACAATAACGACAAACAAAAAAATAGCTACAAAACTTTCGAATCACGCCTTTTTTGCATGAATGACAAGCGAACTATACTGTCCGAATCGTATTATATGTTCACCACAGCGGATATGATAATGATAATTTGTATACCTCAAATCCAGATCTGATGTCCAAGATAATACATTCTCGATTGTGGCAAACGGTAGACCAAGCTTCCGCCTCAAACAAGATTCATTTAAGGCCTTCGGTACTTGGTGTAATTTAACTAAATTAAATCGGACAACAGTGAAAAGCAAAGAAATAACATCACATCAGCAAAACATTAGTATCGCTTTTCTTCCCACGATCCAATACTTCGAATTAAGATACCAGAAATAGTATGATATAACTCCTCTAGATGGTCTAACTGTCATCTATTCAAGTTTAAATTGTCAGAAAACGGAAAAATAGTTTCTAAAATAAGTCATTTCACATCACATCTACAGAATCTACGAAAGCAGTAATGAACGTTTTTTATACATGTAAGAAAGAAGTAATATCGTAATTGAAAGGAAGCATATTTCGAATCATTCCCATATAAACTAAAGTTGCAGCGTTCGCGCGCGCGTTTCCATGACAACAAGTGCTGCTGTTTTAGTGCGTTTTCTGCGAAGTTTTCGCCTTGAATACGGTGAGTAAATTCGTGAGTCGCAATTATTGAAGGAAAGGTGCATAATTACTTCGTGTTATTCCCCTGCAAATGGTCACTATTTTTTTACCGACTGTGAGGGTAACAGTGCAATAAAGAAACAACGGACATTTGGATTTGCAAATTAAGCATGGTTGGCAAACAAACTTTTAGTGGCTGGGAGTGGGCCGAACAAGTGGAGCCTTCGCAAGTAACTTTAGAACATGTTAGAGCTGCCTATAAATTGAATGGCAAAAGATGCAAACTTTTTTCCTGCAAGTAAGAAATTTATCGGCACGATTAATGCCAACTGTAAGCTATTTTTAATTTGTTTGTTTTTTATCTTAGGCGAAACTGTGCACAGAATCCACATTGCTTATGTGGCCTTGGAGAGAAGATTTGGTTCGACGATACCACGGCAAAAGAAGATTCGGATGACGATCCCTGCAATAAAGTAAAAGAGGCGGGATCCTTTGTAGGCCTACGTAATTTGGGTGCTACCTGTTATGTGAATAGCTTTTTGCAGCTTTGGTACCATAACTATGCATTCCGGTAACCAAGTTTGGATTCGACTAAGTATGATATAAATAGTCGTCAATGGGGTCTTTCTAGGCATGCTCTCTACAGCTGGAAACCGAGCGTTGTAGACGCAGAAAAGGAAGGTGGAACTTTCATTCCGCAAGATTGTGTGAGTCATTTACAAGTGTTGTTTGCTCTTATGCAATTCGGGGATCGCGCCTGCATCAATCCTTACGGTTTCATCCTGTCTTTGGGCTTGGATGCCATGATGCAACAAGATGCCCAGGAATTCGCAAAGTTGTTTATTTCCATGCTTGAAGAAAAACTTTCCCAGTATCCTAATCCCCAAGTGCGTTCCATGATTCAAAAACAGTTTATGGGCACTTACGTCTACGTCACAAAGTACACACTCAAAAAGATTTTCTTTTCCGTCTTACTGCTAGTTAGATAATCTTACTTCATCCACAGGTGTGGTTTTTGCGGAACAGAGTCATTTAGACCGTCTCAGTTTTACGAGTTAGACTTAAGCTTAGGGCAAAAAGGGACTCGAACCATTCTACAAAGCCTGAGCGAGTTCTTAGAGGAGGAGAAGATGGAAGGCACTGAGCAATACTTCTGTAACCATTGCCAAACCAAGCGCAACGCAAAGAGAGCCATCCAACTCAAGTCTTTACCACCAGTCCTAAACGTACAGCTTTTGCGGTTTGTTTTCGACAGGTAATACTCAAAACATTTTTGGAAATTCGGCGAAAGTTCCCACAGTCTGTTGAAAATTTCTTTTGCTTTGCAAAGGAAAACTGGCCACAAGAGAAAAGTGAATTCTGTCGTCCAGTTTCCTGAAGTCTTGGACATGACACCTTACATGACCAAGAACGGAAAGTCCTTGAAAGAAGGCTCTTCTCTTTACGACCTACGAGCTGTCCTTATTCACAAAGGTCCGAGTGCCTATTCTGGCCATTACGTTGGTAGGCATTAATTGTAACACTGCGTAATGCTTTTAGCTAATGTTTGACTTGTAGCACACATATGTGATATGGCGTCTGGTGACTGGTACCAGTTTAATGATGAGCAGGTTCAGAAATTGGAAGGCAAGAAGCTCAGGTTAGGCGCCGAAGAAGACGTACAAAGTAAAATCCGCTTTACACGTTCCCTTGTAAATGTGCTAACCAACGGTGTGATGTTGCAGGTTCCGCGAAGAAGGTCCGCCTTGAAAAAATTCCCAAAGGCTTTCATTCCTCTAATAATGCTTATATGTTGGTGTATCTTCGTCGGGCGGTTGGCGAAGCAAAGGAGACTTTTAGCTGGGAACTGCCTGATTACTTGCAAGAGACTGTTATGTGCGAAAACAGCAAGTTTGAGGAATGGCAAAGGCTACAAAGTGAGATCCAGGTAAAAAAAAAAAAAGAATTCTTTGTTTAGCATTTTTTGAAATTTATCCTAATACGTGTGTGACGTTCTAGCATGCAAAACGCTCTGATGAAG
Organism: Lepidurus apus apus; assembly: GCA_022832285.1. Taxonomy (NCBI): domain Eukaryota; kingdom Metazoa; phylum Arthropoda; class Branchiopoda; order Notostraca; family Triopsidae; genus Lepidurus; species Lepidurus apus. Next base: position 327,004 of record JAGJRO010000022.1, on the reverse strand, counting down.
TTCAAATGAAGAAAGATATTCGTAGCCTGTATGGGATTCTGCCCGCTGAAGAATCTCAGCCTTTTGAGATCGTCCCAACCGGTTGGCTGAGCGATTGGCTTGCTCGCAGAGATGGAGCTAAGTCATTAGCAGCTATTGACAATCGCAGCTTACTTTGCAAACACGGAAAAGTTCATCCTAATCGTGTAAAAGCGTTCAAGTGCATCAGCGTAACAGGGGTAAGCATATCTGCATCATATGTCTGCAGTGACATAAATTTCGAGTTCACCTTTAGGCTGATAAACTTTACGAGCAACATCGTGGAGGACCAAGACTGACTGAGAGCAGTTTATGCTGGGATTGTGTGAAAGCCAAGTGCGAGTTTTTCAGGAGTACAGCTCGTTTAAATGAGGATGCCAAAACCGTTATTGCAAAAGGCAAAATTAAGCTGGAAACGTAAACTAATTCCTTTAATTTTTCCGAAAAAGTACCATCATTGTTTGATTAGGGAGCAAGATTGTGTCTGGGTGGGCAAAGAATCTTTGCGCTCTTGGAAGCGTTTGGTTGCTGAAGCCTTGGAGGAACGTTTGGAACTGCAGGGTGCAGTACTGGCCGATTGCAAGGAAGATGCTTACAACGAGCCGGCGAAAGATTCGAAGGATTCGAGTAAGGAGCAGGTTGACACTGAAAACGAAGCCAAAGTCACGACTGAGCAGTTGACTGAATCGAAAACCGAAATTGTCAGCATGGACAGTGACGCGGATCTGAAGCATCATGAGGTACCTTGTAAGAAACGGAAGGTAGATGAGTCGTCCGTAAGCATGGAGGAAAGTGGGAAGGAAGAATCTGTAGGATTCAACGAAGACCTTTTGTGCGTCCATGGTAAGATCAAAGCGGTCACTCTTCCCTGTTTGGTAAATCTTGGTCTCTTTTGACACAGGTCAGTTATGTTGGGAAGATAACCTACGAAAGCTGGTATCGGCACCAACATGGACTGTGTTCGCGCGGTATTTCCCGAAGGCTCCAACGTTTCCAAGCACGGCCATCCCTTGTCAGACATGTCAGGTAGCTTGAGCTAAATATTGACTTTATTGCACAGAGAAACATATTTCACAAACATATTTTATACATTCACCCCTTTAGAGCGCTGCTTATGAAGAAGCTGCTGCTCGATTCATGTATAAGCAAAAAGCTCTGGAACACAAGACGGCTCTGGGTGATCTATATAGAGGCCGAAATCGTCCGTCATGGGAAAATGACAATCTCAGCATGGTCTATGTGCTTGGGAAAGATTTTCTGAGCAGGTGGCGGACTTTCGTTAGGTAAGTTGCAAACACATTTTTTTTTAACAGTACAGTATTAATTCGCAAGCTTAGCAATTGGATTAAAAAGACAGGCTGAGGCATATCTTCAAATCATGATAACAATATGACGCATAAATTTGTAGACCTAAATTGAGATCCAGAACTTGAAACACATCGTTTTGTTTTTTCCGCCTGGAAACAAGTATTTTGTAGGAAAAACGAAACGTAAATTGTCACCTCGACACTCTTATTGTAGTTGGGTAATGAAGAAGCGTGACCTTATCAGACAAAATATGGTCACAGCAGACACGTTCACGCTGTAATTGGGTAATATCGTGGGGCTAGCGAAGAAAAGGCACGCAAATTTGCAGCACACCACACTAATGACATTATAATGGCACACGGCGAGAGCTCCAGCATGCTAGCGCGAGTGTGCTCAAGCACTTTACATGCTCTACAGTATCACTATGCGACGGGATTTGAAAGGAAAGAAATGTCTGAGTTAAGGACTCTTTAAAGAGACAAATTACCGAGGTTCTGAGCAATTCTACGTTTTGCGTGCCCTACCCGCGTTTGAATTCCAAGCTGGAGCCAAGTACTAAACTACAGTACTTAGTCTTAATTAAACAGCAACAAACTGTATGTGGGTGCACACCACTCCATGCAAAGGGGGGAAATCGACCAGCGTTTTCGTGTTAATAAGTCCGGAGTGATTTTTAAGTTATTAAAACGCCGTTACAAGATAGAACGAAACGGCGGAGTAAGCCAAGGGTGAAAAACGGGCTTTCCCGGAACGCTTCAGCTCATCTTTTGCTCTGCTGGTGCTTTAGCAATGCGATTCTTTGCACCAAAGCCTCTCCTCTCGATGCGACAAGCGTTGACGGATGAGACATCTTACCATTCTGGATTTGGCTTTTTTTACCCCCAACGAACCGTTTCCCGACTCAAAATTCCGGGAAAAGATGCGCGAACTGAAGCGAAACTGCCACAAGAAGTGACGTTCTGATCCAGGCTGTTCTCGTACCCGACCCGAGATATTGCAGAAAAGAGATACAGACAAGGAAAGGTCATCAACCACCAACCAACAAGGCCAGACTATATAAAGCCAAGAAATTTTTTTACACATTTTTTACACTCATCGGTGCATAGATATGTACACACTGGTAGAGCAGAAACTCTTGCTTTGTCTTGTAACTTTTGCAAGTTTTTTTTTTTTCATGGAAGTTGATTTCCCCGAGTCTCGTGATCTGACGGCAGAAAGACCGATGGGTCACTCCCGCAACTCTTTTGTCGTGATTCACGCTAGAGCAAGCTCTTCATCCAGCAGTTTTTAGACCCAGCACCACCCGAAGTTTTCCATCTAGGCATGCGGGATGTGGCCTCTCGCTGCTGCGACATTAGCATGTGTTGAATAACCGTTAGAACCTGTCTTGTAATAGGTCTTTTCTCTGCCAATTTCCTCCGAGGAGCTTTTAAGGTTAAATAACTTGTTTTTGTTTGGTTGCAATGTTCGGTTTCATTATGTCCCGGACAACATTCCCCCGACTCCTTTTTCCCCATGTCTGGCTGGGCTTACGCTAGCAAATGGTACCGGCATTTGAAAAACGTGTTCCCAACAACCTGATCGCTTATCTTTTGGTTAATATCCTGAACACTTGCAAGAGTTTTCCAGTTCTGTAACCCAACAAACCGCCGTTCTGGCCTTATAAGCGGATCTGTTCCTTTGTGGCTCTTAACCTACGGCAGGTTGAGCATTTTCGCTTCCAATTAGCCCGAGCCTTGGCGTGCATATTTTTGCTCCACTGGGGAACGCTCGCATTTTCTACCCGATGTGTGTGTATGTGTGGCGTTTTTGCGTCGCACCGGATAAGAAAAGCGACCGGGATCTGGATTTCTTGTGGTTTCATGTCAAGCTGGTCCGAGTTTGGAACGCGAACGAAAAGACCAGCTTGAAAGCTTGACGGAGTCCTTTTGCTTTTACCCTCTTACAGCCAAATCCTTGCCAAATGCAACTTTTGCTTTCGAAGGCTTTTTTTCGTGATTTTTTATTATCCTCCCGCTGTAATGCTGGACCTGGCGAATAAAGGGCAGCCGAAGGAGGTGGGAAATCTGGAGTACAGCAAGAGAGGAGTGGATATGGTGATGGAGCGAGGTTTGCTCCCTGTGTGGTAGAGAAGATGGCATGGGCGCCCTGCTGGCGTCCGCGACGTCCTCCTCCTTCGCTTATCCGTTTTGGGTTTCGAACTGGAAGTTTTTTGTGGCCCTTGTCTTGAAGACCGCCCTTGATTTGATTACGCTTTTGCATTAGTAACCTCCAGCTGCAAGAAGATCCGTCTTGTCATGGGATAATTTTCTTGGTTCTTGCTCTTTGAGCTGTCTTCTTTCCCCAAGCGACGTGTACTGAGGAATTTAGGGTTCACTATTGCGATAAAACTAAAGTAAAAAAATAAACCAAAAAAAGTGAGACAATGGCTGGCTTAGTTCTTGGCTATTTAATAACTTTTCGAATAGAACTCGGACTTTGGGAGCGAGAGAAAATAGAAAGTATTTTTTTAAAAAGCGGGTGGCGAAATCTCCGGTCGTGCTGAGAGCTTTCACGGGCTTAGAACGACTTCGACACCCACATCGTAGTTATGACCATTCCAATAGGCAATTTCTGGCTGGTCTTCGGTGGGATTTTGTTTTCCCCGTATACCAGGATTGATATAGCGACCTTTTTGTTGTATTAGTAGCTCAGGCGTTCTTTAATAATACCTTTTGATTACTTGGGTAGTGGACGTAGCGGGAGGAAATTGATTTTAACTCGTAAGATTTTCTTTAAATTATACAGCTTGGGCTAGGACCGGGGCAGAGTGGGTTTTCCGAGGCGAAAGTACAGTTTCTGAACGCGAACCAATGCATTGGACAAGGAGATGAGGCCTTCCAAGTATTCAAATTGTCTGTGTGCTTGGAACGAACGGGCGTCTCGCGCTTTTGATGAGTGCGAAGGGGATTAAGGCTCGTAAATCTTGGCAAGGCATTTGATTTGAAGGGCGATAGCCGACGCCGAGAAGAAGATTTACGGTGGTGTTGCGTTCAGCGGACACACACCACCACACAGCCTCCTAATTTGCATTTTATTTTGGTCGGGAGGCAAAGGCTTGAGTTATTTTCAGGCCAATGCATCTTTCTGATGATTTGAACATGCCTCCCCGCTGGCTTCGTTTGCTATTTCCTTCTGTCTGCCCTAGCCTGGGATATCCACGTGTGCTCGGCATTAGTTTCTTAAAATTAAATCGCTTTGCTTGAGTAGGTGAGACGAGTCTGAGTCTAGAAAATAAAATAAAAAAATGAGGACGAGGCAGTGCTCCAAATGAAGTATAAAAATAAAAGGAAGCGTGAATTTTTAGGCTCAAACCCAAGATTGTCTACGTGTTAGGCCCTCATTTTTTTCTTTTTTTGTCTGTCCGTGTTTCTCCGTGCATAGCTTAGGTTCTTTGCTTTAGTATGTTCTTGCCGTATCCCGACAAGTTTTTCCGTTTCGCTGACAACTCTCTTTCGTGCTGATTGCACTTTTTTAACGACGACATTCATTAGGATATGCGCCATCAGACTCGCGAGCAAGGAGAGAGTCAGACTTTTGTCTTTGACAAGTCACCTCGATCGTCTAATGAGAAAGCAACCTTATTCGCTTGCACGAAGAAGTCATGTCAATGAGTAAAGTTGCCGGGAGAAAATATTCCTATTCCGAACGAGCCAACTTTAGTGTCGTCTTAACTAAATACTGGCCAACGCTAGTCTCAAATCGTGACAACCAAAAATCACACCCATAATGACTATTTCAGAGCTTTTTTCTCTCGGCTGGTGATGTGCTCCTTTGTTTCCTCATGGCACCAAAAAATTGAAGAAAAAATAAAAATATCAACGCTGCATAGGAAGGTCAGACGTTTCATAACACAAAGCGAAAATGAGCGCTACAAATGAGCTTTTTGTAGCTATCACGCCATGCGAGCTGAGTTAGTTCACTTAAGCAATAAGATATTAGCAACCTGCTGATTTTAACCATCCATCATTTCATTTCGTCGGGGATTTTTTACCCTTCGAAAATAAAAGAACGCACTTGTTTTCCATTGTCGGCTCAATTAGGTTTTTTACGGTTTTTTACATTAAGCTACAGCAGAAAATAGGTTCGCTTTTGTTAAAAAATAAAATAAAAAATAAATGAAAAAACACATCAAGAAAATGATAAAAAAAAATGATGTATGTGTTGTTGTGATATTGAAGCTGTGGTCTGTCTGTTGTCCTAATTTCTCGTCGGTTAAAAAAAATGGTGTTTGGGTGGCCACGTGGCCTTCTTCTCCACGTGTACGAGGGGTAAACAGAACCTCTATAGAGCCTTATTAAAAAGGTCCTGTGTCTATAAGGACCGTACAAGGGGGCTTGTGTGTGAAAACGTTAGGGATAAGGAACCCCGAATAAGAAGGAATCGTAAAACGAGCCATTTTGCTACTGTTACGTCAGCCACACTATTACCGTCGCCATATAACCACTGAGCCGGTGCGATAAAATGATCGTAAATGTCAGACCCCCTATTTAGAGTGGTTCATTTTAACCGCCCCGAAGATTTCCATGACTGCGGACCTTGCAACACCAGACCATTTCAATTCCTTTCTCTTTCAGCTTCCCTAGTGTAACATATTAACAAGTGTTAAGACAAACCTTCACCTAAATTACGAGCCTACTTTTCCCCCCTTATCGTTAGTATTTTTTTTCCCTTTTTTTCCAGTCGGTCTGGTATGGTTAGGCCTTTTTCTCTCGGTGAGCCTAAAATTCTTAACATATTTCGGACGGGGGACGCAAGGGAGATGTTAGTTTTCCCAATCCTAAAGATTTTAAGGAATAATTTCGAGTAATTTTAAGAAATAATTCGAATAAAATATTCTAAAGCAAGACTATGTGGCGGGCTGAAAGACGGACGTGTTCGAAACCGAAGAAACGGCATGGAAGAACATTTTCACCCAAGGCTCTGAGGCTCTATAGGACGCAAAAGGCTACTATAGTGCTGTGCTGCAATAGTCGTTATAGCGGCGGCTTGATCCTCTATTTTCCCATGTCCCCATTATAGGCATCTAGCTTATTTTGGAAACCCCACGTGAGGCTTTGTTGGATTGCAAAGCCATGAGCCATGAAGGCATCAGACTGCGTGCAGCTCTCGTTAGCATCACACCCCCATTTCTCTTGCTCGACAGACACAATCCCTCTTCTATACTGTCGGGAGCTTTAAGGCACCGTACCACACACACTACACGAAAACGAGTCCCTCGGCCTACCATTTTAACACGGAATTTTTGTATCATTACGGCGACCAGAAGCCGTTCTACTGACACTTGATTTCTGCCATTAAAAAAAAAGGAAATAATAATAAAAAAGGATTTTTTTGTCACGGAAATGTTGCTTCTTAGGATGCCGAAAGCCCCGCATTGTTAATCGAGTTGACGATCGCATGCAAGTTATTTTTTTCGGGAGGGAGGATTTTTGGAGAATCTCCCTGGCACGTGGGAAGCTTGAAAACTGAGGAGTTAAAGGGGGAGGAACGTATATATTTGGGTATTTTCCTCTTGCCAAAATTTTGGACTGCATAACGAACGGCGCCGAACAGGATGACCTCTCTTGGAATTGATTCTTGCTGTGCACAGGGGTTGGGTTGGTCGCAACAAAGTCGTACGTCCTAACAGGAAATGCAGGGCTTGATTTATGAGCGTGAATTTTTTGGCAGCCCCATTCCCTGCTGTGCTAATGGCCCGTATGAGCCTTTTGGCCCATCCAAGTTACAGCTACGGGCTTAAAGCTCCCTGCGATGCTCTGCTGCAAGACTTACGCCAGAAATGGATTCTAGATTCCAAAACGATGGTCTTTGGGCTTTATTAGGAAAGACTTTTACCTTTTAAGAAAAGGAGACATTTTATCTATCAAGAGGAGAAATTCATATTGGAAACGGCTCTGCTGGATAAACCTAAAAAGAAAAAAAAGCCAAGAAATATGTATCTTTTTCGGGTGGGTTTCTATTGATGAGCTTTTCCGAGAAAAGTTTCATTTATTGTCTTTCCGGAGATCCGTGAAAGGGAAGCGTCTGTCCGGAGCCTAAAACCATGGAATATACTCTCACAATTAGTTATCGGAACCCGGTGAAGGCCACAACCGCATTTTTCTGCCTCTTTTCGAGAAGGATCTGATTTTTTTCAGGCATGATCGATGAATCTAGTACCGATAAGTTTTTTTTTTCTTGTTTTACTATTATTTATTTCACGGCAAACTAACTTATAGCTCGGCAATATTGCGTTATTGCGCTGCAATGTGAGGGTGAATTTTTTTTTTTTTTTTTTTTTTTTTTTTTTGGCGAGCGTAGGCAAGTGACCTGTTAATGGTCACAGGTTCCACGAACACTTTAGGTGAGCGTATGAGGGTCACTGCAGTGGGAATCATCAATTGTGGCGCTTTTTTCGTTTTGTTTTTTCACGTCTGACTCTTGTTTGATGACTCTCCATCATTAATCCGTATTGCCACATTGTGCGCACCCACCTCTTTTTCGCTTTGTCTGCATTTCGAGGAAAACCGCCTCCCCAGACGGGAAGAAACGCTGATGAGTGTGTCGAAGTGTATAATGTACTGCAGATAAAAGATAACGCCGACGTACAACAGGGTAATTTGGCTTAGATAAAGTAAAACAGACAAAGAGAGAAAAAAGATCCACTTACAGAGGAGTGAAATAAGGGCAGGAGTAAAACACAAAATTGATTTGGGCCGTGTGATCTCAGTTAATTTGGAAGAAGCCAAGATCAACACTAGCGCTAGTTAAGGTACTTAGAAAAAGGAGCGACGTACGAGGAGGGAAAAAGTAACTAAAAAAATCGATACACTTTTTATAAAGAATGGGCAAGACAAAGCTTTTATCCCCTTGGACAGGAAATGGGTAGCTGAAAAAGATGTCATTCCTCCTTTTCGTGCATCTTGACCTATCTGATAAATAGTTACTGCTGGGGTTCGGTGGCTGGATGGGATTTGCCGACATTCCAATCAGCCAAAATCACCCACAAACGCCGATTTGGCTTTGATCCCCTGTTTTCTTTTTTTAACCTCACATCCCCACAAATCCTAGAGCCGGGCTTGTAGTACCAAAGAGCCGTGTTATCTGACGGTTAAAAGCCAACAATGTACTTAAGCTACATCAGCACATAGTCGCTCTCGCTCTTGTCACCGCCGCCTCGCCACCAGCAAGACAAATAGCATGAGCAAACATACCGTTCTAGCTCATTCAAAAGGGCCTTAATTGCTTACACCATAGCTTGTTATAATTTAGAATGCCGTGAGCTTGCTAAGGCCGTCAGTTTCTGTTCTGGTCTTCTTCTTTTGGTTTCATTGCGTCGGTTTGGGGTTTGTACGGAGAGAGAAAAAGCTCACAGACAGTTGCCAATGAATAAGTGATGGCATAGCGACTGTTTTCGCCAGGAAAAACATGAGACGACCGTTAGCCTGGTTAACCTCATTCATTTTAAGTACATCAAGGAGCAATGAGCATGGCATTGTGTCATTTGAAGCGTTATGGTAGAACGTTTGTAAGCCTGGTGACTAATTGTGTGGTTTTCACATCGTTAACAGAGATCCTGCTCGAAGAGACCCCGTTGTTTCCGTTACCAGCGCCGCTTTATTGTGTACACATGGATTATTGTTGCATCGACCCGAGAGCACTCTTCAAAACGACTCGCCGTAAGTACGAGCATGTCTTCTAAATTTCATCTTCATGTCTTCTTCGCGTTACCAACTTACCCAAGACACAGGTAGTAATTTCGTCATCCGAAATTGGGATCCCAAGCAATAGATTGGCCTTACCTTTTACTGCGGCCTACGCGTCAGTAGTGGTCCGGTCATAGTGCTGGACCCCAGAGCTGAAAAAAAAAACAGTTGCTCTATTATAAGAGTAAGAGGACAGGTACTTTATGGCTGACCAGCTCGTGTGGTATTTCTTTGTTTAGCACCATGAATTAATTCGGTAATGTTCAGGGACGACCTCTTATAAATACTTAAACAATATAGCGCCCTTTGTGCCAGCAGTGGGGATGACCACCAGAAGTATTGTGTAGGACAATGGAACCATATCTGGTTATGAGGCAATCAAAAAAAGGATGCTTTAAGGAAGAATGGTGTTGCTGTTCTGACAGATAATAGCGGTTTAAGGCTCCCGTATAGACCTTAGCTTGGTATAGGCAGTTAGCATAGGAAACTTCGGACAACTTGTCGTTAAAACCGGCACATAGCCATGAAAAGACTCTTTGACAGTTAGCGTATACTAACAGCTAGTGCGCAACCAAGCCACCTTTTTCCCAATGAATAATAAATTTAGTAACGTGCAAATGAAGTTTGTAACTAGGTGAAATACATTGCCTAAAAGTATGTCCTTTGGTTGTGCACTAGCTACTAAAAAAAGAAGCAAAACAAGCCGGCAATTAGCTAATTCTTTCTTTTACTTTAAGCAAGGCTTTCGCAAGACAATAACAAACATGAGCGCCATCTGTGGCTGTTTCGCATCAATAAGCTAAGGTATACGGGAGCCTTTGAGTAGAGTAGAAGCTTTAGGATCTCATCGGAAGGTTTAACAGGAATAAGGTTTACGTTTACTTAACTTTCTGTAATTAAAGCGAGTTGACTTGTTCTTAGCTTTTTGATGTAAAGTATATATAAATATTGCTCGGCAGTAATGAGTGGAATTCTCTGAAATTTTGACGAGCTTCTGCCCAAAAGAGGATTGTATTGCTGACTAACACGCATCACGACTTCCTGAGCTAAAAATTGATCAAGAAGGATTGCAGGCTTGCGTATCAAATCGGTGTCAGAACCGGTTGTCCTTTGGCTTTTTCGGGAAACCATGGACGAGTTTCCATTGTCCGTAATCTTTGTCTGATTGCAAAGTTTCTTCCCTCGATAACGTCAACCGTGTCGATACCAGTGAGAGAATGACAAGCGAACACTCTCGAAATCTCGTTCCGAAATAGCCTTAGCACATTATGAAGAGAAGCCGAATAAATTTTTTTCATTTTGATTTTTTTTATCCCGAGTTTTGGAAGATACTACTTTGCCTTTCCAGTCTCCTGGAAGCAGGGAAAAGCTTTGCCTTTATTTGGTAAACGCGCATCCCCCTTGATACCCAAATGGAGGAATAAATATATCGTCTGATACTTAAAAAGCTGAGGAAGGGAGACAAAAAATAAGAGCCCAGAGGGGGAAACTTTTCCAGTGATAAAAAAGGACTGCTCCTTTCTTTCACTACAAAGACATGGTAAATGGACCTGTATACTATTTGTTTAAAAGTGTTGCTGTTATGCTGTTGGCTTCCACATATTTACGATCACCTAAGAGAATTTATTAGTCTCACGTGGTTCAACAGCTTGAAAAGCACTACAGAACAATTTTACTTAAATTGTAGCGGCTCTTTCTTCTAACTAGGGACTACAAAAACGAGAGTTTTATTGAGCTCTTTCTGGAATAGTCATAGTGTTGATGGAAACTGCGGAAACGCTGTGGCGTCTTCCTGTTCCGGAAGCTGTAGCAGCGAAAGAAAGTGCTTTCATTCACTGATAGAAAAGTAACTCCGGGAGGGGACCCGCGACCCAGGATTGTTCTTATTCCCAATTTTTTTTGTATCTTTTAACTTTTTTTTAAAAAAAGGCGGGAATTTATAGAATCTTAGGAAATCCGTATGTTATCTGTTTCACTTTTTTTGTGTTATGACTTAAAGATGGTTCCTAATTGGGATAGTTTTGAAAGGTCTGTTGGCATATTTTGAGCCAAAGAAATTTGAGCTCAAGAAAAAAAGAGGCATCATAAAAGCTGATAGAAATACGCAAATGGAATAAAGAAGGTCGTGGAATCAGCAAACAGCAGTTAAAAGCCTTGCCAGTTTTGTCCCTTTTGTCTTTCTGTTATCTAGGATTTATTCCCTTGTTGCAGTCATCTGTTTCACTAAAGAAATAGCGGTGCAAAAGTGTAAAGAAGGCGAGAAAAGTAGTGGGTTTCCTTTCCGAGCACTACCCCAAGTTATGAAAACCACATGAGGATGAGAAAGAAGCGTTTTGCTATTTTAGCTCCCTCGATTAATTTCCCAGAGGTCTGTTGTTGAGGAAATTGCGTTTTAGACGAAAGCGAGTTATAGGATGAGGCGTAAAAATTATGGCTAATTGTGATCATAAATTGGGAGTTGGAATGTATTCGCGACTAGCTATTATGCCAGAGCGCTTCTAGATGAGCTAAAAGTTGAGTTATATGTGACCACGAATACCCTGCCTGCTTCATGGTGCAGTGTGAACCGAGTCTTATAAGGCTTTTCGTCAAGCACCTGCCAGCTTGCGCCCAGAGGTAATTACATGGCGCTATACATTACCTTTTGCGGCGTCTCGACCGTCACAGGAAATACCTAACGGGCATAACACTCGTATATGAGCCTTAGGAAAATTGATAACTCGAGCCATTCTGAAAAGAAAGTCAAGTCTGGGTGTCCAGCTTTTCTCCTTTTTTTTCTCCATTAAAAAGAAATCAAACGCCAAACCTGGGACGGAGAAGTGCTCGGGATTTAAAGGGAGAGACGTATCAGAAACAACCGTAAAATTTTTTCTGCCATTTTTTTTCTCCTTTTTTGAGAGGCGCCCATAGAAAAGAAAGGCCCCATGTGTGTATATGGGTCCTCTGGTATACTGATGTATATAGGGTCGCATTCATCTCCAGAGAGTCGTCTTCGTCTTGCATCACGTCTTCGGATCCGGGGATGTCTTAACTCGGATCGGTACCAAGGATTGCTAGTCCTGAAAAGTCGAAGCTCGAATTCGTTTCTGGCCGCGTGGTAGCTTTGCTGCTCTGCAGCTAAATGCTGATACTGCCAGGAAAATCTTAACGAAAGTCCCAATCCGTCGCCCCCGAACATTCGAGGACAAAGTTTTCTTAAGGTCTGGTAGTGGCTCCACGGAGCACCCGAGCTTTAGCCAGCTTTTCTTGGTAGGAAGGAGGTAGTTAGATTTTTTTTTTTTTTTTTTTTTTTTTTTTTTAAAGAGCCAGGAAAATGAGTCTTAGCTGAGGTCACGGCTAGCTTTGATGGCTGTCGCAAATGGGAAAACGGGCCACGTTGCCATACGCTTTTTGGCTTGGAAAAATCGTAGGCGAAAATAACTCGGTCATAATCGTGTGACGAGGCCTCGAGTTCCCCTAGGCTCTTTAGAGTATATACTATAGACCCCGAAAAAAGAAGAAAAAAAAAGAAAAGTAGCAGCTTGAATGAGCTAATCAGAAAAACTGAATCCTGACAAACTAATGTGATTTTTTTTTTACCTTTTTTGGGGGGGAATTCCAGTTTGGTGATGCTCTGGCCCGGCGAGTGGGAAGCCTTGCAAAAGTTATTGCCCGTCGAAGGCACAGGAGTTGTAATCAAGCGAGCTAAGGATGACTTGGGATCGAGTTTTATCAGCGAGCCAGGTAAGTGCAACCGGTATTCGGTTTCGTTGCTTTCAAGTGGTTGCCTATGTAATCGAGAGAGAATTCTCTCTTGGAATCCGTTTGAAAGCCCGTGTCATGGATTCGTTTGGATTCCCGAACTCTTGAGACCTTGCAGAGTCGAAGAATAACGAAAAATGCTCTCTGTCTCCTTTAGTAACCGACTCTTTGATACCAAAGATGAACCTGAACCTTCCACAAGCTAACGTGTGTAGTTCTCCAAATCTCGTCCCGAGAATCGGGACAGAAATAGAAGGGTGGAATTCGGCGCTGGATGGTTGCGTAACCCATACGATACGATGTGACATATGTACTGAATGAACGCTATGAGAATGCCACAAACCTATATAAAACGCACGAAAAATAGAATCTCGGACTTGTCTCTTCGCGTTCTTGGTCGTGTTTTCCAAAGAGTGGACTTCCCTTTTACTTAAGCTAAAGAGTGAGATTTCTTTGACAGGGAAGATGGAAAAGGCCTACAAAAGGTTTCATATTGTAAAGAAAAGGCCTGGCTTGCTTGTCGCCGTGAGTGGAACCATAAAGCAGAAAACCTCTCACACCCTTGTGATTATGAGAAGGTAAAAAATAAGTAAAAAAATCACACGGCCGTTCCAAAAAGGCTTGTCACTTTTCTTTCTCTCCCGAAGAAGTCTCTGCCATATATAGGACCTTAGCCTCCCCTCGTGCCTTTACAGAAATATCGTGTAATATTGTAATGCTGGGGCAGAAATCTATTGCGGCTCTTTGCAAGATATGTCTGACTGGATGTAAACGCACTCTAATCTTTTCTCGTATTGCACGTTCGATGTGTGCTCGAAAACGCGGCCGGCGCCTTTAGGTCGCGTCTTTTACCTCTGTTCTTTCGTTTGCTTCTTTGACAGGTAGGCAGAGGCGGAGAGACGTATTCAGGCATCAACGCATTTATCTTTTTTCAAGAAATGAGACAAGCCTAAAAAGGGTTATCATGTAATGCACATGAGACTTTGTGGATTGGAAAGGCTTGTCTTTATGCCCACAAATGCCTGCACAAATGTCCGTTTTGGGTCTTTCTAAAAAATTATTCTAAAAAAATAATTTAAAAAAATAACCTCGTCCCAAAAGAAAGATCTGAATTTGAAATTACATGCAGTGAATCGCATCTGTTATCCTTTTCGATCACTGTAGGCTGCAAAATCCGACGCGGTCTTTAACTTCTTTAAGTTTCCCTTATTTTCGTTTTATTTGGTCCTTTTTTTCGGAATTTCTGAGATTGTGAGATCAAATAAATGTCATATTAGTCGTCGTACAGTGTTATTTAGGCTGCTACGCAAGAGAACTGTAATCAAGGGGGGAAGTCATTGGAAGACTTGTCACGCTGATCTTGAGATTCTTTGGATGGAACAGGAAGTCCTTTAATTTATCTGGCAAATGGCTTTGTGGCTCCCTTAAAGCCCAAGGAAAGTCTACAAATGAAAGTTGTTTGACGAGGGACTTTTCCTTTTCTTTTATTGTCATTATTTTAGCCGGCACCAGGCAGAGGTGGAAAGTGTGCTTCACGAGGTCAAAGGTCACTCACGGGTGGTATAACATGCAAGTCAAGTTGCACGCAATCATTGTCCCGCAACAATGGAGTCACGCCACGCATGTCTTCCTACGGATCCAGCGGTACGGGAGTTATCCCGACTCTTAAGTTATCATAGCTAGTAGAATTTTCAGAAACCCCCACTTGTAAGGTGAACCTAAGCCATCCGAAAAGGTTAGAAAGAAAAAAAGTCCTATTTTTTAGCCTCTGATGAAATTTTAAAACTAATTCTTCGGCAGAAAGAAGGCTTCGTTAGTGCATAATTGCTGGCAATACCATGGGAAGTTTCCTTAGTACTCTAAAAGCGCGTTCAGCATCTTACTCGCTTGGGCTGTGATTAGGATTCAAAAATGGCTCGATTGGCCCTCCAAGTTTTTCTTTAACGCGGAAAAGCTCATTAGTTGAACCATATAGCCTCAGTAGGTTTTACTTGCTCTGCTCCCCGAACGGTATAACTTGGCCTTTTATGCGGAAGGACAAAGTACAATGCAAGAGACCCGAAGAAAAAAAAAATCGTAAGAAAAAAAGTACACGCGATCTTAGCTCTCCAAGCCCTTGATCAATTTATAGTCACCCTGGTCCACGGTTTCTCCATAAAGCGCGGACTGATTCACGGGCTTGCTCCTGATCAGCCCCATTGATTCCGGGCGACATGGCCATCAAGTTGCGGTGCAGGTGAAGGTGTACGGCAGTGCAGGTGCCTAGGGGGCCTCTTCATTCTATCTAGCCGGAGCAGAATTATGGACGCACGCCGAATTTACGGTTATGGGCGAAGCGAGAGGTGAGATTTACGCTGAAACCCAAGCTGGGGCTACATCGCAGCAACCCTAACAACAACCAACATCCAATATATGCTCCGTGCGCTCCTTTTGGAATCGACCTTATATATCCGCTGCCTCTCGGGTTTGCACCAGATTTTGGGTGTATTGCAGAACTGTTCAAAGTAAATAGATTTAAAGATTCCAGCTTCTGTACGCTCGAACAAAGAAGCGATGGTTTCTTTGTCTTGTTTTCTTATTTCCGCGTTTTGCAATAGCGTTTCATGTTAAACTTGAGGGTTTTTTGTTTATTTTTTATTTATTGTATTTTTGGACTTGAGTTGCGAATCTTGATAGACGCATTGCTCCATGGGTTATGCAATGCCTGAAATCCTTTCCTGCAGATCCCAGATGTCAGTTTTTGGAAATTCTGGCATAGCGTCGCGAGGGCGACAGAGTAATACGAAGTTGGCCAGCCAGTTTTCTGAATTCTATCTTGTCCCGAAGATCTCGGGGTGGGTTTCATAGCTTGACGTCGGGATTAGCACATTGCACTGACTGGATGCTAAGGATATCCAAAATGCGACGAGGGGCTTGGCTTTTTGAATGCATAATGAGGACTCAACTGGTAGTATTGTCCGCAAATGCAAGGGAAGATTAATGAGCCGACAGGATGGCGGTTTGCTTTGAGTCGGACGAGAAGGGTTGCGAGTCAGAAGTCTCAACCTTCATCTCGCGTTCGCAATGACAAATCAACTCGCTGTAGGGGTGTAGCAGCGTAAGGAAAATTCCCTAAGAAATCCAGCAGAACCGCCAAGAAAAATGAGAAAGCGCTGTGGAACAACAACATTATCCTTTTAGCTCTTTCATTTGATAGAAAAAGGCGGGAAAATAGCTAATAAATAACGCTGACGTTTTGTTGAATAAAAATGAGAAAATTTCTGGTTCTCCGTTTGAAGTTTAATGTTTAAGGAAAAGCATGTTAAAGATCTGTCGTCCATTAAAGCGGAAGTTGACGACTTTAATGGCGATTAGCCTGTCGTGATGGCAGTCCTAAATAGGACGGGGTAAAAGTTATTGACTGTTTGGGGCCAGTGACATGGCAAGTAACCGGTTGCTGTCGTGTCTCGATGTCCAAGGTTGTAAACTCGTAAGACCAGTAGCAGTGAAAATTTATTTGGCCACTTCTTTGTATGCAGATTAGCTCATACAAACAAAACACGCGTTCAAGAGAGAAAAATGTCCTGCTGGGAAAAAAAGTAAAAGGAGTTCCTTGTTTGCTAGCACCTTTTTTGTCCAATGGCGCTTTGCCTTTTAATCTAGCCCGCCGTTGTGTCGCTACTTTATATGCTGTGCAATCACATCCATCGCTTGTTCTCTACTTTTTTCTTTTTTTTGAGAAAATCTTGACTGACGTTATTATACGTATCGTTACTGAATCTACCCATAAGCTTCCGTGGAAAGCATTAAACAGATATTTTACTTATCAGAGACGACGGTTGCCTCGTTTGTTCCCTGTCAAAGCCTTTTCAGATAGCCATTTGGAAGCTTACACCTGCGTATGCATCTCATAAGAAAAACAATGGCTTTCAAATTGCGCATGGAATGCCAAAGACTCACTACAAGCGTAAGACTAGTTGTAAAGAGATGCTAGGGCGGATAGCCAGCAGTTTCTGCATCGTTTGCCCCCACTAATACTTATATAATACGCTCGAGGAATTTCGACTTTTTAATTTAGAATTTTTCCTTCAGACTCTTGAAACAATTGCGCGTGGAATGCCAAAGACTCTGACAAGCGTAAGACTAGTTGCAAAGAGATGATAGGGCGACAGTTATAGCCCCGTTAGTACCGTAGATACTCGAATATAACGCGAGGGTTAAAATAGGGTTAAAAATAACGCCTACTTATTGCTTAAAATCTGAACTTAAATACCTCGCACTATACTCGAGTATCTACGGTACTTATATAAGACGTTCTAAGAATTTCGAATTTCTCCGTCAGGACATTTTAAACACATTTTATGTGTACAAACAAGGCTAGGACAAAAAAAAACCAAGACAGAGAGAAAGTAACACAGCTTAAGCGGCATCGATGTCCTTAGCAGGTATGGGTTGTGAAAAGAACCGACTCGGCTTCTAATTGGAGTATGACAGATGTAAATGCCAAGGCCGGTGCATAAAAAATTAAAAAATTAAAAAAGCACCAGAAAATCATAAAGGACTTGACAAAGCTAGGAGAAAAAAACTTACGCGCCAAAGGACATTTTTAACAAGACATGATTTTTTTAGGTTTAATTATACCTAAAGCCTGAAGGCGCACAGTCCAAAGAGTGGGAGGGTAAGAGATTGTCTTTCATTTTTTTTCCCCCCAAGTCCCGCGAAGTCTTAATGATATCCTTTCTGGCTGTGTGATGGACGACGGCAATCGGCAAGGGCTTCTACTCCTCGCCTGGCCCCACTGCGTCCGTTTTTCTCGGAAATGCAACGCCCCCCGAAAAAAATGTTTGCGTTAGCGGGTTAGCCTATATATGCATGCTAGACTAGACTACTGAGCGGAAGAACCTAGGTGGCGTCGGTAGCGTTGGTAGCGTCGATCCCTTGTCGAGATATTCCCTATACCGGCCTAAGTCAGATTCGCCTTTTTTTCTCTTTTTCCTCCTTTTTTCCTAAGAAGAACGCGTCAGAGGCCGTTGGTCCCATTTTTTTCTCCAGACTTTTTTTATACCAATTCCGGGAAAACGCTTGGTTTTCGGTGGGATCGGTCCATCGGGAGGAGTAGAAAGATTCTTTCCCTTTTATTCTTTTTTTTTCTCTCCTGCCTGGCTGTAGGTCTATCTATATCTTGGCGACGCCAGAGCCTCGTTATTCTCTCACACTTCCTTTTTGTCTGTCACCGTCATGTAATATGTGTACAGCCCAAAGGATAAAAAAAAACCGTAGGCTCAACCCTTTCGTTGCATAGAACCTTTTGCAGTCAAAGGCCCTTTGCCTTCGTGCACTGTGCTCTCAATACTTTCTGGATGTTCTGGATATCTCGGGGAGGATGAGTTTGAGGTGGGCCCCATATGGGCTAATACGTGCCATGCAACGGGGAATAGCTTTCAGCCCGAGGAAACTTAATTGAGAAAAAAAAGTAAGGTCTTCTCTGGCTTATAAGTCTAAGGTTTTTCCTATTCCATGTCAATATGACACCAAGAATTTTTTTTTTTTTTGCTCCTTGGGTATACTTGGTGGGTAACTGGAATCCCTTTGTTGCAGGCACCGGATCAGTGAAATTTTTTTTTCTCGATCTTTCTCTCTTTCTCCCATCCAGAACTGGGTGTGTGGTTTTAGGTCACTAATGAGTGCTGACGTTATTAACCATTATTGGTCACGCAACCATCGTGCAATAAGGTCTTCATCACACCTCCTGGAAATCTATAGGGGAAATGACGCTGGGGTAGTGTATAGGCGCTGAATCGGAAAAGGTAGCTGATGTTCGGAAGAGATCCAAAACCTTAAGCCAACTTTTATGGCTCTGCCTTTAATGCATCGGTCCTAAAACGTCAATGGGCTCTTCGCAGTCCATCCCGTTAGACAATCACAAGCTTTTATGTCGTCATATAAACTCCACTTAACCGTTTTTCCTGCGCTTTTACTTGCTGTCCATGCATGGGCAGATTAGGAGAAGTAACGGACGGACGCTAAAAAAATCTGTCTGATTGTAAAAGCTCAGTACGTTGAGGCAAGCAAAATGGTCAGGTAAATTTTGTCAAGTCGAGCGTTATTGGGAGCAAATTATCCACTTTTAGACAAGTTTTCACTGCTAAAAAGAGATTAGACTTGCTTAGACGGAGAGGCCGGGCAAAAGAATTAAGTGTGCAGCACAAGGACGCTTCGTCACGCATACTCGTTCGCTGCTGACACTGACGAAGCATTGTAAGGGGCACCAAAAACCCTCTTGCGTAAGCAGCAACCGTGAAAAAAAGATTCAAATAGCTTTATTTTTTGGTGCATTTGGTTAAACCATGATCAAGCACATGCCTCGAGGTGCAGCAACTTGGGAAAATATTCGGGCAGCTAACGCAATTAATTAGAACTCACATTTTTAGGTTCAAGCTACTTTTCCTGCTGTAGTCGTGGCCAGCCAACTTTTTTTAGCACATTTTTTTTTTTTTTTTTTTTTGGCCAACTTAGTCTGTTTTCTGGCTGGCCCAGTAAGAGTTGTTGTAATGCAATAGATCTTAATCAGACAAATGAAAATGAATAGTATGTCTCTCTTGACAGGATTGTGCGAATCATGTTTGCAAGACAAGGAAGAAATCGAACAGCAAGAAAAACTGTTTTACGACAACGCAGTGATTTATGTGCGACAGATCACGTCAGACAACGACGACCCAACCGAGTGCGATGCTCCACAGCAGCCAGATCTTTCCGACGCAAGGGCATCTCCTATGGTAGTAGACGATGACGCCGAGTTTGTGGTAAGATAAACAAAAAATGGGCCTCATTATGAATTGGAATCTGGGCATTGCCACTTTGGCTTATCCCGCCGCGTTTCGCTCTATATCTCTGTATCTATAGGAAAAAGTGGACAAGAATAAAAAGACCAAGACAGAAGCAGCTCTGACAGCGGCCACAACATCAGCAGCAGCGAGTTTTCGACGCAGTCAACGCCAAAGAAACACCCGTGGGATGAAGCAAGTTGTCGTGTCGTGTGACACTACCGTCCGCCAGCTGAAGATAGATGTAAGGTCTGTCAAGATATGCTTATTGTAATTTGAATTCCTCTTTTGCTTTCCCCACTTGATTTTTCGGGGGAGGTTAGCTTTTGGAGAAATTTTGCGTGGCTCCCTATGACCAGCATCTTAGCTTCGAAGGGAAAGCGCTGGCTGACAACGATGCATCTCTAGCATCACTTGGAATCATTCCAGGCAGCATCATTCTGCTACAGGTAAGACTGTCGCATTCAATTTACATCGTTTTCAGTTGCCGCGTTTCTTGATTTAGGAGCCGTGTTAAAAAATGTATTAAATGTGCATTTAATGTCATTCTTTATTATCGATTCCATTCCCTTAGTTTCACAATGGCTAGTAATAAGCTAGTTTTGGGTATAAGCGTGGAAAACTTATGATAGAGAGTGAATAGGCTGAACGGATAAAGGTCAAAGTCGTATTAGATCGCGTATGCAATAGGTGCACGCAAGGTATGCATGACGCTAGCCAAGAAGCCGGTGGATTGCCAGCCCGCTGACACTTTATGGATACTTAATTAGTTGACTTGATTTAAGGTCTTCCGGAGTTAGTGTGGGCTTTTTAGTACCGGAGCGGAATTTGAGACCATGAAGTATATATAAGTATAGTCTTTAGAATCTTTAATCGGTGCTTTCAAAGATTATCAATTTGGCTCTGCGCGGGTTTTCAAGGAAGGGGACGCTGTTCGTTTGTATAAACCATGTGGAATATCATGAGCCAGTATTTGAACTCGAAAGTTCCAAAATGAAAAGCCCAAAACTCGCTGGGTAAGAAGCTCGCTGACTTAAAGACTAACAGCTCCTGAAGAGCCAAGGTAGCTTTTTAAGTTGGAGACGCGATGCTTTGAAAAAGTGAGCTTAACTGCTTGAATAAGCCCCCTTCATTATACGCAGCCCGTACGGTGCATTTAATTAAGAGTGGATCTCAGCTCCCGACAGTTTATTAAAGGTATAATATTCGCCACGTGCATTGGATGCTGCATAGAGCAGAAGAGACGTTTTAGGAAGGCAAAGGCTGTTTTTCTATTAATTTAAATCTTTTAAGATTGTTGATACAATATTCAGATGTGTATCTTATTCTCCTCAAGGCCCAAGGAGGTCTTGTATTGCCTGCCGCTTGCTTATTGCCAGACTTGGTTTTTTCAAGGTATTTTTATCGTTTTCAGGCTGATGAGCCGAGTGATGCGCCCTTAATGGAAGATTTTAGCAACGCCGTTCCCGAAGAAGGCTTCAAAGGTAAGTTTGACCTTGTTCCTTTGGCCCCTGTAGTCGCTATTATAGCTGGTGATTACGGTTATACGCGAGGAGTGCGTGTATAGTGCTGTTCAACACGATATATATGGCTTAATTGGACAACCGAAGATGTGCTGACCGAAAAGTCACTGCAATTGACATGACAGCAAAAGGGATCATGGCCCCCAGGGGGTAATATAGGAGATTGTTTTTCTATTTGAGCGTAGTTAGACGAGATCTAAAGAGAATTGGCTCTCTAAAAGCGTTGTACTTGATAGTATAAGTTTGCAAAAGCTAGGAAAAAAACATGAGGAAGGAAAAATGAGTTGCTCGAAACAAAGTCGTCAAATGATTGTGCGAGTGTTCCTTGTCATTTCCACGGTTGATACGTGTTACGTGCTGTTTGGTTTTTTGTATTGCCCAAGGGTACTCTCTTAAGTGAATACTTGCAGTGCTTATGTATCGTTATTTTTACTGTTATCATCATTATTTTTCTTGTCTTTAAAAAAAAATTGTTTTTTGCAGGAACTGAATTGATGGGAAAGTAACCCTGGACTGGCCGAGTTTGTCTAATATGCCTTGGATTGATTCAAAAGACGTGTTCCTTCGATTGAAATTGTGGTTATGCTGCCTTTTGGTACCTGATCCGGTGAGCAGTAAGTTTATCAAGCAAAATGTTAGTTGAGACTTCAATATTCCGCCAATTGGGGTGATAATTCTTTGTAATCGTGCGCCATTTGAAGATGAATCTCGAGTGATGCTTCGAAACATACAGCATTAATATGTAAAACATCACCTGTCGTCTTCTAATTTAATATGGCGGCTCAGCCTTTTCTTAGAATTTATTTCACCGGACATAATAAGGCCAAGTGCATGATGCAGAGTTATTTGAAGGGTCAAAGAGTACAAAAGGTTCAGCTTGTTCCTTTCGTGTAAGTTCTCAAGTCTTTTGTTGTCTCTTTCGCTATTTCTGCCTGGAAGTATTTTGTTTTCAAATGGGGTAAGAAATTCTTTCAAGACACACTAATCTTCGGGAGCTTTTCGGGGAGTCGAGCAGCATTAACTTTCCCGACTTTGTCATTTCAGTTGTTCCAAACTCCTCGGAATAACCAAAGGAAGTCCGAGGAACGAGTTTAATTGTTTTGAGGCCAAGTTGACAGTGTAGGTCATAAAAGGGGCGGGACCAACTGATAAAGCGGCATTATTATCCAAGTGGATTGAAGCCCCGAGAGAGTCTAGGCAATGGGCCTTGCCGGACTGAGATTTGTTACAAAGCCCTATTCCACGACTTCGAGCCTAGGTTTCCATGCGAGCTGGACTAAATACGAAACAAACTTTCTGTGCTTTGGACAACCTATATAGGTTGCGTGTGGCTGGACCTATGCAGCAAGAAGTTCGTTAATGTATTTCTCGTTTAGCCCTAGTCGGCATGACCCAGCTTTGTGGTAGGAACTGGAGCTGAATTCCACAGAACCAAAACGCTAAAAGGGTGTGTTTTATTCTCGGCAAACACGCACTTACCTTGGCACCTTTTATTAACCTGGGAAATTAGTTGGTTGCTGTTTAAGAAAAGCGGGAGAAATGCCCAGTAGGCATTATCCCACGCTGATATAAGAAGCAGCATGACGAAATTGGTGTATCAGAAGAGTTAACTGTTTAAGGTCAGCAGCTTTTTCTTGGAAAGTCTTTCCATGCACTTTTTTTCCGTACCTCCCACCTCCTCCTTCTTCGTGGCCTATATCTCGCATTTTCTTGGCTAGATTTGCACTTGGCTAGATTTCAAATGTCCTTTCCAATGCTCATCCATCAGCCAAGATGTCAAAAAGATGCTTTTTTAGCTAGTGGGGTCTCCCGCGTGAAGTATTTTTTAGTTTCGTGCCCCTCCAGCCTTGCCAACAACTTTTTCATAACCCCAGTTCATCCCCCATACTTTTGCCGATGTCAGATTTGGCAATATTCTGGTCTTTAAAAGTTCGCGAGACAACGAATTGATTTACTATGTCAACTCTATTTTTTAGCGGCAATTCTTTTGGCGCGCTCTTTTTCCAGCGTTGCCATTGCCGTTATTTGTCGTACTTTCAGTAATCCAATATGGTGTTTTTTCTAATATTCAACTGACTTCTAGGAATGTATTAATTTCTTGGAGAGGTTTATGAACTTGTGCTTACTCTTTGAACTTTGCGAATAACCCTAAATAAAGAATCTGGCCGAGGAAAGCGATTTATGCCGGAAACATAATTTAGGATTTGGCAACGTTTAGCGAGGGACGCCAGAAGTATGAAGGATGGTTACGGCTGCAACATGTGTTCTTTCGAATTGTGAAGAAAAAGAAAGTCCTAGTGTAATTACCGTTATGCAATTTCAACCTTTCATGAGCCCACGCATCTCAGCTGTGGCGAAAATTGCAGTGACTTTAATAGGTGCAGAGAAGGCGGAAAATTCGAGTATGAAGTTTTCATTCTTGTCGGCTCAGATTTCGTTGGGCGGCAAACATGGCCGCTGTTGATGTTGGACCGTACCACGTCTCGTCCCAAGCCGGGACTCCATGAGGGACAGCGAATGGTTGGACGGCGGTTTCACTCGACACCCCCAGCGTTTGCTGTAAGTATTTTTCTTGCATACTTATTGGCAGTATAATACGTATAGGTGTGTGGGAAATAATTGCTGAATGCTCGTGTGAAGCGTTAGTGCTGTTGTTGGAAAGGCAGGAAACAAAGAAATGTATTTGTAGACGTAATTAATATCGAAAATTGTGAACGTTAGTGAACAAAAGAGAGTAATATTCCATTTAGAGTACACCCGTTAGCGGTCTCCGGTCTGTGTGGCGTTAATTTGAAGAGAATATTGTTGCTAAGCTATATTGGAACATAATATCGGATATGACGAAGTATAAAATGTTAGATGTGAGCGTGAGAAGTAGCAGTAGGCCTTCTCTTCTAGTTAAGTATGCATATGTGCACTCGTTTTCCAATAATCATGCCCATATTCCCCATATATTTTAACCCTTTTGTTCTGTCACCCACTTCGTTGCGAAGGGTCTTTTTACCAGGCCCGTCTCGCCTACACACACGAATTATATGAGTATGATTGAATTAACCGAGGACAAAACGACTTAAATGATCGTCGTTTTCAAGTTTAAGCCCCAGCTTACAAATCCTTTAAGTTAATCCTTTGCTAAGCTGATAGGCAATTAATTAATCTTGTCATACAGTCTTCTTCAGCCTTTACGCTTTATAGCCGAACGTCTGTTCGGCTCGTTGGCTATGACTGTAGCGCATGAAGTATTTACCACCAAGCATTATGGATAAGAGGCTCTGGGAATCAACGTTAATTTCTTCTTGTAGGTCCTTCCGTGTTTTCCTCTTTGTGTACTAGAAAGGCCGTTTTTTTCTGAGGGCCCGTTAAGGTTGATCTATTGCCATATAGATTATTTCCCATAACTGCGATGTAGTTTTGGTTATTTGCCCTTATGTTTTGCCCTCTCCAGTCGGACTTGGGGGCTACTCATGTTGGTTATTATTTAGCTAGTGCTGTGACGTCAAATGTGCAGCCTAGTTGTTTAGTGAACCCGGAGTTAACACTTTTTTTGCTCTAGTTCTTTTCGCAAGCTCTTAGATGCTAATATAATTCGTTAATATTGCATGGGTTGAGTGGTCAAACCCAAGAAAAAATTTTAAGAAAGGGAGTTTTATGTGTCGTCGAAATTTGAGAGAATAGTCATGAAGACTCAACAATGCACACAGTCCACTTACTGTCTTTCAGTTTTCAATAATACAATAGGGGAAAAAGTATAAATATCCTTAAAGAGATAAGGTTTGAAACTCATGAAATCTATTTTTAAATTCTATATTTTCCCATTTGAAACTTTAGGCCGAGCAAAAAAATGGGCTTTCCCGGTTTGCCCTTCGGCTATGGAAGGTAAACAAAGGAGGTAGAAAGGTTTTTCCCCTTGACTTGTCTTTCGAACTTGAATTTTGTGAGTCGGGAAATTGGCGTAGGTCAGTTGGATTTTTTGTTTACATTTTTTCAACTCGGAAGACAATGGATTGCTACGGTGCCTTGAGATGCGAAGCTAAACGCATGGTAGACGGATAAGCCTATTCAATTCTATAATTCCTGTTGATTCCTCTGTTTTTTCCTGGTCATTCCCGCTTTTCTGGTTGACCTTTCTTGTTCCTTTCGAGTGGCATCCTGGAACCCGTTGCTGCATCTGAATGCGGTCTGGATCCATTTTTTAAAAGAAAAGTCGGTCGTGGGTAATGAATAATTTATAAAAGGAAGCGGAATAGGTTCGCTACATTATTATATTGTACCTGTTCCCATGGTCATCCTAATGATTCAGATTCCTCTCCCCGAAAAAAATCATCTTGTTTAACGCAAGAATATTTAGGTATCCTTCGGTACTTACGCAATGCGCTTAGTAAATGCCGCGGTCTGCTTAGGAGGGTTGTTCGTGCGTGATTGACGTGATTCTGATAGCCAAACGAGCGTACTCGTAGCTTTCGTTTCGTCCTCCTGGAAAATGAGACACTTTGCCCTGTGGCCTTGTAAAGCAATCTGGTCAGCATGTGCTTTCCGTAGATCCACGCAGTGCGATTTGTGCATATCCATCGAAAAAGGGGGCCAAGTGGGCATATTTTCGAGCCAACTTCCCATGTCAGGTCTTTCTGACAGTGAAGCGGCAAGAAAATGACCCGTTTGCATCTCAAGCCAAAGTTCCTTTTCAACAAGAAATTGATTTCGCCCCCTTTTCTTTGAGAGGTTGATGCCTGTCCTGGACATGAGCGTTTTCCATTTAAAAGTTGGCCTACTCCTCATATGGGGGGTTAAACTTGGGCTCAACTATTTTCGAATGAACGTGTCCCGCGTTGACCATTGTTTAACAAGTTTGCAAAAATTTAAAAACTTTTCCTTTTCCTTTTTTAAAAAATAATAAAATGAAACGTCGCGTTTACTCAACGTCGAAAACGTGTTGTCTTTTGGGTTCACTGTCGGAAGCATATGAATTAGTTAAGGTAAGCTATCGGAATGCTATATAGGATTATGAGATCTCTCATGCGACTAATTTACATATGTCTTTTGTTTCGAGTTCCAAGAAACAGCTTATCTGTTTTGCTCGGTTTATTTCTTGGCTACTGTTTCTGCTCTCACTTGCAGATTGCTAAGTGCAGGTTGAATTTGCCAAGCGGCCTGGCCTTGCCTGAACGTTAAGAATGACATGTGGTTTGGTTGCTAAGTCGGCATTGTTACCAAGTTAGCCTATAGCTTGCATGTTGGTCGTTTTTGCAAGGCGAGCTGCTGTCCAATGCCCGGCTTCGGAACTCGGGCGCGAGGCAAAGGAATAGGAACCAACTTCTGCCGTTATTCCCCCGTTGCAAAGGCTCCCAATAGTCTAGCGTGAGTTTTAGCGGTGGGGGACCAGGCAAGCAACGGCGTGTAGCACCGAGGCGAAAACGCGCGGGAGTCCCTGCCATCGTCATTTGGTCGACAGTCAGAGAGATTCCGAGACCCGGACGGGCCACACAACTCACGACCCACGTGGTCTTTTTCAAAAGATCATTTACTGCCTACTATCAGTGACCCGCAGTCGTTTTGCCGTTGGAGCTTGCAGGTGAAAAGTTTACCGTCCAACAAAAGGCCCAAAACTATCGGCAACTCCCACCACCACCCCCGAACCTGACCCTTGTAGGACCTCATAACTATTACCAAACACCCAATAGAAGTAGCTAAAGTTCTTCAAACGTTCCTTCGATATACTTGGGGCTAGGTGATAGCCAGTTTAGGGGTTTTTCGTGAATCAACGATCGTTATCTTATCGCAGGGTACGCTTTCTCCGTTTAGCGCGCTAGAACATCGCGATTCCTTGTACTACCAGCAGATACATACCGAGAACACGTGACCTCTCACCCACGTGACATGGAACTTTCACCCCCAACCCTGCGCTAGAAGGCCCCAGTATTGTCGCAAGTGAACATTTCTGGTGGAAGTGACTTAAATTGAACTCGTAAGGTGGCCATCGTTGAACCTAAAATTGAGTAGACTGATTTTATGGGCGAAGCGTGCGATCTTTACCCCCCGTGTAGTGATCTTTGACCTTTTTGACTCGACCACGAACACAAGGGAAGTGACTCTCTGACTCTTTTTGATTTTTACTGTGCCTTTTGCTTGGCTTGTCCCCTTCCCTCGCTTTAGAAAAGCAAAACAAATAAGGAAAAGGCTGCTGTTGCACCACATGACCATGTATCCCTGGTACCGTGATTCCATGACCCAGTTGGGTCAATTTTGTGCTGGAACTCCCGTGGGTATGGGAATGGCAATGTCTCCAGCCATCAAGACGGAAGTGGGCTACAACGACTGTATGTTGGCTATCGACTACATGACGCCATCCAAGGTAAGCTCCATTTTCTTTCCAAGTTACCGTGGAGCATTAGCTTTAGCTTGGAATCACCCAAAAAAACTTCTTTTTTTAAATAAACTAAAAAAAAACACATTACATATGAACCTAAGAGAGCGGTCACTCTGCTCTGGATGCAATTACACTTCCAATCGTGTGACCAAAAGATCCCTTAACATTCTTAAAAGTTATCAAAGTTTGGGGCGTGTGCGCCAGAAGTGTCACATTATGACGCCCATGGTGCGCTCTTTTGCTTGTTTTAGGTTAAGTTAAATAAGACGATGGGCAAAAAAAAGCTGTAGGTTTGCATCATATTCTCGTTACATGGATTGCGAGTTGAGGAGAACGGGCTTCGTTCGTTGGATAGCAAAACAGCAGCGATGACGAGGAGGAGTGTTTCTGGAGCGTTAGAGCCAATTTCAGGCTTACATGACGATGCGAGATGGAAGTCTCTAAGGGACGTCAGTTGTTTCTTTTTCTTATAAAGTTGTTTTTTGGTGTACATAGTAGCACTCGTTTAGCCGTGTTTTCTCGAATTTTCGTATGTTTTCCGAGTTTATAATTAAAGTAGCGGAGAAATTACGCTGATGGAAAACCTTAAGGGTGGTCCCTGGTCCATCCTAGCAATAAGGGGGACCCTTGTTGCTCACGAGCATGAGTTTTGGGGTCCAAGTGTTGCTGGGGCAAAGAGAAATATGGAAGCGCGTTGTCACTTTTCGAAGCCAGCGAAAGGGGCTGTGCGGTGTCATAAAGCAAACCTCGTGTCGATTCCAGGTGCAGTAGGAAAGCCATTAAGAGAAGATATTCATCCCAAGCCGCATATTATTTGGATGCCTTTTTTTCATCTCCTTTTTTTGTCGTTCGTTAAAAAAAACGAGCGAGTAGAAGCGCTTGGACGAGACCCCGGGACCCGGTTGACTCCATTGCTATGCTACGACCTTGTATAAAAGCGCGAGTTGGAGCGAAAGAGGGTGGAATGCCTTTTGCTGTATATGCTTTTTGCCTTTCAAATTTTAAGACCTTTTCCGTTGATAGACTGCCAAGGAAATGTAAAGCTTTCAGTGAAAGGTGGATCAGTTTTTAGGACGACTCAATCGTCCCTCGTTTTAGAGTCATTAGTCTCTTTAAGATGGAAGGCATTCCCGTACAACAAGTTTAAACATAGCTGCGGATAATGTCGTTCCGAGACGAGTCCATTCGGTATTTTAACGAGAACAATACCCTTCTGTTTAGCTAGAGTTATCTGGCAATGTAATAAACTAACGTGAAGAATAAAATGCCTAAAATTCGTATTAAAGGATTGGTGTCCAAAACTGGAATATCCAAGCTCGAAAACAGTTTTTAACTTGGAGTGGAATGCGGTTTAAAGTGCAGAATAGCTCAAGGAACCCCGAACCCCGGGGACAGCGACCAATGCCCATTTTTTGCTAACAGATCTGACCTATTTTTTAACCCGCGTTTAAAAAGGTAAACAACATTCGTGAAAGGGTAAGGTTGGTAAGTTTCAGAAGCTTTTTTTCGCCCTAACAGAATTACTTGTGCAACTTGACGCTGAGCAAAAGCTTTTCAGTAAATAAGTTTAAAGCTCCTTGCTAATAAATAAAGTTCGCTTGCGTCACTTGCGTCCTCTATAGACTATCATGACATAGTCTTGCTCGGTTATAGCCAGCTTGGTTATAAAAAATTTAGAAAAGTAAAGAAATAGGAGAGAAAATACCGCCGATTTCATTGAACTTCGTTTCCTTGCTCGGTTGAAGTTGATTAGAAAGTTGGCTTGCTAGTTACCTTAGATAACAGGGGTCTGTTTTCAAAGGAAATTATGCCTGTTTAAACGTTATACGCAAGAAACCTGTCTTTTCATTAGTTCCCATGGGTTCATGTCTCTGAATCGCAGTTTTCTTTCAATTTGTGTCTAAATATAACTTTCTTGGGGTCTTCAATACTGATACAGATTAATACAGGGTTCAGATACAGATTGGCAACCGAAATTTAGCATTTGGAGGCGTAATATCGTGGATTCAACCAATGCCGTTTTAGATGCGTCATTCCATGGGATTCCGTGGAATTTCAGTGCTTGCAAGTACATTTCGTAGTGGGTTCAACTCGCGAAACTTGCAGCATTTCCGATCCTCAGAGATTGAAACTCCCCCGCCTCCTTTTTCTTTGAGCGCAATGTAATGGCGAACGCGACGAGGTGAGGGAGATCGCGTACTTTCTTTTCTAAGCTCTTTGTAGCCCCTGTTCCATGCCCCGTGCTAGGATTTATCTGTTCACTTGCCTCAATGGGCTCGATGGGTTGCATGCACGCAATTTGAACGTATCGGTTTCCACTGCCAAGCGGGCCTGGACTGGGGCGAAAAACAAGAGGGCGTGGATGAACCAGAGGAACGAGAAGCATTGTTGCAATTGAAAGACCCATGTTTCATAACGAACGAGAGAATTTTTTTTCTTTTGCTTTCCAGCTAGAGTTTCTCTATGGCCCTATAGCTATATACCCATGTGTGTGTATTCCGGCAAACGTAACAATGTGTTCGGACTTGGGGTGTTGCTAAGTCGTAGCAAATACCCCAACCCATTTCCGTGTCAAGTGACCATCCAATGCAACCGAGCTTGTATAGCCTATATAGATTTCGTAGTATTTATTGCTGGTTGGTGAAACCCGTACTTCATCATTCTTTTGACTAAAATTCGCTTGGCGTGTCTTGAGTAATTTCGTGCAATCAAGGGACGCTCGTGCTAGCAGCAAAGCAATTTCTTAGCGGATATATATGTGTGTGCATAAGTTTGGAAGGCTGTGACAGTTTCCGAAAGACGATGGGCGTGGTTAACGCGCTGTGAAATATTCCGAAAATATTTGGACATGTGTTGCTTTGTGTGCTAAGAACGAGCGCCGTGAAGTATTCGGTCCACATCGCTTTATGAGGGTTTAAGTTTCTATAAAGGTTCTGATCGAGCTCGGAAATGGGTCCCACTGATGGCGATTGGTTTTGCATTCAGCCGGCTATCAAGAGCCCGTTCATGCTAAGGTTTCTTATAGTTTCTCCGTTTTTTTCTCTCTTTTTTTCGGTTTTTTCTCTCACTTGACGCATAATATAGCGTTGGAAAGGCATTATAGCGTACACTGAACAAGGAAGGAAAAACCAGAGCGTATCGGTAATGAGCTGCACGTCTACACACGTATACGACTTCCATGAGGCTATAAACGCAGTGGGGCGTGGTTAGGTGCTAGTCTATTTTTTGGTAGCATTGTCTTTCTTTGTGAGGCTCCCCCAAGTCAAATGATCCATTTCCAACGGCCATAAGCGGGGTGTTTGGTGTTTCTTTCGTCAAAGAAGATGCTCTGACAATATTATGGGTCACACACTCGTGAGGTGTTTGCCATGTGCTTTTTGCAGTGCATTTGTATTGATACAGACTTGGAAATGACCATTTTGTGGTTGTTCCCTGTCCGAGGAAGAGTAACGACTCATTGTATAGGCAATGTTTACTGTAAGAGCCGGGGGATTATCATGAATATTTGATTAATTGCGCCGTTTCGGAAGCTTAGTTTTGGAGGTTTTCTCGGGATATAAGGTGGTCCGACCCTCTTATAGTTTTAGGTTATATCCCGGTAGGTTGTTGTGTAGGAATAGTAAGACACAGAAGGTGAGTGGAGTGGTAAGGTGCCCCGACTCTCATTATGGGGAGCGGAGATAAGAGGAAAAGAAAAGAAAAAAAAGGTTGTTGGTTTTGGTTTTCCGTCGTTGACATCAAGGGACATTTAGAGCAGCCCGGAGGGTTTGTGTCGATATGTACGGGAAAAATCCGGGGTCATCGTAAATTGCGTAGAGACCTTCTGGATGCCGGGGATTTACGGCAACGATTCAAGATCGCCTGCATTGGTCGTTGGCCGTGTCTCTTAGACTGAAATGGCGCCCCAGCTCTCCATCCATTTTCTATAGTGGGCTACTGTACAACTACACGATAATGGCAAGTGTGCTGAGGGGGGGAGTGGGTGGGCAGGTCTTAGAGATGAATTGAAACAAAAGAAAGCGAGAAGGGACTCAATTGTTGAGTCCTGGAAATGGGATAGTGTGTGAAGCACATTTTTTCCCCTCTTGATTTTTAAAAAAAATTTCTTCTTACTTTGGGAGACAGTATTAAAAGTGTAAAACGTTCGTGTCAGGCCTTCGCTTGCGTAAACTTAGAACGTTAGGAGCAACACTGCCTAATGAGTTAATTGCTGAGAGCATTCAGCTGGCTGTTTACCGAAACAAGTTTTCCTGGGTTTATGCTCTAATGAGGAGCGGTCTGTTGCTGCGAGGAACTTGGGTTTCGTGTAGCTTTTCCCTTCGTGCTCCCCGTCCATCTTATTCTAATTCTGTGATACATACACGACACGATCCCACCTAAGCAGCGCCGGGTGGTACTTTAAATAGGTGAAATTTTGTTGGGAAAAGTGTCTTTCTTTAGGGGGAGAGAGGGTGAATGTATGGGGTCTGGGACTAAAACTCGTCATCCAAGTCGGGGGAGAGGGGATGAAAAGGTGTTGCACGAAGTAGAAAAGATCCGCAGGAGTTGATAAAGAGGGAGGGGGATTGTGGCTTGAAACGTATCCCGGAGCCACAGCATCCACTCGCCATCATTTTCCGTACGCTATGCACGGTATGCTCGTCGCAGGCAAATGGGCCATTTGCACCTTTGCCTCATTAACGAGGGCGCACCACAGCACATACAACCCTAGAACTCACTCCCATGCCGCCCATCTAAGCAGCCAAACTGCTACTGCATGCTAATTAAACTAGCTGCATACTCGCATGCATTACAAGTATCTTCTCATTTTTTATTTAGTAGGGTTTCAAACATTTATAACTTTTTCACAGGCGACGTCTTTTTTTAAATTCTTTTTTAGGCAATTTCTGGGCAAAAGAGGGTGGAAAAATGCTCACACTTTTACTCACCATTCAGTTATTCATTTCATAAAATCGGATTTGGGAAAGAAATCCGTTAACGGATTTAAAAAAAAATGAAAAAAATGTTTCTAAACCTGGACAAGATTATGTAAGCTAGGTTGGGAAAGGCTAGAGATATTTTGGGCTGGGGACGACGCCGACTGTTGGAAGAAACTGATGACTTCTTAATTCATAAGAGAAACGACTCGCAGGGACAACGATTTATGAGTCGTGCGTTTTTCTACTACATGGGTTTATTTCCTTGAAAAAATTGAGTTGGTGACTTAGGATAAGGCCACAGTGAGAGATGCATATGGGCGACAAGACAGTTTTCCATGTTGCCGGCTTAAAGAGGCTTAACTCGTGCGTTTTTATTAAGGGTATTCTTGTCAGCCGTGTGCAACAGAGGGAGGAACGCTGTTTACGGGGGTTCAAAAGGGGTTTCCTAAGTCTACATTTTTGCGACGGAAATTATAGCCCGTGTCAAGTGCCTGCCACGATGCCCGTTTCTCATTCGTCTTAACACTATACTTAAACTTTCAAAGTAAACAATTTTAAGTAAATAAGACTTTCATGAGATCCAAATGGGAATTTTGTCCTATTTTTGTTTGATTTACACAGGGTTAAATTGTAGATTTAAAAACTGGTTTGAAATGAAAATCTTAAGTTGTTGAGAAAATAATTTAATTGCATTTAGGGAATTTTTCCTATTTTTGTTTTATTTGTACGGGGTTAACGTTTTAGATTAAAAAATTTATTGAAAATTAAACTAATAGTTGTTGAGGAAATAAAATTAATTAAACTTAAATTACAAAAACTTAATTGCATTTAGTGACGTAACATAGTATAGTTGCGACTATTTGGGGGTTAGTGAACTGGGCTGGAAGGGGTTAAATTGACTTGTAAAGGGGAGGAGAGAAATTGCGTTTCATAGCGCTCTTGGACCTACTGTTAACTCGAAATTAAGATGGCATTTACGAGCCGGAAACGTGCGAAGCCGATTGCCTGGTGTTACCAATAGCATACCGCCGAGTAAAAAGTCTCCCATAAACAGCGCCCCTTAACCAAACCGCAACGTCTACGAAGAACGGCGTCTGTGTCTGTATATGGATTACCGAGACGGGTATAATAACGCTGAAGAGTGGGGGAACTGGAGAGGGAGTGAAGAGCGGAAAAGAGATAGGAATATTACGAGGGCTGGAAGACGCTTCTCGAAAAAAAAATCTTAATGAGCCCATCATCGTCCCTCAAGTGGGAAATATGCAGAGAAATGAAACAAACGAGCCTTGAAAACTTGATGGGTAGGCGAGGATATCATAGCGAATGCGAATTTGGCCAGTTAAGTTTGGGTAATTTTCTATTCTACCCTCGTTCCCTAAGTTTGCGGTGCAAAACGCGGGGAAGGATAACCCAATTTTATTTTTAAAAAATAGGAAAAAAATTGATTTGAAAGGGAAAATGCTGTTGATGCCGTGGAAATGTGAAAATGAGATGGAGAGCAGCAGAGGGCCATAAGATGAAACCGCCCTCGTGAATAAAAGCCTTAAGGAGCGGGGTGATATCCCTCCGAAAAATCGAACTCCATTTCATAAAGCTGTCTTCACAAGTGCGAATTATTTGCCTTGTCCCTCGCACTCGCTGGCGTATCAATAGACACAGCAGTAGGTCTCCACGGCTTTTGGAGCACTCGAAAAACCCAACGGGCTCATGGCATGCCAGCTAAAGGTGTCGTAAGAAGGCAAAATTTATTTTGCTTCCATAGCAGAACGTACGACAGCTCATGGCAGGACCCGGGGAAAACGAAAAAAATGCTACCTCGCCTTTGGGGTTCTTTCTTGTGCCCTTAGTAAAGGTATTGGGGGTAAAAAAAAGTGATATGACGGTGGAGGACTTTTTTTATATTTTTTTTTTGCGGGAACCATTTAGCGGTTCTTCCTGTTGTTGGTCAACTATTTCGCTCTCCTTTTATGATGAGAGTGCTTTGCCAGTGAGGTTCGGGGTTTGGGGGACGACTTGGCCGCTGCTGGTAGGGGAACACAGGCGAGTTAGTCTACAATATAAGGGGATATGACATCTTAAATGCGGTTTTATTATCCACAATTGCCCTGAGCCCAGAGGGGCCACCACCAGTGTTTGTTGGCAGTTTTACTGGCTGTCCCGCAGCAAAACTACAGAACCTCCAGCACAGGCGATACCGTCCTCGTGAGTCGAATACGCCAAAACACCACTCATCAGAAAACCAAGGACCAAATTAAGCGTCGTTCGCGCCGAACACAGGCCGTTTGGACAGGACAATCTGGGCTTCTGATACCTGCTTTTAACGGGGAAGGAAAAGGAACAATTTGTCCCGATGTGGAAGTTTCCGCAATTCTGTTCTACTTCCCCTTGCACATGGAAATGATTAAGTCTTTTTGAACATGCTCCGATAATCTTCGGACTCTTTTTTTTTGTTTTTTTATGTCATTTTCGAGAGCAAGTGGGGGTCACTACAGTTCAAAAGAGACCACAGATGCGATCGTGGAAGCAAAAAGGGGACTTTTTAGTTGCCGCTCGGCAATTGACATTCATGCAGCAGTCTTAACAGTGTGTAATGATCACCACTTTTTTTTGGTAAGCGGATCATGTTATGTAGATTCGTGTGAGGTTTTGTTGTTTCTCGGTGAAAAGAGTCGGAGTGCAGCTTGCGGTAATTTCACAGCACTCACATTATTTGTCCTTTTCGTGTGGCAGCGCAATGCGAGACAGACAAGTTGGTGCCAAACAAATCCGTTTAAGTAAAAAAAATTAAATAATAAAACAACCCCGTATGTATTTTACCGAAATAAGTGAGTCTTGATCCAGTCAGCCATTGTAGATAAGGCAAGTGAGATCTATATATAAAAGCGGATCAATACTATAAGCATGGGTCATTCTTGGCCTTTTTTTTTGGTGATACCGAAAATGAACGAAAGAGTTAATGAAATGTCGCGCTATTATTTGTGTTGGGGACAATCAAGTATTTGGGTTCGTGTCTTGAGGAAAGATAAGATGGCTCTTGTGGTGGTACGTTGTTTCCAATACAAAGAAGTATGCCTGTAAGGGACTTGATGGAATTTACGATGTGCTATAGCTTCGTGCTGTTCGATGCGTATTACTTCCAGTGACCTCCATTAGCTTTATATAAAAGCAGCTAAAGCTTTCTTTTATAGAAAATTTGAAACGTATTTATTATTTTATTTATTAATTTTATTAATTTGAAACAAATTGTATTGGGACATAGTTCCAATAGTTTTTCAGTAGTCCAAATGTTTTTCGGCATTCTTCTCAAGCTTTCCATTGGAATTGCTTGTAGCTCTGTTTTTCTGTATACCGGCAGTGTTGAAGGCTTATAGGTACTAAGTTATGGCTCTGTTGACTTGCAAATTGGAGAAGGATAGAACAGTTTTAAGTGTTGGAGAAAATATTACTGCAATCTCTGATTTTTTTAAAAACATAAGAAAAAAGGACCGTAAATTAAAGTGAATACTTCAGTTACCCTTGCTGGGAAGAGTTCACCACGGAAAAGGAAAAGGAAAAGTTGTGAGCGGGATGAGAGTTTGCGTGAAACCCTCATTATAGATTGTAGCATAGCCGAGAAAAGGGTTATATCATGTACGTCTGACGTTGCGCATTATTATATGCCTAAGCTTTTGAAAGCCTCGTATGGCTGGAGGGAAAGAACCACTTGAGCGAGCACCTGCGTTTGCATTTATCATATAGATAGGGCGGGGAGAGCAGAAAGGCCATGGTATATTTTTCCTGGGCTCCGGTAGGACCAACGTCCCTCTCGTGCTTTGACTTATGCAACTTCTGCGTTCGGATGGAAGTGGCTCGGCCGGCGTGATCTACCTCCTTTTGGCTTTGGGTGAACGATGGGTTAAAGGGTCAGCATCTCCCAACGCCAGGTCTTTCCGAGTTAAAGCGAAAAAATGAGTAAGGAGCACTGCGAGCAATCTCCA
Organism: Lepidurus apus apus; assembly: GCA_022832285.1. NCBI lineage: Eukaryota > Metazoa > Arthropoda > Branchiopoda > Notostraca > Triopsidae > Lepidurus > Lepidurus apus. The sequence continues at coordinate 290,624 of JAGJRO010000022.1, read as the reverse complement.
TTTTTGGTCTTTGCAGTTTCGTTTCGTGAAGGGGGTTGTTACACGTTGTGAAAGGTAGGAAAGGTAAACCGTTGCTCAGTCTTGTCGACTCGTGTCTAGCCGGACTTGATGGATGGCTCTCTCCTTAGGAGCCCCGAGGAGCACGCCATAGACAAGAAGGTTTTCTTATTTCTTAGTTCGTATGGATTATATTCCTCGAAGTGAGCGTGTGTTGGAAACGAGCCCTTCTTGGTTTGCATATATTCGATACAATGTTTGGTAAGGCGATCGGTCAGAAAAGATTGGGACTTTTTCAACTTTTTCAGGAGGACTATGACAGCGAAAAGGCGGTGAGTTTGGGCTCAGACAGCCGTCTTTTCTTTCTCTCGGTCTTTCTCTCGTCGCGTAGTGACTTATTCAATTATATGTAGCACACAACATTGAGGAACAAAAAACGATCAATATATTACGTATACGACAACTATTCAGTCACATGTCTGGGCCCATGTGGACTCACCAGTCACACACCCGTTGCTTTGCAATTGAGCCTTTTGTAACCGTATGCTTATGTGAATACGGAGACTTGTAACATTGCGGGGCATTGTCACCACAATTACAAGCTCATTTTCCTGGCAGGGAAAGTGAAGAATTGGAGTTTTTGCGTTTTCCTTGTTACTCTAACGGTCAATTTGAAGTCGGGCGCTCTCGCCTTTATTCGAGCATGAAATACGAAGCTAAAACTGTAGCAGAGGCTCATAAGGGTTAATGAAAATTAGCGTCTCGGGGTACGTGGAGAAACCCGGACTGTGATTTGTTACGGTGTTGCAGCGCTCTTTTCCTTGCCGCTACTCGCCGATTATCCCACCGCCCCATACGACGTTCATTGTTCGGCAGTCTTCATGAAAATACAGTGCATGTACCGTATACTGTCTCGCGCTTCGGGTTCGCTCATGTTCCCAGTCGCCGGCTTGATCTAAAGCCTTATTATAACATTGTATTAAGCTAGGTATTGTATCCCAGTTTGATGAGCCCCGGATCTCATTTTCCGTCCCAAATAAGCGCAATAAAAATAAAGAAAAAACAATGAGTGGCGAGCGGTAAGACTGTCCTGAGTTGCTTTAATTATAAACTCTCCATGCGCTAGTTTGTCAGCGTGAAAAGCTGGTTGCTATTCTCCGTGTATACCGCGCTTGTACATCTGCTGCGACAGGCTGAATGAAAAGCGGGTATAGAAATGTGTAATGGGAGATAGGTGGGGTTTTGTCTATTGCCAAAGACCCCGTGGAAGTCCCCATGGCAACGGCTATCTCATTTGCCAATGGGTCCGTCGTGCAAATTATGTAGGCGGTTACAAAGGAAGCCATTAGCGCCAAGTGTATAGAGCTAAGTCGTTATGTCCGTTTGGTTTGTCCCGCTTCTGTCTCCGTGGCTGTTTCTGTTCGGGCTATCATTCTATTGCCTTGGCAAAGCTTGCCGTATACTCTAAAAATGTGTCTCGATTTCGAGAAAGGAACGTCGTTATCGTGCCGGAATCTACCAACCTGCAACCAACAGGACAAAACTGTGGCTCGTTTTACCTAGCATAAACTCCCCCAACATTTTTTATTTTCTTTTTTTAGCTTTTTTTTCGTTTTGGGCCCAAAACCGCCTACATTTGGATTTGACACAAGCAAGAGAACCTGGAATGCGAATACACTTCCTGGGAAATTGCGTCTTGGCAAGACATTCTGGTTGGGGGGCTATTTTTGTTCTTTTTATTCAAGGTTGCATGGGCCTTACAGTGGATTCGAGCAAATGGACAAAACATTCTACAGCACACTAGACAGAGACACAGACACAACAGTGTACATTACAAGATTATAATTACTCGATTCAACCTCAAAATTTTTCTCATTTTTCTTAAGAAAGAAAAGCTAAGTAGGCCTTCGTGCATGAGAACCGGATCCTCCCATAGGTCTTCAAACTTAAAAATACCCCACTAGGCGTCGGTTTCTGGCTGCATCATCAGCAGGCATGGAAGTAAAATTTTAAAAAAACTTTATGAAGTAGACCTTGAATCCCACTTTGTTTCAAGTAACGTAATTTCAGCGTTTCACGTGTAGTCCGCCTTGTTCCTTGCTGTCGTCTCGTCCTTTTGACGTTCCTTAAGAGTGGAAAGTACCTATAAAGTACGTTACTGATCGTTAGAATTGTGGAAACGTCATTCAGACAGGTTATGACTCGGATTAATCAATCTGTGGTGAATTTTCCCTCCGTCAATTTGGAAACTAGAACTTTACGAGGCATACCGAGTCACACATATTCATAAAATGTATAAAATTCACATCATGAAGCAGAGGGTGAGTTCGAGGCATTTTTTTATTCGTGACTATCCTATTTTTTTTATCGACATTTTTCTCGGAAAACCTTCACTGCCAAGTTAGGCACATGACTTCGAGTTCGCCTCTTCTCACTGGCTGCTCTTCCAAAAATCCGGCTGCTCTTGTTCTGACATTTGGGGCGAGAGGAAAAAAAATAACGCATCGAAGCCCGCACATCCATTTTTTATTTATTTTTTTATTATCATTGGGCATTGGACCTTGAACGTGTTAGGCTGTTCTTATCGGAAATGCGAGTACGAGTCCAGACCGGATACGCTAATGTGCTATGTAAAACCCCTGTCTTATTGTTGGACGATTCCGGGAAAATGGGTTTTGGGATGGCGGATGAGTGGCTGTCATTACCTGCTAAGTATAGTCGAGGAAATTCCACCCAAAACTGCAAGTCCAGTTTGTCAATTGTTGAGGATCCCAAGGATTCACGCTTGTCGTGTCCAACTACGGTCAGTGCAGTATAAAGCGGCGCCATAAGTCAGACGCCGCGCTGTCAAGAGTTGATAGAGTTTTCGTTTTCGCACAGGGATTCTTAACGATCTCCCTGATACCTAGCTGGTGTATGTGTACGATATGGGACTGGAGTATTCTGTTTTACAGTTTGCGTGTGGTCTCTGACTTTAATCACAATTACAGTCGCATTTTCCTTGATTTGATGCGTCTGAATGCTCCACTGGCGCCCAAGTTTCGGTGGTCCCATGGCAAGCTTTATCGCAATATTATATCCTGCCATTCGCGATGTTATATACAGGGCAGGGCGTAACAACAAACCAATTTAGCCCCAGTTCCTGTATATGCAGTCATACAATAAAACCAGCCGGTGCATTTGAATTTAAGCTCCGCCCCTTACATTGATGACCTTTGCTTAAAAAAACCCTTCCATTTCACATTTTTAAAGAAATATTTCCAATTGCCTCTGTGCAAGGGGAAGACTGTTTGGGGTTAGAAGCTGGTTTGGGGGACTCTTGTAATAGTTTTTGGGACCGTTATACAATTATAATAGCCAACCACCCCCAACGTTTAACTCGATTGCTTTGTTTCTTGCGCTGTCTGTGTGGCTTCAGATAATTGTTGCACTACAAAAGGTGCGATGTTAAAAGGTAGGGGAGAAGTGGCGCGTTACGCATCATACATGTGCACCGAAGCTGAACGTTTGTTTATGGAAGTTTCCCTTTCAAAACGATTTTCAAGTGTATTCCATCCGAAGCGTTTGCTAAGTACTCGCAATGTGCTTGTCCAAACTTGATCAGACCGGTGTCCAGTTGCTCATTGGTGACGTAGTGGTTGATATTTCGGTACTACCGAAAGCCGAAAGCCTTGTGTTCAGAAGCAACGTGCTTGGCCATCTTAAAGACGTTTTCGGAAATGTCCAAAGGGCCCCGAAGCAGCGTTTTCGTGTGGCATGTATGTGACTTTTGGCTTCGGTAGGGGGGCTTCCTTCAACTTCTTTACGCTCAAGTTGGAAACCCCTTTGAGGTCTTCCTAAAGTCTCCATGGACTCCTCATTTTAAGCTTAGGCGTCAATTTTAGGTTTCCCCTTTTCATTTTTTATTATTATTATTTTTTGGGTTTGGCGTCATGTTTGGGATCGTGCGGTGGATGTGGCAAGGAACGCTGGAGAAACGAAAAACTATTTTATTTTTTCTCAAAAGTACTATTTTTTCTTTATTTTATGCCTTCCTTATAACTATGTTGCGTCCCTGGGCTGAACTCGGTCGAGAGAGCGTGGATGTTGAGGCATACATTTTCATGCTGAGGAGCGTCGAGGATGGGCTGTCGTCTTCTAGAACATCCTCGGTCATTATCGTCGCCAACGTAATGGCACCTTAGTGCGGACCTGTGAAAGCCTCGCAGCTTTTTGTGCCTTGTACCCACGTAGGCATATGCGATCAAAGACCACAAGCAGGTGTAAAGAGAGAAGCTGCCGGAGAAGACGCTTTTGAAAAACCCACAACGCGATAAAACAGTCCTCCTGATGGGTCCTAGTGTCCCATCATCACTCGTCTTGCATAATTACAGTGCCGTCCGTAGTACCCGCACCTCTATACTTTCCGCGTCTTCACTCCTTTCTGTCTATTATTGGAGACATCCCGTCGCAAGACTGGCAGGTTTAGCCAGTGAAGCGTTTTTATTATGCTTGAAAAACCCGCAAAGTTTATCTGAAACGCAAAAGAAACGTGTTTTTCTTGCAGTATTTTCTGCGCGTATAGAAAGGTTCCTTTGTATCACTCGGGGAGTTGAGAAATAATACTCCTATTATCAATTGGGAGCGACTTTTGACAAGTTGGAAAGTGGCCAAATGGCCAAACGAACGTAAAAACACTGTATGACGCCACCCTTGGCCTACAGCCGCTTTACCTCCTCGTTTTTGATGGATGCGCTTGACCTTCAACCGGTTTGTATTCAACGACCTTTTCCCCCCACCACCGCAGTTAATTTGTGTGCATCTGCACAGTTGGCACGGTTTGTATGTGCCAAACTTCGGCCGTTCTTGTTTGGGCGCGTTAGGCATGTGTTTTCCTGCAGATATCCGTGTCTCGCAAGGAACTCTCAACAGGAACTTTGTAAGATATACAAAAGTGACGAGGAGATCATAGTCAGGAAGTTGGCTGTTGTTCGAGAGAGTCTGCGCTCTGCATGGGCTGCTGGCATTCTTTGCTCGCAGCGTTCTTTTTTAAGAAAAAAACACTAAAATAGTAAAGGAATTACAAAACCAGCTAATAAAAGGGACGGTGGGAATCAACAGGCCGAAGTAGAGGTACGCAGATGGGTTTGGACGTTAAATTGTCCGGTGCTACAATTATTCTACCGAATGTAGAACGCAAACTAGAACGTACCAGGCCGAGCCAAGGGAACGAAAACGTATCCAAGCCTGCTTAGGCTGGAAAGGATTCCTTTAGCTCTTCTCTTTCTCTCTGTTCTCTCTCGCTCTCTCGTTCTCTCTCGTTATGTTCTCTATATCAAGGCCGCGTCCAAATTCAAGGCGAAAGGCACAGCGAAGAAGGAATCAGCCCAGGCGCTGTTTTGGGTGCGTTGTCTCGAGCGGCTCGGGACTCCCGCACCGTGCTCGCCCCGCAAAGGAGAGCTTAGAGCTGGCTATAAGGCGGGGAGCGAGCCAAAAGCGAGAGCTGACACATACTGGCGGGACTCGGGAGTCGGTGTCGGTTGTGTGTGTACGTTAGCTGGTGCGGGAGTGTTAAGTGTATGTGTGTGTATTCCGGCGGGCAGTACTGAAGCTTCAGAATCGGGCTGCTCGCGTCATTCCGTTCGTCACGGCCCTCGGGCCCGCACTGCTTCTGCAGTCTCTGACTCTGACCTAACTATCCATACACGCACACATAACGTATCATACGTAGAGCAGTCCCGCACGTGAAAAGTCCGACGCCGAGTTATCCCCCCTTGCCGCGACAAACGTTACAAGTACGCCATTTCCGACAATCAGGCACATCCAAAGACGCTAACAAAAATGTTCCGTGCATAAAACCACGAGTTTGCTGATTTGCTACTTTTTGGGTGACTGACCATTAAGTCTGCGAGTGCCTGCGTATGCGTGACAGGTGTATCAAGTCATAGTCCGTGATGGTGAGCAGGAAGGGTCAGATGACGACCAACTACGGACCCACACACTTTGGCCACAGTCTAAGTGAACCTCCCCTTTCGGTACCAACTGCTCAGTGCAGTTGAACGTGATTGTCATCTTACACTGAAAGGACGTTAGGATTGACAAAAAAGTGGTTTTCTTTTAAAAAACAAAACAAAAAACACATAACGTATACGATTACTTGGACCCTGATCTACAAAGATTGTCATTCATTCTTTCATCTGAAATACGTAATTTTGCCTAATCATATTGGTCTTTTGTATTGTCTTGTTTGGGAAATTTGGAAATTTTTGAACCAGTTTAAATCTAAAAAGCTTGAGCTCGTACTTTACAACGATTCTGGCTCGAACATAAGACACTGAGGTTGTGCGAAAGTTGTGCTGTGCAAATTTCCGAGAGAAAGGCTTGTTATCTCGACCGCCTGAAAGTGATGGCTGTTTGGCGTGCGTAACTATGGAAGTGAACGTGATTTATTAAGACGCTGGAAAACAAGAGTATTATATAGATAGATAAAAAAAAGTTGAGAGGGTCTTTCCACCTCTTTTCTTTTTTTACGGTGCATTGTTGTCTGATTAGTATCGGTGTGTGGCAAAAAAGAGAGGTGTTTTGGGGGGAAATTTTTGGGGCTGAAACTTGCATCGTTTCTTTCTCCTGGCGGCCCTGGCCCTTTCTATGTGGGCAGGCCCCGGTGTCGGCGACGGCCTCGGCGCGCGCGCCTCTTCCGCTCATCATGCCCATGCTTACCCAGAAGGGGCTACTTACCCTGCCATGCCCTATCCCTGGGAACATCCTCATCTTCGGCACCACGAAGACGTAGCAGTAAGTGCTTTTTTTGCATTTTATTATCTATCTCTCTGTTGGTGGTCCGTCACCAAATATTGAAAGTCCATCACTTTTGGCGCCTTACGAAATTAAAAAAATCGAAATTACTGCCCAACTTTCATGCCTTATACAACAATTTCAAGGTTTACAGGGCTGGGGCTTGAGTTTACCCAAACGAAGGGGATGAATGGAACGCTAAACTATCCTGAAACAAGGGGCAAAAGTTAAGGGTCGTATTGTAAAGGTAATACCCGGGTACGGAGTAGGGGAAACGCACTGTACGAGTACGACCGTGTAGTATACACCGTTCTCGAGCAACAAAAACCACGTGGTTTTTGTGCCCCCGAACATCCTGCCATGCGGTGTATGGTTTTCAATCTAGGCCGGTAGTTTTTGTTGTCGGACAACACAGAGAACAGTCAAGTTCAAGTTCAAGGCATTTTTTTTACTTTTTTCTTGCGCCAGTACCTCGTTTTTTATTGGCGGCGACTAGCGCCGTTTTTCTCTCTGTCGATGCAACTTTTTTGTCTGGATACCCCTCGATGGCAAGGTCGTCGGCTACTCGGGAGCAATGCGTACGCTCATTTTTCTCCCGCACCTTTCTCTTGTGGTCGTTATTTTTTTCTGGGTGTATGGGGCTCTTACTTTTTTTCATACGACGCTTAAAACAATATGTAATCCGAGCGCTAAAGAAACGGTGAGAAAAAAAGTTTTTTTTTCCCCTTATTCTTTCCAGTAACAGCAACAGAATTCGGTCCATTAGTCGTTTTACTCTGTTTAAACATACATGTTGTTCTCCTAATGTGGTAGGTGTCTCATGGTAATACGTTACGTATTACGTAAGGAAATTCCCGTGGTTTTCCCTCGGTTTAAAACTCGTTAAGGACCGGGCGTAAGAGGACGAGACACAGCGAGAGGGAGAGAGAGAGAGAGAAAGGTTTAGAAACAGTCGTAATTGCGTGCGGGATTCCTAATTACTACTTCTGAAACTTGAACATTTATGGGAGCTCAAGCTCAGACGATGTGGATTGGGTCATCCGTGAGAGCTTTTTTCACTCTGGCCGGATAACGTTACAGCATATTAAAATCCCATCTCTTGTAATTTACATGTGGTTGTCGCTTATTACCAGGAACAGTTCCCAAAATCGAGTAAGTGAAACTAATTTGGGGTTGAGGACTTGAGGAAGATCTCACCCAATATTGTCTTAACCCTCGTCGGTGTGTCGGGGTCCCCCCCCCACCATCAAAGCTAGGTTATTATTTGCCCAGGACGTTTCTGAACACACTTAACCCGTGAAACGTTTAGTGAGCAGCGTGTGACTCGTAAATAGCATTGTCCGAGTTTTTCACACAGCGGTTACTTGTATATAAACTTGGCAGGCGCATTCAGGTGGATATGTTTCCATGGACTTGTTTCGTGTCTCGCGTTTTTATTTCCTTGGGGGATAATTTATGGCGAATTTGAAAGTTATGTGTACCTTCACGTGGTGCGAGGGAAGTTTTTCTTGAGGAGCCAAGGTATGAAAGCAAGGTCACTGATCACCTCCCTTGTTTTATGGTGAGGTTGGCATTCACTTCCTGTGTTGTGTGTGTGTGTACTGCAACAAAAACGGTGGGAGGGATTTGGCATGCCCAGCGCGGGTCCTGGGGTCAAATGCTTTTGCGTAGGAGCGGCCATATAAGGGCGTGAAGAATTATAACCGGTGTGTTTGTGTGTGAGGGGTGCAACACAATTGCATCGATATCCAATACCCTCGTAATCTATTTATTTTAGTGTGGATTACCGGAACCGGGCCTGCTGAGGGGAAGGGTTGAAACTTGAGGGGGAGGGCATTTCCAGGTAGCGGTGCCCATTAATTGGCGCAGAGAAATTCACTTATTTCATATTTATTATATTAATATAACATCCTTTTGTGTTTATTAGCGTAGCTCATTGTATTCCGTACTTTTTTGGTGTAGTTAAAGGCGAGTTTTCCTTGTTTTCAATAATATTACGCCGGAAAGAGCGCATTGTTCCATGACAGAACTATTGTCCAATGCTTCATCGTGAGCAGCGAGGGTTTTTTTCATCCAAGAGTCAATTTTGATTGGCAACATATGGTAAAGAACCTTTTGCATTGTGGCGTTGGCGAATATCACCGCAGTGCGTGGTTTAAAATTTGGACAGTACTTTCTGGTTAAGTTATAGGACGAAAAACATGCTCGGCGAAGCGAAGGTTATGTGATACATGTCCCAAATCCAGATCACGAAATCGGAGATCGCGAGTTAAAGGTTTTTTTTGGGCAGTATAGCATGGGGCCCAGTATTAAGCCGATCGACTTTGCGAGGACTAGTATGCTGGCATTTATCAACGTCAAGCGACACATGAAATAGGCATAGAATTTCAGTAAATGTACGTATGTATGTATTATAGGTTGAGGCCGGAGAACTTGGCTATCGTGTATGCCTTAATCCATTAATGGTATGCTGTGCACCAAAAGGAAGGGCTCAGTATTAATTAACTTCTCCCGCAATGCATTTTAGTATCTACTCGCTCATAATCTATCCAAAATTCGTATGAAATGTGTTGCTTTATAAGATGTGGAACAGAAAGTACTTAGTCTGGGATTCTACCTGTATGCTAGTCACTTACATGAAACATGGCCGTTATGTCTGGTATTACAAGTGGGGTGATGCACGAATGGAAATGAGAGAATTGGCAGAAAATTCAGGGAAAATTCCGGTGTTGTAGTTGAAAGAAATGGGGTATAAAGAGGGCAAACACTGAGGCATGGATTTCTTCCTCGCGAGCTGTAGCCAGATCTCGCATTCGGAAAGAAAGCTCACATTTGGGTTTCGGTTGCTGTGACGTATTCGATCACTATTGATCGAATGGAAAGAAGAGAACGAAGTCTGAGCCTACTGCAGCTAGGTCCTCTTTGCGACTCAGTTGTGAGCTACGTAATGGATAACTACGTGGCTGCGGCGCTCTACTACTTTTATAAGCGTACCCGGACAACCCGATAGAGTTCAGCTGCCAACTCGATTCGTCTTCGAGGCATCTCGCCTTAAAAAAAAATGTTAAAAAAAGTAAGACGGTTTGAAAACGTGTTAGAAGTAAAGCCGCACATTCGAGTCTCGGTACAAGGCTCGGCCCAAAAGTTCCTTCGTCTGTCCGGCTATTGACCCTTCCGGCTGCCACGGCCGTCGAACGTTTCGCTGGAAGGGGGTGCCCGATAGGCGATGACATCTTTTAGCCGGAGGTACAGTGTCAGGTGATGGGGACCTTCCGTTTGATGTGATACTTGCAGCGTATATTCGAACGCTGCAAACCCGGCGTATACGAGTTTAGCTTGGCATGCCTCATTGTATTTGTTTCCCTCTCTTTGTCCTGCCGGTTCAAGTTTGCACCTGTTGCCGTATATACGCATCAATATGCCCAAAGAAGGGTACAAGGATACATACACGACGTGGGTAATTTTCAGCAACAATACTTGCGCTGCAAATTGCCCGTTCAATGTAGAAAATGTGTGTGGATCTTAGGTGCATACAAATAAAACAAAAACCGACATGCCACGTGTAGGCGGCTGGAACAATAGCAATTGTTGATCGGAAATTTAAGAGCCACGTTGAGGGCAAAAGATCAAATTGCCTTCAGTAAATTCAGTTCGAGTGGGACTGAAAATTGTGCCAAGGTCCTTGGACGACAGCCTAAAAAGTTGGATGGTTTTGAGAAATATTGACCTAAACAGACACAAATCATGTACCTTGAATGTAAAATGGAGGGCGGGAGGGGGAGAAAAAATAAAAAGGAATAAAGGGACGACGGAAAGTGTTGGAGGTCATTTGGCAGTAGCGTTGTGAGCAGCCCAGCTTCCTACAACTCTTTTCAATAGCATTGGGCCATAAGCCGAAGCTGCGCTTCATCTTCATGCTTCTTGGTCTTCGCCTTTGCCTTTGCCCAAAGCCATCTTCCATGCTGGCTCCTATCAGTATTCGTCCTCACGTCCTGGACGCCTTGATCCTCGCCTCGCCTCTGCCTCAACCTTTTCCCGAATCATGTCCAGTGATCTATCCTCCCAAGCCGGGCACCCGGTGCATCCCCACCCAGCTTTTTGATTACTTATGAATACCCCATCTGTGTACCAGCAGCGTACGGGAACACTTATTACTTGCTTTCAGTAGCTTCCGATACCCTTTTCTTGGATCGGAAGTCTTGTTAAAAATAAAAAAATACATGAAGGAGGAGACTGGCAGTTGAAGAGCGCTTTCTGGTTTCCGTGGAAGGTCTTGGAAAGTCGTGGAAAGGGTTGGCCAGAATTTCTTCCTTTTCCCCCCCTGCTCTTTCTCTCTGGCTAAGAATCTCATAGATAGAAGATGCACACACATACACGCACACACATATGGATACATCAGCAGGGTTTCAAGCTTTGCAGCGATGGGCGTTTCTCCAAATGGCGTCTTCGAGGTCCAAAAGGGCTCAGCAGAAAGTCTCGCCGGCTGCTGCTGTCATCTTCGACTTGTAGACGTCGACAGTCGTGGAGTACGGCTTGGCAGCGACGATGGCTTTGGAGAGGCTCGGAAGGTTGCCGAACTTGTTCTTTTTTTGCTGGCTTTTTCCATTTCGGTGGCCCTTTTTCTCGTTTCCTGTAGTTTTCCGGGAGACTCGTTTAGTTGGGGCTGTCCCTGATGTACCATCGAAACGAGGCCAGCAGTCAGCTCGAGTTAGATCTCTTGCGCTGCCGTCCCGCATGGGGCTTTTCCTACCGAGATGCTGACCTGGCTTTGCAAGGAAGTGTCTTCGACGCTGCTACCTTGAAAAGGCGTATATTGGATACATTCTGGAAAAATTCTTGCGTCCTATGGGAAGTTTATCTCGATGCAAGAGAGCTGATAAACGCAACGCTGGGACTAAAATCCGGGAATGTTTTATGGAAACGGATGCTTGCTTTTTCTTCCCCGACGTGCGGGAACAAACGAAGATTGATTTGGGGGGAGAGTCTAAATTAGTTACGTTCTGGCCTCGTAACCATTTTTCCTTGGCGCTTCCCAAAAAACTGTCTAGTGTTAAAAAAAGGATGCAGATTCTAGTTTTGAGGGCTTTGGAGTTTTGTATTCGTTAAAAATAAGGACCATATAAAAGTAAAGCTATGTTCTATCTTTCCAGCTGGGGTATATGGATTTTTTAAAAATATTTATTAATAATAATGAATAGTTATTTATATTCCTTAAAAATAATGACTTAATGGTAAAATTAGCTATCCTCTCGGGCGTTCCCATTGGGGTGGGGTATCTGTTATACTTGACTTGCATATGCGGTTTCTTTTAATTTATTATGATTTTTTGTTTTGTTTTTTGGGGGTTAATAAATTCTTTAAAGCAGGTGTGTACTATACCACTTGGCGATAAGGGGTGGGGAAAAGCCTCATAAAGGGAAAGGGATATTCCACGCCTTCCTGTAGGGGAAAAGTCTGGATGTGAACATTACTTTTGGTTTGCTTTCGCGTGCGTATATGCAGTCTTGAAGCACTCGTACAGTGGTGCCGTAGCCAGAACCCCACCCCAGGACGCCTATTCCTCTTGACTGGTTTCGGCCTGGGTGTAGCGGACATGAGCGCGACGCCCGGGACGCTCAGGACGCAGCCATCGGGACAAGCTGGCGCCAAGAGACCACGGTTTTCTCTGATAGCCTTATATATATATGAGATCCCCACAGAAACACAGCAGTATGCCTCCCTTTCGCGCAAAACTCATATTGGAAAAACTGAGATCGAGAGAGGAGAGAGAGAACTCTTTCTTTCTTTCTTTAGCAGCAGCAGCAGTAATCTTGCTCTTTCTCATCTGATTCATCTTCTTTCTTTGTCGTCTTGGGCGGGATAAACATTCGAAACGTCTTCGGCTCTCTTTCTGGGGAGACCAAAGCACTGAGCCGCGGGAAGATTTTTGACGTTGCATAGCTACACGGATGCTTGAGAGATGACGCCAGGCAATAGTCTCTAAGAGCCTCTAGATTGTGGGTTATTTTTTCTTCTCCTTCATGTAAAGGGAAGACGCGAGCAGAAATAATATTCGCATCCCAGAGTGTTGTCGCTTGGAGAAGGGAAATCTTGCTTACCAGAATTCAAGCCCCCCCCTTGTCATTAACAATTGCACAATCTGGTGCTTCTGTCTCCTAATGGTATTTTTCTTATTTTTTTTTGCCCTGAAATGGTGTCCGTGGCCGAGCAAAAAGCGTAAGCATTTATGTAATATCTCGCGAGTTTGGGAGAAAAAAGAAAAGAGATGGCTAGAGACGCAATATATTCGCTCAGTTGTGGTAATGACGTGATGCTTTAATGGACCCAAGCAGCCCATGCCAAGCTAGAGACCCTTTCATTATGAGCAGTTCATATTCCCGCCTGGATACGTCATTTCACAAATCTTCCCTGGATTAGACGACATTAAGCATCCTTTTATTCTACTTGATAAACTTTTGCCACCATAAGCGTCGCGAGTACGTGCAGAAGGGCTTCCACATGTATTATTACGCCGGGTAATTTTGAAGAACACTCGGTTTTTTTGTGTCATGCTCCCAAGGCGACGTTAGGTCGCTGTATTTTAGTCGCGGTTACCGGCCAAACGAAATGAGGCATTCGCATTGTGCCTTCGAGGAAGGCCAACGTACTTGGCCTTGCGCGACATCGAACGATTTCTGCACTCGTCGCTTACACGAGACAAAATATTAGCCCGCCTGAAGAAAGTGAATACCCGATTGGTTGATTTTTTGTATTTATTTTATTTTTTGGCTCATATCCGTCGTAGGAAACCCACGGTTTGAGAATGGGTTCGTTATAGCAGCAGAAACGTTATACATAGTCGCGGGGTATGGCATGCCAGTAGCGGAAAATGATCTTTGGGGGAGTTGCAGGATAACATAGCTCAAAAAGTGTGGGCAAAAAGCCCTTCAATTGAGTTTCGGTTAAGATGTATGGAGGACTTTCGTAGATTGTCAGGTTTGGCATTGCAATTTGGTCCAAGGTTTTCCCCTGTACTTCTTCCCGTGAAATGTGAAAGTACATGGTAGAGCAGTGGAACACTGAATGAGAGTTATAATCATAGCCCGTGATGAAATGTTGGCGAATTACCTAGGACCGAGTGTACAAAGAGAGAGAGAAGAGGGTTTGCCGGCATTTCGTAATACGGGCGAAGAACCAGCGGGCAATTGTTATTACTCACGTCATTTTTTGAAAAGATTTTCGGGGCTGGATAGAAAACAAGCCACGACTTGCTCTTATAGTTACACTATTGAATTTTTCGGGACTCTTGCGACACGCTTTGCACAAACCTGCCTTGATATTGCGGTTGCTATGCCAGTATTTCCCCCCTTTTCTTAGCTTTAGTTTAATAGAATGGACTAGCACCCGAGTTACCGACTTGACTCAAGGAAATCAAAAGGCTCGCTTAAGGTCACTTTGATACCTAACGCCGACACGTATTGGGTAAAAAAAAAATAGGTAAATTTACCCTCCTTCCACCCACATTGAAGCCAATTTTGCCATTCTATCTTGTATATACATCATTTTATTTTACGCCCATACTTTTGCTATTTTGTATTATTTTTTTCACCTTGAATTTTCACATTGACGTTTGACGTCAACCCTTTTTTTTTGCTTCTGCCAGCCCCGGAACGCACCGTTGATTATGCAGAACTAGGATGTGTATGAATGGTGTTCCAGCATAGCCAGGTTGAGGACATTGCTGAGTACCAGCGACGCTTGGCAATGACACCTTTCAGTTTGACAGAAATTCCGGGTTTCGTTGTCCGTGTTGGCCGGTAACACCCAAGGAAATATAATGACGCGGGTCAAGACTCGCATAACCAGAAATACGATTTTCTACCGTGTGTTCGGCTTTTCATTTTGGTTCAAAGGGTTGAAATGGACAACACAGCATGGATCAAGCCTTTTGGGGGTATTTCGAAAGAAGGTAAACCCGACGTTGTTGGGGCCTTTTAATATCATCGGAGAAAGCCAAAAGGGACACCATGACTTCAGAAAGCTTTTTTTAGAGTTTTTTTATTTTCAGAGTTTTTTTTCCTACTTTGGCACATATGGTATCTTCTGGTCGATTTGAATACAGGACAGGTCGGGACAAAAGAGCAAGGACCACGTTTCCGCACTTGACCAGGTTGAATAGCTGGTTTGCGAGGATATTGCTAGGATATACATGTCCTGGTAGCTGGGTTACCAAGTCCTCGCCGAGACTTCAATAATTCCCAAATTACCTTTCTCAAGCAATGCGATATCGGAGCTCGTGCACCAGTGTTCAATGCGATACGGGTTTTTATCCCAAGTTCCCGCCAAATTAATTTTTCAAGTGCTTTGTGTCCGGACACTGGTCAGGAACTCGTGAGTGTTGGCTGGTTCTCGGAGCTATTGTTCTGCGATTCGGATTTCTTTCACGAAATTGCAGGGGCTGTTTCCAACTAGAGCCAGTCTTGGTTAGATGAGCATGTACTAAGTGCACTTGCTAAAGCTTTTTTCTCCCCTCCCCATAAGTTTTCAAGGTCTTCTCTTGCCCAAGGCGACCCCAGGGCTTAAGAATGCATTTATTCCTTGAGACTTGGGTAATTTTATATTTATTTTGTATTCTTTCCTGCGCGGGTTAATAGATTCGGCCTAACGTGGGTCCGACTTTCTTTTTCGTTATTTTATCTTGGCTGAATCCTTACAAAAAATCGCTGTGATGAGCTAAGCCCGGCTTAATTTGTTTTTTTCCCCGACATTTTGAACTCTTTTTGGTCCAAATTCCCTTTGCAATTGGTGTACCACTCAGCGTTCTCTGATAAAACGTGTAGCTGAATGTTTCGTGCAGCTTTGCCATGCAAAGTTGTTCGTGTTTGTCATGCATTAGAAAGGAAATGGGAAAGACTTCCCAGTCGCGGCAGCCGAGCAACTCTCGTCTTGCTCCTGTTTCGCTTCTTCTTGCTCCTCAACAGTAAATGGCAAATTTCGGTACTACTTCTGCCGGTCTGCATGCAAAGACAGGCAATGTTATTCTCTTTTGCCATGCTCCATTGAAAATTGGGGTAGTTACAGAGCATCCCCCCAAAGTTAGAAGCAAGCAAAGGCGGGCGAAGCGAAACTGTAACTAGCTTAGCCAAGCAAAGGTCCTCTACCCAGATTATATGGTAGTAGAAAAGAAAAAAATGTCCATTAGCCAGGGATTTGGTGATCCATGGTGGCTAGCTCCAACGGCGATATATCTTACAAGCCCAGTTAAATTGTCAAAAATGATGAAATAATGGCCAAGTCTGGAACACGAAAGTAATATCAGCAGCTATTTTTCTTTTCTTTTAATTAGAGGAAAATTTTAGGCACAGTTAATGATGTCTCCATTGCTCAATATTCTATCTATAGTCCAAAGGAAGGGAAGGGCTGCCAGTAGAGTCCCAGGCTTGGTGGTCAGTGAAGCATGGAGTGAGTCGCGTCCCCTTGATGATGAAAGCCCAAGTTATTTTTCCGTGAGCGGATGGAAATCTAGCGATAGGACGATGTTGGAGGTCTCAGCTGTGCGCTGGCTAACGGATGGCATCATCCGAAACACCGTGACTTTAACGCCTTCGGATCTGTGAGGCTCTTGCTATGGATCAAGCATCACATGGATGTGGACTCGGCCAAAAACGGCATTTTTAGCGTCTTACAGGCTTCATATACATTCCGTCTGTGGTCCCTGCCTTTCGCTTTAGTTTCAAAGTCCTTTCTTCTTGATTCGAACCGAAAATGGCTGCCCAGCGCGATGGAATTTATGATACGAGGAGCGTAAGGCTGAGACCCGGGGAAAAAGAACGAAAGACGGGCTACAGACAGCCCAACGGTTCGTCGCTGGGATAGCGTGAGGAAAGGCCGTACAGCGTACAGCGAGCGCCAGTCTCAGGTGTCGTTTCCTTAAATTGGAGCTTGAGGCTTCTAACAAATTGTCAAGCGAAAGCGATTACCGGCAAGCATGTCCAGTTTGTTGTCGTAAGTAGAGCCGTGCCTGCTATCGAGACGGCGCTCTAACAACCTGGCATCAGTAATAATCGGAACAAATTGCCGGTGCGTTGCATAACAGTTCTGGCTTGGACAGCTCATGACGCGAAACGCGTTAGGCGTTAGTGGAAATTTCCCGAGATACTTCACTTTTTTTTTAATAATAAGAAGAAAGGAATGCAATATTTGGGACTTGGAGCTGAAGAGAATATTTTTTATGGAAATGGCATCCTGACCAGAACGTTCTCGGAAGAATGTTTGATGGCGAAGACTTTTAAAATGATTTATTTACCATATTTAAGAATAATGTCTAGAGGCTTATGTAGTCGTTAAATCTCTTGGCAAATAGCTGCCAGCTTAAATGGCTTCGATTTGATAATTGTCAGAAGTTGCAATAAGAGGCATATCCTCCTGCTTTGTGAGCTTTCTGTCATTGTCAAGTCTTCTTAACGTGTAGACTGCGTGACTCCATGTTACTTCTTATTTCGGCGTATGTTTGCTGAACGCCTCTTTCCATTCATTGAGGCGTAAAACATAAGACAACCTTTCAGTTCCTTTGCGTAACAATTCTTCCCATTGTTGGCTCCGTTTGCATGACTTGTCTTCTACTTCGACGGGGCGTGTATTGAGGTGCGTTTGGAATGAAACAGAAAGAACAGCTGCCCTGTTTTTCAAATCGCGCGCCCAACAATCAATACCTTTCTCCCCCCCTTTTTGGGATTACCTAACCCTGCTCTGTATACGGAAATCGAACGGAAAGGTAGCGTTCAAACGTGTTTTATTCCGACATTTATTAGGCATGAAAAGGTGTGTGATTAGGTTTTTTGGGTCTCATTGTACTATGTCATTACATATTAAGCCTTCAAGGCTGTCTGTATTTGGTCGACTCGAGATCCTAGGGTTGTGTTCCGAGCCAGTCAAATAAATAAAAATAAAAAAAAGAGATTTAGCCAAATTAGGATACCATGAGAGCGTTGTTTTGAAGCTAGCTGCGCCCCGGATCTCCATGGCGAACTGTCAAGTTTAGGCCTTGGGAAAATTCGAGTCGACGTTAAAAATAGGTTAAGCGTACGAGCACCTCTGTGGCCTGTGTATACGCACCCAAACATCGAAGGCCTTGAAACATAACTGTTTTTCACCAGATTACAGCGGGTTTTTTTTGAGGCAGGCCTGCCGGTTTGGTCTAGAGACCTATATAGAACCTCGTTTGGAATCATGATGTCAGGTTCGTCACGCTGGTGACTTTGCAGAACAAGACGCCTTTTGCTCACTTCCCGTCTACCTGGCAATGCATTGGGAAGGCAGTAATTGTACTGTACAGAATATTTTTCGCCCGTATGAGTTCCTTTTTTGTTACGTTCATAGCAATTGAGTTAATGCCGAGGCTAATGCGATGCGAGGCTTGGCATCAATCTTGATGACTCCATCCGTTCATTCCCTTTTTTTCTCGGAACTCGCAGGGTATTCCGGGGAATTGTTCTTTGACGTCATCGGCCTAAGTGCGTAACCATAGCAACTGCCTGCCTCACCCTCCACCCCGACCATTTTTTTCGTTACATCACAGCCTCTCGTTTTTACCACCTCCTTTTAACGATTAGGCCTAGGCCCGCCACCCAAATAATGCCAGGGGCAAGGACAGAAGTCTGCTGTCTAGACGAGTACTAGACAGTACGTACAGCACTAGGTTAGGCCTACAAACAACTTATGTACTGGATCTAATGAGCGACACGCGTTTAACACGTCTAATAGTTTGAATGACTTGAATACGTGTTTCAAACTGCGCACTGTTATTTGGTCCAAACAGCCGAATAATACGATTAAAAAATTACTAAAATCATACTAATAATGCTAATTAAAAAAATACTAAAATACTAATTAAAAATTACTAAAATAATACTGATTATACTCATTAAAAAATTACTGAAATAATACTAATAATACTAATAAAAAATTAGGTAAAAATACTCAAGAAAAATACTAAATATATTTAGTAAAACTGAATAAAAAAATAAGAAGAAATAAGACATTACTAAAAATAACACTAACAAAAAATCAAGAAATTTTGCGCTGGCTGGGAACGGTGTAGAATGGCCGTCTGAAACGTTAGTGAGGAAATTAAAGGATACTTGAGCCTAAAGAGTTATAGGCTCTAGTGTGAGGTGTATTGTATGTTCCGTGTCCAGACGTTAAAAGGCGCCAAGAAAATGTCCCTGGTTGAGTCACGCAAATGACGCTTTACGTTCATGCAGGCAAGGCAAACCGGTATTATTGACTAAAGTATCCCCAAGTCCGCTCGAGTTATAAATTTCCTGTGCCGTGAGGACGGGAAAGTCTAGTCAGATATATACTTGGCAACGTACTCAACTCCCTTATGACATAGGGCTATTTGGGGGCGACCAAAGCAAACGGCATACACTGCAAGTCATTCATCTTTCGCAGCGGATTCGGACAGGTTGACCCCTCCGTGCAACACTTGGCCTTAATTAAGGGTGCATTGCGTGTCTAAGAAAAGGCAGCGAAACATGCATAGCCAAGTTTGAGTTGGAAGGAAGATGTAAATGCAACCTTGCTTTGGCAAAATGTTATGGCTACATTACTTTGTCTCTTGGAGTTTGAGTCCAAGTTTGGCCCGTTTAGCTGGGTTAATGAGTTTAAAAGAGTTTTATAGAACGCGATAGAGTACATGGTCCTTTCCAGACTCCTAATTACGCGAAAAGTTGCCCCCAGTTCATTAGTTTCGCGCTTTAACATGCAATGTGTCTTGTTAATCCAAAGGAACTCCTGGCATAGCAACTTCGGGTTGCAATATAGTTAATGGGGCGGCATCGGCTAAGATATTGCACTTTTCGGGACCAATAAAAATGCTCCAGGTATACACGAGAAGAGCAGCAGGGATAAAAGACATTACTTATCCATGGGCGATTGCTAAGTTGAAATTCGGTGGCAAAGTCAGCCACCCCAGCCATTGTAAATAATCCCGGGTTCGAGCGGAATGTATGAACGTGTATGAGCAGAGCAACGTATACAGTGCCAAAAGCCATGTGTGGGTGAAGGCTATCTTTCGAGCAAAAACGTAATCGAGAAGAGTGCGGAACTATTATAAAGGTGTCAATCCAATAGATTCGAGCATCTTTTCGACAGCAACGGGTCCCGTACTGCAGGCTTTCAGTATAATGACGTGACGTTTGATGGCTGACTGTAGATAGATATATTTAGCTTGCAAAGTCTTAAAAAAAATCGAGAAAATAAAAAATAATTTTAAAAAATCCCCAAATGTGCACTAAAAACGGTTGCTACCTCGCAAAATCGGGAATAGATCCGTTTTGGAAAGATCTTGGGGGAAAAAATGGGTGAGGGAAAAAAAGAAGAGCGTTTGGGGGCATGTAAGAGTGTATATGGTGTGATCTACTAGGTGACCGTGTCACGTGTTAACGATGTATGGATTGATTTTCTTTCGTAGTAGCGGGCGATGTGCTGTACGTTCTGTAAAAGAAAGAGCACAGACGCGGCCAAGTGTGTAGCATATAGGCTGTCTATGCATAAGAAGCTGGGTTTTGGGTGTGTGTGGTATGGCATCATATTCTCGAGATTGGGCCGTAAGGAAGGTCGTCGCTTGCCCGTCTGACATTTACGACCCATGTGCATGAATTAGATAGGGCTCTTGGGACGCCCAAGTGCTACTTCAGACGCCCCAAATTAAACACTAGCTCGTCGTTGAACAATACATTTCAAAGGGGTAAAGAAAAAGCCCAGGAAAAAAGGAAACAGATGCAAAAAAAATGTAAGAAATTTATTGAGTATAGGGTTTACTGTTCCCCAAAGAAGAGACGGATGACAATAGCTTGTTAAGTGGAATTGATGACTGGAACGAGTTAAACAATTCGCATGTGGACCGAAACATTTAAAAGTTTTTTATTCCCATCTTTTTCACGGAGATTCCCCAATTTTATTTCTTTTTTTAATGATTTTTTTATAAAAAAGATAAATTTATGGAGCTACAATTCCGAGAGATTCCGAGAACGGAGTTTGGACTTTTACTTTGATTGATCTTTTATTGGAGCTCATACATAAATGCATGACGTGGTGGCTCATTGGACACCAGTTCCTGGCAGACTTTGTTTATTTAGAGAGGATCTTTATATCCTATAGATTCCAGCGTATAAAACTCGAGATAGCGTTGTTGAAAGATAAGGTTGAGATCGGTAAGGTTAAGTTTATAAACATATATTGTAAATTTTTTTTAAAAATCCTGTAATTAATAGGGCTTTTTTGGTGGTACCCACTTTGATTATTTGTTGGATCACTTTTTCTTTATTTACCCTAAACCCGAATCCGGCTAAAAGGATTCGAGCTTTTCGTTTCTTTTTTTTATTATTTTTCTTTTTTTGGGTGGGGAAGGGGGTCTTTTGCTGTACAAAAATTGTCTCCAGTTTTGGGCATGTTTGAGGAGACTGAGCTTTAATGTCGTTCGCCAAGGATCGTGACGCAGTGCGCTTTGTTACACGGCCAGCAACATTTTGTATTATTTTACCAGGCCTTGGCATTCGAGCGCTCCTGTCTTTTTCTTTTTCAATTTTTTTTTTTTTTTATTTTGACTTGTCTGTGGTCTGCGGACTAGCCGTGGCAGCGCATCACGTTGATGCTCGTTGATCATAGGTTGGAGTTTTTTTTATCTTTTTCTTTTTGGTTATTTTTACGTGACAGATGGGCTGCCATCACAGGTGAAGCGTAGGATGCGAGGGACGAAAATTTAAGATGAAACCCTATCTGGCCCTGTCGCTGAAGTCAATAATTACCTCTAAAAAAATTTATCAACTTACAGGCCGTGGATCTGTACTCGAAAGTGGTGTTGCCCGCTCAGATTAATGCCGCCTCACTCCATTTTACCCAAAGAGATGAGGGTCGTGCCAGTCACAAAACCTTTTTTTTTATTTAACATAAATATATAAAAAATTCGTGTAAAAAAATTCTTCATTTTTTATGTAACGGCTTCTCCCCTCCCCCTTTTTTTTTAAAAAAAAAAACCTTGTGTTATAAAAAAAATGTGTTGATAATTTTTTTTTATCCTGGATAATCCCCCAAGACTCGATTTTTTCCCCTCAGGCTCGTGCATAACCACTGTTACTTGAGCCTACTGCCTACTAGACACACATAAAAACGTGATAAGCCTCGGTCAATACTTCCAAGCCATTCTTATACAGGCGCTGTGACTGGTCATTGACCGCCGGGTGCTATAAGATGATAAAAAAAATATTTGGCCCATGGCTCAAGGTCTTGGAGATTTTTCTTTTTTTAAGGAAAGTTCCGTCCTGCATGAAAGAAAGCCTGACATGGGCTGAGATAAATAGGGAATGGGGGTCGTAGCGTCCCAGCCAAGGTTTGGAATAAGACCCGGACGTTAGGCTGTATGGCGCGAGAGGTCGCTGCGTTTCTGGCACTCTTTTCCGTTTTCGTAGTGGAACATGATGTTGGAGTTAAAAATTGTTTCTTCGTTATAGACTCCAGCGAGTTTGAGCTTTCTGGGATGTGTTATCTACAGCTGTATCTCGGAAATAAAACAGAAAGAAGTTCTAGATTGCTGCGCATATATTTATCAAGGCCAGAGTTTATTTTATTTTTTGCTTTTTGTCTGTGCTCTATAGTCGTATAAGCCAACCGGTATGCTAGACTTTTCTGGTCCTAATGAGTCACGAGGAGGAAAAAAACAGCTAATGCCTTGTAGCAAGTCGTATCTAGGAATATGATGATGGATCACTTTGACGTTGGCTTGATAACTGACGTTCGTATAAACGATTTCGTCATTTTTTTAAGGGTTTATTTTCGTTCAAGGTTTCGTCACATTCCGGACGGAACGGAACGTTAAGCGTTGTTTAACTATTGAGTGCAATCGTGCGTTTTTGGGACGAGAAATACCAAAGAATGTCTTAAACGGATGTAAATCTGGAAACAAAAAGGGAGAAAACCTTTTTTGTGGTGGATGTCCAGTTTAGATGTGGAGGTGATAAGTTGGGAAGAGTTTTAGCTTGGTCTAAATAAAACTCCATATGTGCAAGCTTTTTTCCGTTGGTCGCTCAGCCCGAATCATCTCAGCCGTCCTCTTAATGCTTAATCTGGCAATAACTTTGTTGGACGTTTTGAAAGCCCATGTCTCGTAACTGTAACCCTTAGCTCAAATGCTTAGAAACTCAGCAGGTCGCAAAAAATAAAAATGGCTGGGACCCGCCGTGTCGTGACTTTGAAAATAGAAACGCTGGACTTGTATTTTCCGGAGATGCTGTCACCTTGTCAGATGTGGATTTAATCCGAGTCAGATTTCATTCGAGCAATATAAAGCTATGGCTGACTGCCTTTTTTTTATTTTTTCAATCTTTATTCTTGTTGGTTGCTGAAAGTTTGATTAACTTGCTCAAGCTGGACAGTGGACACGCCTAATGACGTACTTTGATGTACGTTGCTCTTCTGATGTCGCATTCTAATCATTTTTGATCCAAAAGATTAAACTCTAACTTTTTCTTAAAAAATTTAAAAAACGTCTAATTTAAAATCCAGTCTTGTGAGAAATTGGTTCGCTGTTAAGGAGTGTATAGAATAGCTTAACCCTTGAGGTTGAAATCATGATTTTTGACCCGTAGCTTACGTTTTTTCATTTTTTTCCTTATTATTTTTTTTATATATATAAAAGTCACCTCTTAGACTTTATGGATATAATGTCCCTATAGACGTCCGCTTTTATGGGTACTAAATAGTGCCTTCGTGCGTGCTACGCGTTTCCCATTCCAATAACTTTTCCGAACGCATCAGGTGAATCTTGTATTTTTCCTTTCGCCCGTTCCCGATGGGAGCTTGTGGGTCTATACTCTATAGGCACGGGAAATGTAGGCATCAAGCCCACTCCAGAGCAGACCTGCAGTACAAAAAAAGAGGGGAAAAAAATCAAGCGTCAAATTGCGGTTCTCCATAAAGTTGCCCATTAACATGACATTTATGCCCATGCCGGACCACCTCCTTTTGCACCCGTACGACCGTCTAAATGCCCACCACCAGCGTCTTTGAGCATTAACATCCCAGGATCCCTCGAGACTCGCTGCAGTGCGAGAAAAAAATACATAAAAAGATGGGTGTTGTAGGGTGTTTTTTGTTCATTTTTTTCTGTTGAGTTTTATCCAATGTTTACCTATGTTTATTGAAGCGTGAGTTTTTTCCCGCCTTTTTTCGACCCTCAACGGTACCGAGTCCCTATCATGCTATAAAGAAACTGGAAGATATGGAACTGTTAATTGAGGCATATTAGGGTCCTAAAAGGGATGCTCGATAACGAGGTTGTTTTGGTTTTGTAGGTTTTTTTTTAGTAAACAGGTGTTTTTTATGTGTTTTGAAATCCGAAAGGAACGGAATGTAATGGAACACAAACACAAATTATTCATGGTCATTGCCAGTATCCGAAATGTAGATGTAAGACACCTTTGTTAGCCATGTGGCGCGCCTTTTCGCTCACTTGCATACGTATGAGCTGGTTTGACCATAAACTTCGAAAAACAATTTATTTTTTTAGGAAAACGTTACGTAAATGCTGGAATTCCGGAAAAAGGGCAGCGAGACTGACTAATATACCCCAGAATGGGATGTAAACGCTGTAGGATGTGTGTGTCTATGTCTGCTATCAGATTAATGCTTTTTAGCTCCGCCGAGAGAGGCAGGAGTATAATACTGTAGGTCGTAGCTCATAATGGCAGCAAAAAGAGGCCAAGGAAAAACCTGAGGGAGTTGCTGGAGTAAAACTTTATGCCGGCAGCATTTTTAACCCGTTTTTTTCTTTTTTTAGTCAGCCTGAGTATATGTTTCTCTCGCTCTCTCTTTTTCGTCGGTCACCTTACTTAAATTTATGTTTATGCATACGGTTTTACTCAAAACAGACAAGCGAGCTGAGCTGGACGAAAAACTTTCCCAAGGCAAGGAGAGGAGAGAGAAAGAGGAGGAGTCCTAGACCAGCTTCACATCACTTCGTATCTGTTGATACGTATACACGCTTGACTTGACGACTTGTTTCGCTTGGTTGTCGTCAGGAGCTCATTAAGACTTGTGTCTGTTCTTAATCAAGGTATTATACAAGAGGCGATTTTTTTTTTGGCCTTCTCCCACTGTGTCTATTTATAAAGACTTGCATCCGCAGCTAAGCTTTTTCTCGCAAGGTACACAGGCGAGATCAACTGCACTCATGGATATTGCTCCCTTTCATGAGAGATACCAAAGGCTGACAGGTTGCCGGGGGTGTGGCATTGGTTTTCAGGTACGAGCTCAAGAAAAGTTGAGCCAATTCAGGGAGCAGGAACTTGAGCAGAATAAGGACTTCGGGGTAAAGTAATTAATGCAGGTCAGGGATGTGATAGAAAACCCAGACTGGCATAGAAACGTAGAAAAGGGAATTTAAATAAGGAAAAGGTAATCCAATTTTTTTATTTCTTTTTTTATTCACGATTGAGGTCACGTGTAAGGCATTTATAGGGATCCAGTTTAAAAGGAGGACTTAACCTTCGAATATTTACTTTCTTTCATGTACTTATTCTCGGTGTGTACATAAAAAGTCTCGATGGGTTCTTGTGGTTATGTCTCTTATATGCTTCAGGAAATACAGAGCAGAAATGTAATTTAAAGCCACGTGGCAACCGGGATGACAGTTGGTCTGGATCTTTATGATCCGAGGAAAAAGACAAATCGACAAAATGGGGGGAAAGGGCTGAAGGAGTTTTTCTTAGTTACGGTCTCAATAAACTTGCGTCTTCTTCGGGTTTTTTGGTTTGCGTTTTTTCGGTGGAATGTCTTGATGCGGTCGTTTAATCCTGCCATCGGTCTTTTGCTTGGTCACACAAATCACGGCTTTACCATCCGTGCGGTACACTTGCCCATTTTTGAACAGATGAGATTAAAAGCTGATTTGGTCCAAGTTTTTAAACCAGTAAAAGCCAACTCTATTACAGCTTAATCACATCAAGTGCTACAGCCTAGCCTAATGTGGCGATAGCCGGAGCTTTTCTCTTCCTTGAAAAAAAAATCTAATTGAACTGCACGGCCAGTGGCGAAAGTCCGCTCTTAGACTTGCTTTACAAGACTTTTTGGCTAAGCTTCGGATGGCAGTACAATTCTTCAACCAAGTCTGGCTTTTGATTTTGTCTAGTTCCACGGGTGCTCTAAGTTGGTCTAATTAAAAATAAAATAAAAAAATAGCTTTTTTTCCTACCGTTGGCGGGGCTAGCCAAGTAGAGCAGAAGGTGCCAACCATCTTTTCCGTAACCCAAAGAACAAGCGCCCGGACGACATTGCAGTTAACTTTTTTTTTTCTACCGGCGTAGGCTCGCGCCTATTGCCGTTGCAGTTAACTCTTCCGTCAATAAATATATATCGTCAGAAAAAAAAATCCAAAGTCTAATTTTGAGGCATCACAAGGCCTGATTAGCGGTAAAAAATATTGGACAATATACCGTCTATCTCCTCAAGCAGTCCTGTAATACTTGCTGTTTTCAATTTATCTCTGCGTTATCTTACTTGCCCTAGTTCGGTTCGCCGTATTTTTTTTCATAAGTTTTTTTTTCTAATGCATTAAAAAATCCCCCGCTAAAGGGGGCACCAATATCCCCAACCTGAGATAAGAGAGTAATAAGCTAAAAACAGTTACAGCCAGTTTAATAGTCTGTTGTGTTTTGCATGTTTTTTGCCGTACTTTTAGCACATTTTTTTGACTTTACCGAGCAAAGAACCAGGGCAACATGGTACTTATAAAAGCCCATTTTTTTAATTGGGCTACTCGGTTGAATAACTTGTTATCAGGTAATCCAAACCTGGCAAAAGTGAGGGCTTTGATAAAAGAAACATAGTATGTTCATAAAATGGGTATAACATCCGTTCGACGCACGTGCATGGCGATACCGATACAAAGAAAAAAAAGATTGCGGGATTTTTTACATGTTCGTTGTGCACTTTACGTGAATTCGGTGCCTGCACTCATATTTCTTCTCTCCCCAAACCGTTGTGACTTTTACGTCTATCTGAGGAGCTGTAATAGCCGTTCTTTGTAATGAAAGTCGGGCGGGAAAAAAGGCACCGGGCGGCCCTAGACTTTAAGGGAAACGGCCCATTATCGACATAAGTTGGCAAGGATTGTAAAATGGGCCGAACCCATTTAGCCAACATTGGTCTGAGGCCAGCATCATACCATTTCCTTTTACAAGTAGCATCAGCGAAATGGCGAATCGAGCCAAAAATTCCCCAACTGTCTCATGTACCGTTTTTTCTTCTGTCTTGGGATATAAAAAATCCGTTGATGGATAGCGCGAGAAAAAAAATAAAAAAATTCCTTCTGCTCCTTCTGAGTGTTTAGCCTACCCCAGAACCTTTGCCGTTTTGTATTGCATTGCGTCTGCCAAGACGAAGGAGCCCCAGCAAAAGGCCTGGCTTTTTCAGGGTTGTCTTTTTATTTTTTCTTCTTTTTTTCTATATTTTTTTCTCCTTTTTTTCCTCTGCCAAGCTTGCTATGGCGACAGCCTTCGAGCCAGAAAACAGATAGCATAGCAGGGCGTAAGGATAGGATAGAGCCGGCTGAGTCCGCGCCTGGGAAAAAAATCAATAAGGAAAAAAGCATGGCAAAGCTGCTGGACTGGACACGCTCCATCCTAACCCAAGAAGAAAAGAAGTAATGGCGGCTCGAGTTCTGTGACTATACACGAGTATTCCGGGACTTGGGAAGCGGGAGACAAGAGACGAGAGACATCAAGCTGAAAAACCTGCTCCGTAGACGAACGAGAACGAGACGCATTCCAAGTACGTTACTGCTGTATCAAGTCTGATGCGAAGACGCATGTTGGTGCACTCGGAAGAATTTTCCCTGCCGGAAGAGATAATCTCAAAGCGTCTGGGCCAGTTGGCAACACGATCTCGCTATAACGTTTATGGAAAGCGTCTGAGCTGTCTGTCGACATCCGTCGAGCTATAATAGACTAGCAAGCATGGGTTAAAAAAACGGTTTGTTGCGTGAAAATAATGTCAAACTCGTTCAGCCAGGCTACCACTATTGACCTGTCGAAAGATCTGGACCTCTGCCCCACTTGTCCGAGGCCTAGCAACAAAAAAGGATTATTATATCACGCGTTCATCGTAGAGCGCACGTGTAGACATTGTTTGGAGTTTCGAAGAGCATTGACATCCACCGAGTCCCATTCCAGTCTCTTTCTTTAAAGGCACACAGACGTATAACACGGGCTTGGTTTTTAGCGTACTTCTTTAACTGAGCTGTACATGTCTGTGGTACATACAGTACAGCGCATCTTAGGATGAGTTCTAAGGGAAGGAGCACTGTACTCTACTATTTATTCACAAAAAAAGCTATATTCTCTCGGTATTCATTGTTGCGTCATTGTGCCATTAGTAAGGCAGGCCAAATTCATTGTTGCGTCGTTGTGTTATTAGTAATATTTTTGGCACTCAGTGTGCACAGCCACATATACACGTTTGACACACTGAGTGCCACAAATATTGCACCAGTGCAGCCAGTGGAACGCGCTACAAGGCAGGCCGAACGAACCCTACGCGTTCCTGACCTTGTCTTTCATTTTTGGATGTGATAATACGTACTCTACGTTAAGTACAGAACTAAATACAGAAAACGACTCTAGTTTTGCACCAACGACAAAAGAAAGGAGCAAAAAAAGGTATTGAGGTCCTATCCTGCTCTTTGGGTTTCGCGCTCAGGCCAAGGCTTTTTTTTTGTGCGTGTGTTTGCTTTTTTTTCTCTCGTTCTCCCGGTCTTTCCTTATCAAGTTTATTTTAAAAGGAAAGAAAAAAGAAACAAATAAAAAATGCGCTCTCTTGCCAGGCCCTGGAAAAAAAGGGGCTTGGGGAAGTCTTGCTCAGAAGAATATCGAAAAGAAAAAACTAGTGTTGCACGAGCCATCGCGCTTTTGCCCCATTTCTCCAGGGATGCCCAGCTTTGCCATGCCCATCGTTTTCTTCTTTGTGAATGCTTTTACCCCTTCTTCGGGAGCGCTAGAGTCGAAGGGGTGCACGGAACGCACAGAAGAATTTCCCGTTTCTCCCAGCTTTTCCCCCCGGCTATCGATTCGCTTTTTCTAGCCAGACTTAACTGCAATCTAGCGCTCAAGATCAAATCCAACCTTACTGGGCTTATATTACCCGTTGATGAGACCCAGACCCGTCCTCTCTTGAAAATGTAAGAGTTATAAGACAAAGTTAAGGAAGGCCAAATCCTTCAAACATAAGCGAGCGAAAAAAAAACAGGCGATAGTGAAGAAATAGCATTACTTTTGCTTCTGAATCATGTCTGTAATCAAGCTGTCTTCACCAGGTCAGGACTTCATGGCGTGATCAAGGCTCAAAGAGCCCGGTTTCTGGCTTGTGCTCGATTTCGTTGGGCAAGGTTAAAAAGCAATAAGCAAAACATCCAACACGGTGGAAGACTTTTATGAACAGAGAGAGGCTGTTAGGGGGGAATCCCTTCCACGGAAAAGAAGGACTGGAAAATCGCCTATCAATGTTCTTTTACTACTGCTTTATTGTCGGAGAGTGTTCCCCCAACCCTCCACTGACTTCCCGTGACCGTCTAAATTTACACGTGTTTTTTTTTCTAGGAAAAAAATCGCCATAAGAGAAAAAAAATACAAGAAAAAAAGGCTTTTTTTAAACCTATGGTTATTTGTAAGGCATGCTTGGTCTTTTGGTTCTGGCGTGTAATATATCTGTTCGGGAAGAAAAAGAAAAAAAAACTTGACACTTATTTGTTTGACGTCCTGCCTCGATAACCACATAGGTTTCCCGATTCACACATTCATGTGCGCTCAGAAAAAAAAAAAAATCACGCCATCCCCGACACGCAGTTTAGAAGTGAAGTTTTATAGGCGCCTTTCTCTTTTTCTGGCTTAGCTGAAGACAAGGGAAGAAAAATAGAAAGAAAAATAAAGGACCCTCAAGCCACAACCAAGAAAGTAAAATTTGTAAAAGAAAAAAATGGGAAAGAGTATTATATACTCTTCGAAAGCGGGACAGATTAAGGAAAAAAACGGTAAAGGTGAATCCAAACCGCGAGATGGATTCCGGTACCCGCAAACCGAAGGGCGAGTTATGCACGTGGGCGGTGGTGGGTGGAGTGTTCTACTGTTGGCGTCCTGAGCCGCCATTTTTTCTCCTCTCCCCTCCCTGATGGGTCCCCGCGGTCTGGCTCTCAAGACGCCCCACGTTGTAAACCAGCAGTTGCTCGTGGTCTTGCGGGCTTCAGCTAGCGTTTACGCGGGAGAGAGATCGAGTCGACGCCGCCCGAACTCGGGCGCGGACGGTCAGTCGAAGGTTTGGTATTGTGCTGACAAGTAGGGACTCGGGGAATATGTATGTGATCAGACAGGTTGTTTAGTCCTTATTAATCTAACCCTCTTCAAAATGAAAGTGTACAGGCTGGTGAAGTGTGAAAAGGGAAAACTCTAGCAATTCGTGTTACATTTAGATACCTAGAATTCTTTCTCTGCCTGTCAAACGTGTGGGAAAATAACATACAAAAAATAAAATAAATATCAAGGAGCTCTGTCACCTCGTTCTTCTAAATACCAAAGAAAGTGTCGTACAAAATTCGTTTTCCGTGAAGTGTAAAGGAGGCTGCTTGTGCCGTCGGTTCTTTGGGCTGCTTTTTACCAAGGCTGAAAGCGTTCATAATTGTGTAATCACAAATAGTGGCTGCCATGCCTACTTGAGAAGCAGGAGCATTGATAAAATTTTGGGGCCACGCCAAAAAAAAACTGTGGCTGGATGGATTGATTGAATGCTGACGTTGACTAAAAAACAGGTAACAATAGGACGCTATAAGGAAGCTTTTTTCCCCCTTTTGTCCCGACATACAAATATACCATTGCAACCAATGTAACTTTTACGCCCCGCGTTTTATAACGATAATGCCGTATAAAAGTTGGTTTAATGGCGTCCTCTTACGTAAGTCTTATTTTAGTCTGCACGCTTTTAAGACCCATGTCTGGTTGTTTATACCTAAGCTTGTATTGTGTCTGACTATGGTTGCTGAGTGCCAAGAACTTGGTCGTTTCTACGTACGGAGAGCAGCTGTCGCTCATCATTTTCCCGTTTTAACACTTGCGGAGACTGTGTATAAGCGTATAAAAGCATACTGAAATGTCATGCACAAATTATGGGAACCCTTTGATGAAGCATCCTCCTCGAGAAAAGTCGCATTCTGGAGGTCACTTCTTTCGCTGTGGCCCGGCCGAGGTTGTCTTCCCCAACCGGCCATTTGGCGTAACGTTCGGTCATTGTATTTGCCCATGGGCTTATCCCACTCGAGTCGGATTCGTTCATTTTCGTATACTTGCTAACAGGTCGTAAATTGAATGCATTACAACTGGATACAATAAGCATCCCAGGAGTTTGAGGGAGTAAAGCCAAGGAGGGGTGGGAATAAAATTATAAAAAAATGTTTTTCTTTCTTTAGTCGAAAAGAAGTTAATAGGATAAGCATTTCTTTTCTCATCTCGGGATCCTGGCTGTACTGGCATTCCCCAACATCTCCTTCTCTCGCTTGCTTTTCAATTTGGGGAATCTTCTGTTTGACTTCGGACTTGGCATATTTAGAAGTTGCGACAAATCCCTCGCGGCTCTTTAAGTGAATGAAGCTCGCATTTCGTGCCCTGCCTCTAGGAACACTCGGGCGCCGCTTGCCTTGTTACTCATGCATGCCTTGATGGAGGTGTAAAAGGGGGGACTCGGCGCCGTCGCTGCCCCCAACAAAGTAACCGCAAATGGGAGCCCTAAATGTCGCAACAACATGCATTTTTGCATAGATCATAGTTACGCACGCTTCTGCTTTTAAAAATCTTTTAAAATCGCACCTTTACTTCGTTTTTTTTTTACTTTTCCCCTCTGGTTACAACGTAACATCAACTTTGTAAGAGATTTGTAGCTAAAAAAAATAAAATAATAATTTATAATTAAGTTTAAAACTAGGTTATTTTGTGTGAAGGGTGCCATTTGCCATCTATATTTGCCGAATGGCTCTAAAGAATTTGGGCAAGGCTATACAATTTTGTGGCGCAATTGCTATGCAAATTATTGAGCCAAACGGAGCTCCAGAGCAGTTGCAGAGTAATAAAGCCCGAGCATTGGCATCGTATTTTGCCGCTGCATTGGCATTGACATGGAGATTGAATTGGAGCTTCCTGTAACATTCTTGCAGAATTTATTTCGTTTTTTTTGCAGGCTCGAAAGGCGGGACCAAAAGGGGAGGGATGGAAATGGGAAGCACTATGTAAATCTGTACATTTTCATTTTATGCCATTTTATCCCATTTTATCCCGCACAACAAGAGAACTAGAAGGAGGTGTACCGCATTGCGCAGTTGCCCCAGTTCAGCTTGCCTGGAAACCAAAAATATAGATAGTGGGTTTTCGAAGATTGCTTGATATAAATCGTTTCCCCGGTATTTTTTTATATCGATTTTTTTTCTTCCTTTTTTCCTTATCGCCCTTTTCCTTACATTCGCGAATGCAGCACTGTCCATTCATCTACTTTTTTCTTCTACTTTTTTCTTCCCCCCGTAAGAAAGAAGGTCTTCCAAGTTATTGTCCAAGAGAATTTATTTGCAATTTTTTTTCCATTTTATTTGAACCAAGATACAGTTTGTATCCGGAATCCCCTTAAAGTTCATTACAGATTATTTTTTCAAGCAATTTTTTTCCTTTTATATGGGAGAGAAATTAATATGTAAGTTTCCATACATTGCCCTGACAAGGGCCATATGGTCTACATCTAGTGACGTAGAAGGAATCTTCCCTGTAGCCTTGATCGATGGGTTTCTCCTTTCCAGGAATCATTGATTGTGGGTAATCGGCAGTAAAATACCCTCTTCGAACTAACTTATACGACACCGTTTTTGATAGAGCTATCGAAGAGAGCAGTGTAACTTTACCTTTTTTTTCTTTTTTGAGGGTCTTTGTATTGAGCATTTGTATTGAGCATAAGTATATTGAGCTTACATTAAAATTAAACGAAGTAAAGGAAAGTGATAAAGGAAGTAAATTAAGTAAAAAAGGGTTAAAACCACAGTCCCTTCTTTGCGGATGTTGCAGTATTTATGAGGCAGGGCTGGGTGTGAAAACTGCAAGGGGAAAGAAAACTACCAACTTGTGAGTGGTGAGTGGCAGTAACGGCCATCATGGCGGTTTTTACGACACCTTGCTCCTATTCAGGGAAGAATTTGGGTGCAAAAGAAATTGCTAACAGGTTCGTCCCCCTGGCACGTAGAAATAAGGATTTTATTTTTATGGCGCTTTTCCTATATAAAGTCGTAAATGGCAAACGCCTTAGTCACTCTCAAACAGTTCTGTCAGAAAATCGAAAGACTTTTCTTCGCATACGAGTTGGACTCCTTAAGTGCACTTGGATACTTCTTGGGGAGCCTTGATAGCTTGAAAATAGGTCCATTCGATTTTTTAACCCTTTTTTTATTTATATTTATTTTATTTAGATTTTTTAAATTTCTTTCTCGACTCTGTTCATACTGGCTGCTCACTTTTTGATCACTAGGATGCATTACCAAATGCCAAAGCCGCTATCCTTATCATTTTAAAAATTAAAATAAAATAAGAATTAAATTAAATTTAAATAAAAAAACTAAATTTAAACTTTCGGAGGCGAGTTTCTTCAGACAGGAATTTTTTTTTTCACTTGCTAGTTTGTTAGCTAAACTCCAATGCTGCTATTGTCCACCCGGGTTCTTTGGCTCACTTGTAAAATTCCATGATCATGATTGTGTGCTCCGGGAAGCGAAAGTTTGAGCGTCGTCCAGGCATAAGGAGTGGTCCCTTGCAAGGGAAAGAGTGAAAGTTAATAGTCTGTATGAGTGCCCGCTGCGGAAAGCTCAAAACCATGGCTACCGCTAATGGACAACGAAATTACGTAACACAACATGACCCAGTAAGAAACCGAGCAAGCTATGTATGTACAAGTCCAGAGGTTCCCCAACCTCCATGTTTTACTATTTTTTTTCTTCCCGGAATAATATTAAAAGACGCGAGTCTAATAGCAATACCGGCGTAGCAAGTGTTTCTTCCTTAGTTATCGTCCAAAGGGGTAACTTTTGGGATGGTTTCTGAATCTCCAAAGCCTCCAAAGAGATTTGGCCCGACACTCAGACTCGGTTTCATAGGGTAAGCAATAAAGGTCACGTCCAGAAGGACACACGGGAGCAGTGGCCAGTTGTGTGTAAAAGGCCTAACCGGGAATATAGGAAGAGACAGGAACGAAAAAAATGGAGCTCGAATAAAAAGGGAAGGGTAGAAAGGGTGGATAAAAAGTTAGGCAAGTGCAGGAGGTACAGAAGAAGAGGCCGGACTATTGATTTATTTCTGTCGGGAGTTAGGGGTTTGGTATGGCAGC
This sequence comes from Lepidurus apus apus, assembly GCA_022832285.1. NCBI lineage: Eukaryota > Metazoa > Arthropoda > Branchiopoda > Notostraca > Triopsidae > Lepidurus > Lepidurus apus. The sequence goes on along the minus strand of JAGJRO010000022.1, from coordinate 256,427 downwards.
GGGAGTAGAGTGGGAGTTTTGTTCCTTCTTTTTTTTCCTGCCGAGGACTGGGCGCTGGGTCTCTTCTGTCCGGGGGTGTATACTCGCTGGGAAACTTTTCCCGAGACCAAAAAGGATGCACATCCATGCATGTCCTTAGTTGCCAAGCCCATGCTATCGTCAAAAGCTGGACCGACTGGGCCAAAAAGCTTACCAGCATTGACTGCTCCAGTGCAGTCGACGTTTCCACACTAAACTAATATATTTTTTATATTTTTAAAAATATTTTTTTGGCTACCCAAGTTTCTTTCTCCCCGTGATTCAGCACGGGACAAAAGAGGAGTCGCTTGCATATATGGCTACGAGATATTTTCTCCGTATTCCGGGGCCCAAAAAAATGAAAAGTGAATAAAATACGCTGCTGACCAGCTTGAATACGAGGGCAACAAGACGGAAAAAAGAGAGAAAAAATAAATAAAAATAATAGCTCAGAGTTTCTTGCGATGTCAGGGGTTTTGTCTTCTTTGTCCCGCAATGTGAGTGAGGCCTACAAACCACAGTAGAGCTTGCAGCAGTGTGCCTATACGCCTTGGACCGTGGAAAAAAGGAAAAGCAATATTGAGTGACAGTTCTAGTCATCTGTGGGTTCCCCGCCGGGCTGTACGATTACAAGGCCATCATTTTTTATTTATTTATTTCACTTTTGGTTGCTGTTGCGACAGTAACGCAGGTTTGGAGGCGATTTTAATATGGGAAATGTTATGTAAATGGAATGCGGCTTCTGTGGTGGCGTAAATCCAGGTCCTTTTCAATTAATCCACGTTGTCGTTAAGCAATGAAACCGAGTCCGAGAGACCTTGGGGAGGGGGTGAGGGTCGGGAAGGCCATTCAGTCGCACTATCAGACGCTATCATATCTGTAATCATTATCCTATTTTTTTATTATTATTATTCCTACGTAGGTGGCGATTAACCTTCATACAAAGATACAAAGCAGGTAGGCCGCAAGGTGTAGTTTCACACCGAGTCCCAAAAGGGTGACGTTGAAAAACGAGCGATCACGAAGGGATAAAATGAACGAATTGAGACGAGAAGAGACGCAAGAGAGAGAGGATTGAAGGAAAAGGAGGCCTGAACCAAACCCTAAAGTTTGGAAATCGTATCCTTATCGCCTCAAACTCAACTCAACTCATTTTTGGGCGCTGGCAACTGTCCCAGAAATCGCCTTCACCGGCCAGAGCGCAATTGCTGCGCTGAATAATGAGTAGCGCCTTCTTTTAACGAATTATCTAGTATAGTAAGCCTTGCGTAGCGTCTTTTAACGAATATATAGAATATGCAGTCCGATGTTTGGGGGGACCGGCTATGCTATAGGATGCCTCTCGAGACAGTGTAGAGTTAGATCGAGTACAGTACGTGTCGTAGCCCTGAATTCCTTGTCTGGGTCCGGTCTTTGTGTGTAGCGTGAGCGTGAAGCTTGAAAGAGAAACGGCTTGCAGGAACGCAACGTGAACGGAACGAAGGCCGTAGAGTGCTTTTTAAGAAACTGGCATTAAACGAGGCCCATAGGGAAAAAAAAGAAAAGAAAAAAAGAAGAGAAAGAGATGCCTGGCACCAGGCCCATATGAGTTGGAATCGACTTGGAAGGTTTTGAAGAAAAGGAGAAAACGAAAACGGCTATGCGAGGCCTATGTCAGGGACGTCGAGTCGAGTTGTTCGTCCCCGGCAGACCGGTGAAGAAAATAACACATATATAGGGAAAAAGGAAATAAAAAACGGTAGTCTGGAATTGACATTATTGTATTGATTAGCCTCTTGCGAGACTTGAAAGATTGGCTAGTTTAGTATAGCTTTCAGGTTGCAACGGACTCGAGTTTGGCCTTCGCAAGCTTAAAACATTAACGAGTACTAAGAAGATGTACTCGCGAAAGAAGCTGGAAGTTGCAAAGTTTTAGCGATGCTCCTAAAATAAGCACGAGACAGTAAAGCCCTTAAACCGTCAAGCGAGCTTGAGCCGAACTTGTTAAATTAGAAAAGATTCACTTTAGGTTTCCGTTATTTGGTCTGTTGTGTCTGTTATCTCTATATAGTATATATCATTTTATTTATTTTTTGCGCTCGTAGCTGTTGCCTTCTAAAAAAAAACTTGTTTGAGATAACCGAGTTCCTAGAAGAAGCATAACAAGACCTAGGATATCGTTAAGAGCCTTCATCTTTTCGTGAAAGTGGAGGAAAGACGCTGGCAAGTCCACAGCGTCCAGCTTCCCGAATGGGTAGGATAACAAACTTGGCATCTCAGCGACGAGTAAAATAAATAAAGACAGCCATATCTAAAGCTCGGAAATTTTTCACTAGATTGGGATTATGTATCGCAGGATGTAGACATTACATTCGCAAAGCCCAACTCGTTCGTCTGCAAAAGTTGCCTTCTAAATAAATTAGGCCAGCCAACCGAATAAATTCGTTAAAGAAAACCAGACCAGTTTCTTAGGTGATTATTATGCCGTTCGCTCTTAAGCTTTTGGGGATTTTTTAATGAGCGCGTCCCAGAGTAAAAAAAAAATACAAAAAATGCTCGTTCCCTGAATATTTGACGTGGAGCGCACCGTTTTTTATGGACGGTAGATCACGTCTGTGCCCTCTTCTGGTCACCGGGAACTTTTTTTAGGCAGTGCGGATTTTTGCTTTCACTTTCACGGCTTGAGCTTCTTTCGTAGGCTAACAATGTTTCGAGTGTAGCCAAAAATAAATTGGAACACTAACAATGCAGTTCTAATCTCAAAAAATGAAGGCCATCTCGCCCCAGACATAGGTTCGCTGGAATGGGAAGTTTTCCAGCCTGTGAAAACGTTCGAAAATTACCCCCTTAGACTTGACTACGCTTCGGCACTTTCCGCTCGGTCTGTACTGTACAGCCAGTATATAATTTGCCTCGCTTAGGTTTTACATCCTCATTGCCTGGTCGTTAACGGGATTACTTTTTGTCACGGCATGCGTCTAGGCCCCAAGAACTCTGTGGGGAATTAGATTTACTACGTGTAAAGATATTTAGCGAAACATTTTTTTCCTTCTACGGTTTGGGTGGGTTGGTTAGGGTTAAAACTTACAAGAAAAAAAATGGGGTGGGATTTTTTGTGGTCTGTAAGGTCTGTAAGTCGAAAAGTGACTCGAGGCGAGGACTTGTACCACATATAAAGTATAAATATAAACGACTCAAATAGTGAGTGTTGCAGCTGAGCATAATAGCTTCTGGCATGCGAACATCTTACCAATTCCCCTTTTCCTTACGATCTAATTAATGCCGCGCACATTATTTTTCCTATGCTGTTTGCAGTTAGGTCTTATAAGTATCACACGCTATTACATGTTTTTTCTTTTTTTTTCTTAAGGAGAGAGATGGGAAGAAGAGAGAAAAAGACACATTAGCGTACAGTACGTTCGTTCCCCGCCCATCGTGACACCAATTATCTTTTCGATGACATTTCCCCAAGCGTGGTTTCTTATCTGATTCTATTAAGGAGAGGTTGCATTTATGCCCTACTATAGCTCTATCGAACTCTGTCGTATAAAAAGAATAAAAGAAAAGCGACATTAAGCAAGATGTGTTTAATGTTATGTCGGGGATGGGATAGTAGCGCGACTTATTGCAGTGTGGCCAATGTCGTTGAAGCGTCATGTTCTGTGTTCACGGTGACGCAGCGTGAGTTGCCTCCATTTTCCGTTCCCCATCGCCCCTTTTTCCTATGATATAACCCTTTCTTTTTCGCCGAGAGCGTGAACCCCGAACAAATGCGCCTCCAGGGCCAACTTGTCTCGCTGTTCACTCGTAGGGTTGCATGGTAGCCACTATTTATCCTTTTTTATTTCTTCTCTTTTTCCTTTTTTTGTGTGAATTGTGATAAGAGGCGATTTTTTCTAAAATAACGAAAAAATTGCTCGACCACAACACTATCGCGGCGTCTATACATGTTTGATAGTGCCGTGCCGCCCAAGCAATGCCCACATGACTGTTGCCTACTTTGCTCGCGCCAACGGAAAGTATAATAAGAAATAATAAAACAAAATTGAGAGGAAACAAGTAACTACGTTGAATACTTGCCAGCATGAATCATTGACCTCAGTAAAGTATGGGGAAGCAGACAGGGTGCGCGAGCAACAAGATTCGTATTTGGTGAGGCTCCCCCCTTTTAATTATACTTTAAAATAAAAAATAACTACAAAAATGGCCCGTACCTTTCAACCCACTGTTGGTCTGCTCGCTTGGAACCTGCTTTTTCCTTTGCATATCTTCCCATCGTTTGTAATTCCCCTTCGTGAGTGAAACAGTACAATGGAAGGTGTATGGAAGAAAAAGAAGGCGTTGTGAGGTATTTCAGGGACGTCCACCTCCAACAAGCTAGACTAAGACGCCATTCTGGCCCTCCACGTTCACGTAAATGGGAATATGGGATGGAGAAAGTTACGAAAGGGTATCTATAAGAGATGCAAAGAAGAAGGAAGAAGGGAAGCCAATTCTACGCGTCTGAAGGGTGCGGCAATTACGATATGAAAGAGGATTGCGGAGCATCTCAGAAATGGGAAGAATTGTCTCCCTAAGATTGAAAAACAAAGGGGCTTTCCATTAATTATGCTAGTTGAGGTTTTCCGGTGCTTTAGTTCTTACACGTTGTTTAGAAGTAAATGAAGTTGGTTGGGGGTGCATTTTACGTGCGAGCGGGAAGATTGAGACACTTGTAAGCTGGCTATTAAAAGTGTACCCCAGACTGCCTGCAACACCAGTATTGTTCTATGAAAAATAATAGAGCAGCGGAGGGGAGTCGGTTGGCAGGAATGGGGGGAGGGGGCTGGTCAAGGCTGGTCGTATGCGTGCAAACTAAAAGAAGACTAAATTTGGCCCTTTTGCTTATATAACGGGACTCGTCATCATGGTGCGCCATGAAATCTTGCTTCGTCCAGCCAATAGGGGCGTAAATAAACAATTGGCGGATATAGCCACCCCCCTCTGTAAACAAAATAATTTCTTTATTTTACTTCAGGCTCTTTTTATATATAAAAGGGAAAAGTAATAAAGACGTTCGGGTGCTTTAAACACCTTTGTATATACGAAAGTGAAAACGACATTAAAAGACCATCATCCGTGGCTGAAACGGTGCCCTGATGGGGTTTAATGTGGGTTGAGACGGGCCTATTTTCCCAAGGTACTTTGGAAGCGTGGAAGCTATTCCTTTTATGTGTGTGGATGCCTGGTTCCTGCGAAAGGGGCGTCTTACTGAGGCTCGCGTTTTATTACCTTTATGAATTGAGCAGGTAGTAAACGAGGAATAAAGCTGTCATTTGCCAAAATTTATGCGCTAGTTCCACTGAGCGTGCCGTGCCGTGCAACTGTACCAAAACCCCCTTAATCACGGCAGATTGTCAGGGCTCTGGGCCTAAAACGTGACCCGCGCCCAGTATAACTTAAGCCAAATTGAACTTCATTTTTTAAGTAATTTTTTCCAAAATGGGTGGCAAGGAATTAAGCGTCTACGCTGATTTTCGCGAAAGCCCAACAGTGAAAAGTGGGGTTTGATGTTTTTATACGTATATTTCCGGACGAGAGAGAGAGAGAGAGCTCAAAACTTGCATATAATACAAGCGCTACTTATGAAGTCATTAGAGCTGCAGAAGAGTACCTGTTGGAAATTAGGACGTGTGATACGACGTTAGCACGTCAGGGTTTTGTTTTTTGCTCCGTTTTTTCATGGCTTTTTTTGCTTCGTTTACTTAGCCTGCTGCGATGATGTGTTTGGTTTTTTTTGAGTCGGACTTGAAAAGATTACATTTATTTGGGACTCGCTTATTACGCTAAATGTAGAACCTGTAGGTAAAAAGACGCCTAGTTCACGTACATAGGAGTACATTTTTCAGAAAATCACCCAGTAAATCTCCACTTCGCCCACTTTTGGCTTGGGGAATTAAACACGCAAGATACCAAACTTTATTTTTGGCGGCAGGGCATGAAGTTATACTTGAAATTGCCTATCTACTCGGATACGTGTTCTCTGGAAAGTTCTCGTTCCTTCTCGCTCCTCTCATTCTGTATGAATTGTGAACTGGTTTTTGTTGATAGTTGATGTTGTTTTGCAATACTTATGAGGGGTATTTTCGATGGTTTCATTGCAGAAAGCGTCTCTGGTGTGGTCCCCAGCTCCAGAAGCGGCCCACGCCCATGCTTCCAAGCCTAGTCCGAACCAGGGCGGCGGCAGCGGGACGGGGAACGGCACTTCGACCGGTGTCTCGTCAGTCGGAGCCAGCGCAGCCGGCAACACGCCCAGTAATAACAACAGCAACAATAACTCGACACCCAACAACGGCAATACGTCCAGGTCAGGCACTGGATCCGCGGCTCCGGGGGCCGGGACCCCTCCCACGCCGTCCGCCACGCCCGGCAGCCACCCTCATCACCACGCCCACTCGCATCACGCCCACGGTGGTCATCCCCATAGTCACGCCCTTTCACACGGCCAAGGGGGGCATAGCGGAGCTGGCTCCGGGGGAACACAAGGCCCACCTCCGCAAGGCCTCATGCATTGGATGTCCGTCATGGCAGAACACATGAGCAACCCGCATCATGACGTCCATTATATGTGGAATGGAGTGGAGGTTAGTTTTTTCCTTTTTATTTTTTTTCAAACTTTGTTTTTCCCGAGTTGTCCTTTTTCAGTCATGTGTATACGGCAATTAGGCTACAAACTTATTGACTTTTTTATTTTTATTTTTCTCTGGAAATAAGACTCGAATATCCTTGTAAATGTTTCTTAAGCGGTCGCAACGCATAAAAAGCTTTGTCGCAGAATTGGCTTACAAGCAAAGGTAGATCGGACGCTAAATCCCTCTATAAGCCGTGTTCTGGTGTCGGTTTGGCCGTTGCTTTGTCTGAGGTTTCTATCTCGTTTGGGAATTCGCGGTACCTGGCTTTTAAATCTTAAAAAGCGGCATTCGATTGTGTTTGTCATTCTCCATCTGTTTTCCCGTACTGACAATGCTGACAATGTCGCTTGCATGGAGGCTATTTGCATTTGACCTGTACTTTTTATTTTTTTATTTTTTTTTCTGTCGGGTTACTTGTGAAATAATTTAATATAAACAGCGAAGCCTGCAGGTCGTTCGATAGAGACATGGTTTGCAGTCAAGTGCAAAACCAGTGGCCCATACATTCGAGAATGACAAGAGCACACTGGTTGCCGACGATGTTGCCTTCATTTGCATCTCCTTTTTTCTTTTTTTGTTCCGTAACGCATTGCTCCTGGCATCATCTCTTACTTTAGATGTATGCGTAAAAGAAAACCTTCCTGTATCAGACCAGCTTGCCCTAATAGGGTTGTTGAGGGAACTCCATGCCCAATTTGCGTCGTTGAAGCCATGTGGATATTCGTCGCCGAGTTAGGATGACTTTTTACGACGCTCTTGCTCTTTTTTTTACTATTTTCCCAGCATCGACCGACGGGGAAGAGACGGGTTTGGCAAATGTATATTTGCAGCTGTTCTAAATGGCGAACGACAAAAAAAAGTTGCAGTCATTCCTTCCAATAGGACCAAGCGCTATAAAACAGCACAGTGATGGCTGCTTAGGGTTCCCAGTAATAGCGTATTGGCGAATTGCTCTACCTATCAGTGCCTTGCTTCTTTTTTGGCCGTCCTTCGAACCCTTTTCGACAAAAGCGTCGTCCTGGCATGCTTTACAAATTACAATGCCTTATGGTTATGAATGCCAAGTATTCCATCAGGAAAATTTTGGGGAAAATAATTGTTCTAATTTCCTTTTTCTGTTTCTAATTGCATCACGCGATTCCATATTTCCAATTTATTTAATTCCGGTTTTAATTTATTTGTCGAAGCGCTTCATGGAACTGCCAGCTAATGACTGAGAGCTAATCTCGTATAAAGGCGAAGGTGTTCTAAATGCGCTCTTCTTTTGTTGACGTGGAAGGGCTCCTTAAGGAAAGAAAAGAGCAGATCATCGCTTGAATACGAAAAAAGTAGCAGAAAAAAGTGAGTAACGGGCGTTTTTATGCGGCCATTTTCTCGCCGTGCATAAAAAGGTGTTGGTGTTCGTGGTGGGCTCAACACGCAAGTTGACCACACGAGTTGTTGCACTCTGTCAGGCCTTGCAGAGCTCATTCAAAAACCAAACCCCCTAACCGAGTTTTTTTTTTGCGCTTTTTTCTTCTTTTTTTTGGATCGGCTCTCGACACTGTTTGCCTTAACAATTATTTGACCTCATTTTTTATTTATTATATTTTTTCCCCAACCCGTCGCAACCTTTCTACCATGCAGAGCAGAGCGACTTGCTATGCTGTCCATTCTGGATTTTTTAAGATGGACTTTCCCCTCCAAAAGTAAAAATAAACTAAAATTCTGGATTTAAATCAGTGTACATACTTGCATGAAAACATGAAAACGCCGGATTTTCTCACTCACACGGAACAATGTCGGAGGATAAGAGACGAGTTTTTGGCATTGAGGACGAATTCAGGACACATTCAGGACGCGCCGAGAGCCGAGAAACGAGAAAGCAGAACCTTTTTGATTTAATCGAAGAGTTTGGACGACCGTGTCCAGTTATTGCCCTATGTTTTCGACTCTTTTCGACCTTCCATAAAACTGCTGCAAGACGAGAAATTTTACATGGTCGCGCCATGGACGCATAAAACGACCATAATTCTGGTCCACACCATTGAATTCATTGTTACCAAGCTCGTCTTCTTGGTAGGAAGCGAGTGCTCCTTCAACCCTTTCGCGTCTCGGCTTCTTGGGGAGAAATTTGAGCTCTGGCTTCATCAATATGGCCATACTCTTCGAAAAAAATGTCATATCTGTCAGCAAAAAGGGAAGAAGTGGACCCAGATCTCTTGACGTTGCGGTTGCAAGTTCCCTTTTTCGTGGTAGGGATGGTTTGTGATATTGGCCTTCCATAAAAATCTAAAAATCACAGACCATCGTAAAAAAAACGAGAGAAGGGTTGAAAGTCGGCTATTTCCAGGCTTAGTTAAACTAATTCTCGATTCCTCTAGAATACATTTAAATGTAATTTAAATTTTTTTAAATGTGAAAGTCTCGGAACTGAAAACTAACGTCACTTTTGGGTTTTTCTAGAGCAAAATGACGTCGTCCGAGCAGAGTAGTAATGGTGGACCCATGCAAAAAGGTAAGCCATCATTTGTTATTCTTTCTTTTCTTTAGTTCTCAGTGTTTGTTGACGCCTTTGCTTTGTGACACCCGATTATTAAAACATGTTTTTTTCGTATTTTTTTATCCCCCATTAAGTTGTCCGAAACAAGAAAATGGAAACATCCCTGACAAATGCTCGAGATGGTTATTGAATTGTTAGGGTAGCGTAACGAATTCCCGAGTTTGAGTTTTGTTGCGAGAAAATGGATTCAAAGGGTTACTTTTGAAGGGTTTATGTTAAGGGGGTGGTATCGGCTTGTCAAGGCACCGCCATAACCCAAAACAGGCCGAAAACTCAAGTGTAATAAAATTAGGATCTGACTTGACCCGTTTCGCCTTTTCGGTTCCATCCTGCGTAACCATCCAAAATTTGCCTCGCTGGGAAAAAGTTTGGACTAGTAAAAAAAAGAATAAAAAGGAAGCTAGTCGAGTTTGTTGCTGGACCCAACGGGTTATATATAAAGACCCTTTTAGTCCGTTTTCGTTTTTTTGGACCTTTTTTTTGGGAAAAATATTGTGAGTAGTAGAGGAAATTGTTCTGGTTTCGATGTGCCTCATTTGCGCCTTCCTTTTTTTCTTATAAAAAAAGAGAAGGACGAGGTGGTGGTTTTTAGTGGCAGTGAAGGAGTTGGGGGCTTTTTTTTTTGAGCTCCACCAATCCTGTTCGAAAACTATTGGTCAGCCGTAACTTTGGCATGGCAAGAAGGAGGAACAGGTAAAGGGGAGTTGGAAGTGTCTCTATATGTAACTTGCAGCATAAGAGCGTGAATGCCGCGGTGGAACAAGTCCAGCTATAAGGATAGTCGTATTCCGGCAGTCCCGCGGCTAACGCCGGCAATCTCGATAAGTACTTGGAATAGTGAGGACGTGTTTTTCAAACAGGTCTTCCCTCTTTTGTTCCCCCAACTGGATTTTTAAGGGACATTAGACCTATTCCGTACACCTGTATCCATTTCGTGAATAGTGTGTTTTAGCGACAGTTTTTTTTTTCTTTTTTGGTTGCCGAAGCTGAATTTGGTAGTTTTCTTATTGCTTAAAGAAAATTTGGAATCCCCCACCCCCCAAAAAAGGAGAACCATTACTGTTGCAGTATTGAGTTTTGAAATCGCCTTTGTGCGGGAAATTTTAAGGAGGCGGATTACCACAGTTTTTTGCGTGTCATGCAACTCAATCGTTACGGACTAAGTAAGCAGGTTTTTTTTAGCTTTTTTACATTGGTCCGTTGTGACGTTTTTGTTCTTTGGGGACACGGTGGCTCATAAGCTAGAATATTTAGCGACAGTGTTTTGGCAGTTTGTGGAATCATCTACCGAATAAGAAGTACTTGAATGTAAACTGAAATTTGCATTTGCCGGAGTTTTAAAGCCGAAGTTAAAGTTTCCGTATTGAGCCAACAAAGAACCAATTACAGCAATCGCAGACAAGCAGTGATACAGACAGATTTTTTTGGTTTATTTTTTCGGTTTGTTGACGTTATAGAAGCCGTCAGTTGCGAATTGCAATATTCCTGAAATCTCCTTTCGAACTGGTTCTGTTTTCTCTACTTTAAACGTTAATATTGCTCTTTGCAATTCAAGGAAGAGGGAGGGGGGTCGATACACAGGTTTTTATATTTTTTACCAACAATTTTGGTAAAGTTGGCTTGACTTCGGCGCATATTTGTTTGGCAGTAAGCTGGGAAGCGGAGCAGCGAAGAATCAACGTCAACAATAGCGGACTGTAGGAGTAAATTTGTTCCTTTCTGGGAAGCATAGTTATCTGTCATTTAGTTTTTCAGGCGTCTGATGTGTCCAAACCTTCTCCTCTTGCCATTACTTTATGAGGATCAATTACTGTACTTTGCCTTTTCTGGAAGCAAAAAACTTCCAAGCACTCTTAACTGTAATCGCTTTATGGAGCATAATATCATAATATCCCTGAAGGAATTTACGGGAAGCTAAATTCGCTTCGTTTGAGCTGGGTTAAAGAAAAAGAACTGAAAAGACCGCCAAGAATAGGTGCATACACTTCCCCACATTTCCATGCTTCGGACCAGTTGTAAAAACCCGAGCAAAACAGTAACGTAAATATGTTTGCTTGGAATTAGTCATGTAAGTCGATTTGTTGCGTATATGCCAACGCGACAGTTTTCCCGCACAGCGGCTACCCGTCCTGCTGCTCACCGAGAATTAATTACCGTTGAAGCTAGCGTTTTCTGCCACTATAGTCTCCATAGAAAACACACCTGACAAAAAACCAAGCTTCTAAAAAAATGAAAAAAAATGAAGAGCTTGGTCCCGAATAGATTTTTATTTTTTGTTACTTCCCTGATTGCATTGTTACATACCCTCAATCATTTTTTTAAAAAGTAAACTGGTTAGTTTGCTTTGCTTCAGGTGCTGTTTATTGTATTTTAGATTCTGCTCCCCCCTGAGCAGTGAAAAGGTGGCATGCACATGACACCTGGTTAGATGATGGAGTTTTCTATGTGCGGCGGGGTTCAAAGGGTTAGGCAGTAGTATGTGATGTCTACCCTTTGGACAAAAGACTGCGCTACAGCTAGGGCCATTATGAGAACAGGAAAAAAGGGTTAAGGGGAAAGTTATTTTCTATTTTCGCATGCATGACAATGAGTTCCGTGGCGGAAGTTGTCACTCGGCGACGCAGGAACACGTCAACGCACTACAAGAGAGTAAAAGATGTGTTACAGCCCTACCTCCTACCTTTCACGCCGGGAGAGTTACATTACAGCTTTACAGCAAAATTTTTAGGAAGTACTTTATTTTTAATTGAGACGGGGAACTTCGGTTGACAACGGTGTGAGGCGGGATTGATCTAGAATTTTGTGGGCGAACGATAAATTGGTAATTTAGGTTTATTTTTTAAAAAAGTTTTTAAACAGCAATTGTAGTAAAGTGGTTTTGAGAGTAGTAACTGGTTTGAAATTAGTTGGGGTATTGTTGCGGGCAAAATCCTTGTATCGAGCACAAGTATTAGCTCTCATAAATTTCATAAATCCGTCAGCGCTGGCCATGTATGTAGTACCCAGATATCTAGAGGGGGCTGTAATAATAATGCCTCGCCCCTGGCGGCTGGGAGGCCAACCCGCTCCTTGGCATTCTCAGCATCAGCCCGTTTCTTGGGGCATATTTTCCTCAGGATTTATTGTGTTTATACGATATCTGCATAGTCTGACTTGTTTCGTTCCGGTCTGAGGAATTATCAAATAGCTGAGAGAATTTGGGGGGGAACGTGGGATGCTCAAAACTCCGAACGGTGTATAGACGAGCATGAGGAAAACTAGTAAGACCTTGTAATTGGTGGTGTCATCTGGCTGCCGGGAGTATCATAGAAGAAATTGCATTGACGCTATCATGCAGTATAAAGCCGAACACAAACATTGTCTGCTACTAGAAGCTCTCCCAAATTGGTATTATTTGCCATGGTGGGATCCCTAAGTGCGAGCGAATGAGACACTGTTGCATGTATAGCCATTTACATATCCTAGCGAACAAGATTTCATGTAATTTTCTTATTCTTTTTCTTAATGAACGATATTTTTTTCTCGCTTTTTATTTTGTTTTTAGGTGGCAGTCTGGACGACGGCCGCTTGGATGTGGCACATCCTGGCTTAGGTGCTGGACCCGGACTCTACGGTGCAGGTCCCCGTTCGACGTCGTCTTCCTCTTCATCTCCTCCAGCAGCGTCAGCTTCTTCCGGCTCCATGCTCGTCGTCCCGCAACCGATTAGTGCGAAAATGGGTGGAGGATCGGCGGGGTCCAGTGGAGGACCTCAACCCCATGCCAACGGAACTGGACGCAAGTACCAGTGCAAGATGTGCCCACAGGTAAGGAAAACATCCCTTTTTTCTTTCCTTTGGTTTTGGGTTCCTTTCCTTTTTTTGTGGCAAATAAAAAAATAGAAGTGTTTTGGGTTGATGGATGCGATGAGACGTCACACCTACACTATCTAGGCTGGTTGGAGCCATTCCAATTTTCCAGACACACGCACTAAGGCCATCACACTTTTTTGCATTGTTTTCCATATACTTTGGCGCTCTCCACCACACTCGCAACGCTCTCTCCGCACACTGCTATAGATTGCAGATCTGTTTTTATTTTATTTTTTTATTTTTAACTCTGGGTATGTTAGGTGGTTGATTAGCACAGTTTCGATCTTTGCACATACCATGAACACGTAGATTCATGGAAGATTTTGACGAATTTGGGATGGAATTGCAGTTTGGCATCCGGGAAACTATGTCAAGGCGCATAGAGCCTGCGCAGTGACCCCTCCAAAACCCCCATTTGACAAAGGGCAGTTAATCTATTGACAAGGTTTGCGCATTTACTGCGTTTTAATTGCCAACTTTGAGAATACGAGTACCTGGAATGATCCTTGTCAAGAAAAACCGGATAGAAGTGTCTGGAGAGTCTGACTTTGGATGGCAATACGCGGATAAACGTCCTTGGCGTACGTCACGCCCTTTTTAAGGAGTTTTTCCGGGAATCCATTGAGATACCGACTGGTGAGCATGTTAATTAACGGCTGGCGTCCACCAATGTCATTAATATGAAGGAGGGGTCGGACATTAATAAGTGGCTTATTTAACTGAGCGTAATTAAAAGAAACGCTGAAAGAACGCAGTTTGCATACCTAAAAAGAACTGACCATCCAAAATATTGGCGAAGGGGAGTTTAGCCGGCTGCTTTTTTTTTTTTTTTAACCCACAAAATAATGCTAAATGCAAGTCAGGTGTTCATTAGAAAAGTTTGCTTTTGGGGGGCTGACCAGGTGCTCTGATCAGGATTTTAGACAGATGCTTTTGCTCTCTAATGTCAACCACGCACTACAATAAGTTGGAAAAAAAGCAAGAAAAAGAAGAGAGAGCTGTTCCTCATCAAGGACACTTGAATCTAAGAAATTTGTTCCGTAGTCGATATCCCAGTAACATTGGAATCCCAAACGAGCTTAAAAAGCTGTTATGCAGCTTTGGAAATAAGCCGATTTGACTCAGTTGCTTTCTGGAGGTAACAACGCTTCTCCATTTCATTGATTTCGGGCCTTTGTTAATGAAACTCTGGCAGATAAAACCAAAAAAAAGTAGAGAAAAGAAAGAGAAACCGACTAAAAGGGTTAAATACCTTTTACCTGAGAAACAAGGCTGGAAAACGCAAGGAATAAGATAATGCAAGGGAGCTTTGAAGTTCTTCCCGTGGACTTTTTTTTCCCGAGATGTCGTGATGGGTTATCGGGTTTTGTAGAAAGAATGGGAACCAGTTATGTGCTGATTCGCAACAACCGACGACATTCCTGCAAGCAGTGTCCGTGGGATTCAAATGGGAAGGGGGGGATCCAGGCTTTATAACAGGCTTGAGGTAACCGAAAACTTAAAAAATTCCCAGCGTTTGAACAGTTTGAGCATATACGGGTTTTGACCCCCTTAGCCTGGCAAACGTGACTGACTTGGAGCAGGATCAGTTTGACTCTTAAGAAAAAAAAGGTGGTAAACTTCCTCCTCCACGCAATCAGTTCCTTAAGGCCGACACACCCGTTTTTTATTGTTGTATATTGGGCTCTTCTAGTTTGCAAAAACGGGCATGTCAAAGCCGACTCTTCAGAACAGTTTTTTTCAGATTTTTTCCCCCAATACTATGGGAAGGGGTTTCAACTCTTTAAAATTCGCAAAACTGCGTTAGAGACGAGTGGGAAATTAGCCATGAGGGGTGGTGGACAAGCGAAGAAGGGTACGTACCCAAGTCCCTATAGTTAAAAGTGACATTTATGGTTTCCCTTTTGGTTTTTGCAAGATTCTGCGAAGTGTCAGCAAGGCGTGTGCATTGGGGGACGAGGAGGGGAAATTGGGGAAAAAACGGATGGTATAAGGGACCCAAAATGTCGGGTTTTGATCGCGAGATGTGTATGGCGAGCTTGTGGAACTCCCAGGACAAGAGACAAAAAGAACCGGTTTGTAGGGACGTGTTTTAATGGCTACACCGCCTTGCCAAAAGGACATCCTTGGATGTCGTTCGGATAACTTGTTGAAAAATAATTGTACGCTCGTGAAGATTAGCATCTTTGTAGCCACTTCCGTTCTAAAAAAATGACATAAAAAAGACAAAGCAAGGGAAAATGGAGCCGAGTTAATTATTAGGCCACGCTGGGTCTGTATATAAACACACCGAGTTAAGAGGAGGTCTTAACTTTTTTTCACTGTTGCCGCATCGGCATTGCCATACGCAATTGCGTCTCGCAGTCAGGAAACAATCTGAGAAAACATTTAAAACGCAAGCTGCAATTTTTCGCTCGACTCCCTCTACTATGTCTTCGACTGAAGATTGTTTTTTCGTACGTTGTTTAGCGTTATAACGACCTAATTAAGCGTCGTAAACGAGTCAACTACTGAAACCGAACCATCTTTATGAGTCTATAAACCTGTTGGTGAAAAACGGTGGGACACTTATTCCAAGCCTTTTTCTTTTTTTTAAAAAAAATGGCAACGAACATTACCCTAGCTTTTGTGTTCCAGCTCGTGTTTCTCGTCTATCTAAAGTAACCCATTTGGGATTAATATCTTATGCTGAAAGGCAGTTTACTTTGGGAAGTTTCGTCATCGGTTTATTTCGACTTTGAGCGCAATTTCAAGTTTTTAAGGTACCGTCCTCAACTAATTGCGTTTTTTTTGGAGGGAAAAAACGGACAAAATGGGGAAGTCTCCAGCGCATTTTTTAAATATTTTTTAGTGTTACAGCAACCGAATTGAGTGGTTCCAAGCCGTTAACTTATTTCCGGTTGAACTACACATGGATAGCCTTTGATGCTTGATTTATCTCTCGTTTTCCCGTGTTTTCTCACCTGAAATTTCCCGCTGCAATCCTTCACAAACGAGTTTAAAGGCTGCACGTCCTTTAGCGTCCCTTTGTACATTGTTCAAGCCAAGGGTTAGAATAAAAAAGAAAAAAATCAAGTTTCTGTTGATTAGTTCGTTGAAAGTCTGGACGGTTTCCGTACTGCTCGCTTATATTTGTCCCGATCATGCAGATTACCTGCGTGCAGACCTCTTATTTGTGATAATTATTAAGGGCAATTAATCCGCAATTATTAAGGGCAATTAATCCGCCGCTTAGCAACTGGGTCGGAAACAATCTTTGTTCGAACGTTTATGTTATCCCCAATACTGAGAAACACATCAGCTCTCCGATCTAATTATGCATACTTTAGTCCTTGGTGGTGATACACGTAGTTCAGTAGCTCGTTGTAGTCAATTATACTTCGTCTGACAAAAACGAGCTAGTCGAAAACCTGATTCTTTTCGACGTGTCAGCGCCCCATTTATCATTGGCTGCTTCGGTTACATCACCATACCCGACTGGGTTGTTGGCAATTTTATTGTATTTTTTTCATCGCCGCTAAATTTTTATATGCATATTGCATATCCTTCATTTATGGCCCTATCCTGCAGTTTTGCACGAAAATTATGCGAGTGGCCGATGGGACTATACAACCTTGCATTTATGCAAGCTATAGGCACGTTTGACCCCCAAAGAAAAGCCGCCTCCCTTTTCATTTTTGCGCAAGGAACGGTAGCGTCTGCAAGCCCTAAAGGTCGCATCCTGGTCCTGATTATACACATAAAAAAATTGCTTAATGGTTTTTTTCCCCAAGTCCCCCGAAAGTTATGGGCTTTTTGGCCGGGAGTAGTTTGGCGGAAGTGGCCATTCGAGGACGAGGGCCACCGTCGTGCCATTAAATGTTATGGCACTGTCGAGGAGGTCTCCTGCTGCTAGTATGGCCTCTTACCAAAAAGCGCTCTCCGATGGACACGCTCCATCCTCGTATTACTGGATGAAGATACACGTCCATCGCTGCATGAATGACCCATTTCAAAACCGCACATTGCGCCGTTTTCCATAGTTTCGCGTTAGGCTTAGCTAAAAGTAACTGCCCAAACGTTCTCTATGGCATCTATTGCTTGGCTGCCAAATGGTATAGCCAGTAGCAGCTACCACGCGCAGCTCCGCAATTCAATGGCTTTATTACGAGGCTCGCCCATTAACTCGAAATGTGCTGACGCTTTAAACTCTTGGATAGCTTAACCACTCGACGCATGGACTGGTAACCCCATGTGCAGCACTTTTTCCCTTAAAAAAGCGCAGCAAATAGAGGAGTAAATACTTAAAAAATTAGGCATACCTTTGAGCACGATGCTGCGCCGTTCCCAGGCTCTTTTCTGCCTTACTTTGGATCACCCCTCGGATGTTGCTGTTTTCTATTGCGCTGCTCTGCTCTGCGACCAATCCATCATGCGTCAGGGAAAATAAACCGGGCAGGAGAAGCACTGGGAGGGTTACATTCATATGGAGTCACACGTGATGGCGGATTAGTTGGAACCCTCGACCACGAGCAGCTTACACTTACTCTACCGGACTTTTCGTACTCGAACTTGGCGATGAGACTTCTTAGCTTGGGCATTCTTTAGTAGATCAAAATTACGGAAAAAGACTTCAAAAATAAAATAAAAAATCTTTTTTTGCTTTGGTCAAAAACTGATGGAATCTGTTAGGATCTTCTTCCACTTGTTGCATTTATCCCTTACACAGGACTTGCACAGGACGACCCTATGTTTTCAAGGGGGGGAGAGCAGGGGGATAAAAAAAAGTTTTAAATGGATAGGGATTTAAAAGGGGGGCTATATGGGGTAGTGTTTCTTGATACCGCTTACCTTTAAGGTATATATATATATACACACATCTATACCTGAGGCTTTTTTTCTCCCCTCTTGGTGCATACGATCTAGCCTCCCTCCAAATGCTCATCGAATAATGCGGGTTGCTGTTACATCAAGAATGGGGGGCGAGGGAAATCGGGGCGTCCTCCCGACGTTCCCACACTTTTTAAGCATATCCACACGGAACGAAGACCACGCTCTTAAAAAAGGTCCATTCCAGCATTGCTTACTTTAATTGGAGACTCTTTACGTTCTTTATTGAGCCCCGTTTTATGCTATCCAATTTTATTACGGCTCCTCGAAGACAAATTTTTGGCTATGAAGCGTTTTGGCAATAAAGTATTTTGGCGAAATGGAATTTTTTGGCGATTAAAGCTAATCAATGGGCGTACTTTGCCGTCCTGACACGAGGAGAACGGTACTGTACTGCTAAAGACAGTCGTGTATTGTTTCGGGGGTTCTGGGGAGAAAAAGAAAAGAAAAAGTAGGGAAAATGTTTTATGCCTTTGGTTAGCGGGCAACAATAAGCGTCGAGCAGGACGTGCTCAATAGCCACCAACACAAAAGGCTGTCGGAAGCTGCTTATCCATTCTAGCGCAATGCTGCAAGACTCTTGCCTGCTCTCTGCTGTTCTCGGTAGTATATACTGCTCATAACAAAAATCTTTGAGAGAACGCCAAGGCAGATATGGGACGCAGAGATTCCCACGGTGTCGACCCCCTCTTGTCTCCCGCAGAACATCAGTATGTGCATTGCCAGGCATTCAGTGTCCGGGGTTCTATTCTCCGCCCAACTTGTGCTCTTATGGACGCTCAACGTCCCCGGCGTCGCTTTTCAATGCAAAACTACTACCTCACCCTCAAACCTTTGGCTCAGGCAGTAAAGACGTCTCTCAGCCAAAGAGAGCAATAGAATGGGGAGACAACCTTCTTTTGCCCGCAAAAAAAGCAGAGGGGGAAAATATATTTTTTAATGGAATTCCCTAATGGGGAATTCCATCGGGGGAAAATATAAAAAAGAGAGAACTAAACTCGGTGGTTAAGATCCAGTAACAATTTGGGCACTAATTACTTGTGGCGTTAAAAAATATTTGGCGAGTAATTAACATCAGTTCTCCTTGTTTCGTCTCTCTCTCTCTCTCTCTTGTACAACGCCTGCAGCCCACATTTCACGTCAAACGAGTTTGCTAGCTTGTTAGGTTTTCCAAACGAAATTAAGGACACGGCAATTTGAGGAGATAATGTACTGATGACGTTGGTGTTTCCAGGTTAATCTTGTTATGCAAATGTGCTGAAGTTAACGTGAGGCAAAGTGGTAAAAGGGACACCCTAAGCTTTTTTTTAAAAAAAAAAACTTTTTTTTTCCGAAGTAGTAAGCTAGTCTCTTTCTTCGCCGTCTTGAGTTTTAATTCAAGAATAGAAGGGAAAAAAATCGTCTGGAAAAAAATCTTAGAAAAAGTGTTTCTTTTTAAGAAGGGGGAATATATGTGGGCATATTAAGGGACGGCATACAGGTATATAAGTTTTGCCACGTGGTCGCATAGAAGAGACTAATGGCCAGCTATACGTCCGACTGCCAAAACAGACCGCAAAAAAACGCCTTTTTTTGCAGCACTTTTTCTACGCGCTGCGTCTTTAAAGGGCTTTTATTTTGTTCCATATAAAACCAGCTGGACGTCTCACTCCTTTGTACTGAAAAATTAGCTTAGCATATACCAGGGAGGATGAAATGATAAATATATAAATAAGCCAATGTCTCTTAATTAGCTTTTTAGACTGCCAAATAATTTGCATCCAAGAGGAAATGTTGGGGAAATTGGATGTTTTTTTTCGTCCGGATTAAAAGGATATTATAATGGCATGAAAAAACAGAACCGTGTTATCCGAGCATCTTCATCCTTGGGCTCTTTTTGGAAAATGGAAATGGAAAATTTCCAGGCTGTCATTCAAGGAAAATTCTTCGATTCAGACATGTACCGCTATAGCTCAGTCTTCCCTCACGTTCTGCTTTGATAGCTTCTAATCTGTGTTGCTGGCAATGCAGGAATTCTTACTAAGACGCTGTTTAACTCGTTCGTTCATCCGTCCATCATGAAAAACCGGCTTTTCCTGCAGCGTCCAAGTGTTTACACCAGGCCGCCAGCGTTTTATGTTGCAGTTCCACGTTTTTTTAAATTTAAGATTGGCTTTAATTTCTCCCTGAAGATAATCAATCGGAACTTTTGACCTGAAAACCCTTTTGCGGCCGATATTTTTTTTCTTAAAAAAGAAAGCTAGCAGGGATCGGGTTCTACACTCTACATTTTGAGGCTTAAACCGTACTATTTGGGTCCCTGATGTATATGTACACTCTACTATAGCCTAGTTTCAGGCTTAAAAACGAATTCGGAGGGCATTTACCGTGGAGAAAAATTGAAAGCAAGCTTAGAAAAAGAGAAAGAGAGAGAGATGGGACACGAGATGTTTGAAGTTGTGCTTTTTACTATACCAAGTAAGGCCTTTTGTCCCCCTCTATTTGGTCCCCATGCAAGCATTAACGAGCACATTGGGAAAATTCCGTTTCCTATATCCCACTGTGGGTGATGCATTTTGTCATAGGAGTTATGTACTAGACAGGACAGCCCCCCCAATGCACAATCAGGATATGGTGTTGGTCTCATGGCCTTATACCCTGGGCTTGGGAGCCCACAAAGGTAGGAAGAAATGGGCCCCTTTGCATCTTTCTCTTTTCTTTCGCAAACTTCCCACCCCAAGAGGAAACTTGGGGGTTACTGAGATGACTACGGGGGCAAATCACCCTCTTTTTTTCGGGGGGCGGTCAAAATGGGATGTTAAAGCATAGCTCCCGGTTTGGGTTTTTTGGGCCTTCGCTCGATGACCGAGGTTCAGAAGTGCCGGTGATTTCCAGCGCAGCACACCTCTGCGCTCTTGCGAACGTTTTTGCTGCATTACGTGAGCCATCCAGTCCCGACTAAAAAACGTGTGAGAAACACGAGACTTTAAAAAAAAGACCCAAGTTTTCCTTTTGCCTGTTGCTGTTTCGTGTGATTGATGAGCAGTGTTTCAGAGCAACGGCGGCGAGTCACCTTTATCATTATTCCCCCGGGGTTTGATTACATAAACTTAACCAAGCTTGACTTGGGAAGTTTTTTGTTCTGGCTGCTCTCGTCGGTTTTAAAAGAAACGTCTGAAAAGGACACACGGTTTCGGTTTTGCATCGGTGATTCTTTCTCAATGCTCAGTGCTCAACCCCTTATTGCTGGCTAATTTCTAAGAGGAGACTTTGACTCGAGAAGTGATCCGGAGAGTTTCTGCCAGTGCCGTGTTTGCAGTACGCGTTCGGAACCCCGTGGTAGAGACCTGTGCCATCGGCCACGTGGGGGTTAATTGGTTCTACTGGCCAGTGTGAAAAGACGTGCTGAATGGTGTGGTCAGTGGAACGATTGTCCTCGTTGAAAAGACTGTTACTGACTCGTAAAGCATTGAGCCAAGGGTGTCCAGCCAGCAAACGCGAGTAAAAGCCGGCAAAAGCGAGCCAAAGTAACCTGGTCCACCACCCATCCATCAGAACAAGTCCTTTTATTCTAACAGAGAATTGGCTCAAGCCCTGTCCATTGACTATTAGTGAACCCCGGACAGTGTCTGTCGGATTGTTCCTTTTATTTGAACTGTCCCCTTGACCACTGGGTGGGGGACGTCAATCGCCTACCGTCATGGCCACTTTGCTGCAAGCAGAGATGGGCAATACTCGCCCGGTACATATCTTGCAACCCTACATGGATTACGCTAAAAACTACACGCAAAACAACGGAAATCCTTCCGAGTTTGTCAGTGACAAAGAGAAGGTATAACACAACACGTGTTCACTCCTCCCAAGCCGAGAAATGCTTTTCTAACAGACTTGGGGCCCTTCCACCCAGCGCTGTAGCCGTTTGCATCCGTTTATTTTTAACAGGCCAGAAATAACTGTCTGGACGCTCCTTTGCGTTTGCTCATCTTCGGGGAAAGAATCGTTCTAACTTGTTGCTTGTTTCCGTCTTGGAACCATTGTCATTCTTTCTGCGTTTCTGGAACGCGTTTCTGCATGGGAAACTCGTGTAGTCGGAGTACACACTGCCTTTTTGAGACTTTTCATTTTTATTATTATTTTTTTCAACGCAGAATAATTGACACCGAGATGGGATGGAAGTAGTGCATGCAAGGCCACTAAGTGATTCATGCAGTGGAGTAGAAAACCAGGCACTTGCCCCTTTTTTCATTTTAGTTTAACTTTCTTTTTTGCGGGGACAGTTTGCGCGGACGAAGGAACTAACCCCCCTTGTTTCGACTTTGGGACTCGGTGTCCCACATCCATAACGCCTAGGAAAAGCCATTCGCCTTTTTTTTATGAAGCATAAAAGACACGAACATGACGAAAGGACAACAGGTGGTTGCGAATTATACTGCCTTGCCTATTTTGCCAACCGTCTGGCTCAAGCGTAGCCCAGACTATTCGAGGAAGCTACTCTCGGGGTCTTTTTTTAAATTTTTTTTTGGCGTAGCTTACTCTCTAATGACGTGATTTATTTGGGCGTTGTAGATGAGGTCAAAGGCGACGACTCGCAGGCGAAGTCGAGAAACCCAGACAGCATGATTGCGGGTAGAATGTCGTAGTAAGACGCATAGGGATCAGATGGCAAATAGAAGCTTCTCTGTTGCGTTGCTGCTCCTTCCCATCAAGTCACAGACACTATAGACTAGACAACGACGCTCATCCCAGAACGCACATAGTGCTGGCTGTTACAGTCTCAAATATATCTTTTAAGATATAGCAACAGACCTTGCTCTTCTGTCGTTTTTTTAGTTATTTTTTTCTTCTTTTATTTGATTTTATTATTTGGTTAGCAGACTTGGAAGTCACTACGTAGTTAGCAGGTATTACGTAATTCGCCAAACTGTTGCATTCATTAAGTAACAAACAAGGCAGAAAGCAGACGATCTTGCGATTTTTATTTTTCAGAAATCTGGAAACATACATTTATTATGGGAAATCGTTCGCCAGCCTTCATAAAACAATTCCCATTATAATGGTCAAGGTCCCGAGCCAAAGCTTTAAATGATTTAGAAAATATGGAACGTTCTTAGCCGTTTTCTGCGAGCGAAAATATTGCGCGTTTTATCACTTCTGCACCGTTGCTTTTATGGCCCTAGTTCGATATGGTCACGCCGTTCAGCTTGTGTCGGCTTGGGAGGGTTGAATGTAAACAAAGCAGCCTGGCGCCGAGGCAAAAAAAAAAGAGAAATAAAAAAATGGATTGACTTATCTGGTGTAAATTCTAGAAATTCTCTTAAGAAAGTATAGGGCTAATTTTGCTAGCGATGTACTGTAACGATATCGTTTCGAGGTTTGGCAACCCGACAATGCATGGCCGAGAATCTGTTGACTTCTTAGAGATATTTTCATCAGCTAAGATGGATTTCTTGGAAGGGCAATCTTAGGCAACTGGTGTCTCATGTTACTCTACTAAAGAAAACAGCTCCTCTTTTCTAATTGACAAATGGGTTGCGTGTGGTTTGGTTTGAATGGGTTTCTGTCATTATTGAACTTCTTCGAATGATGTGGTTTTTGGTTTGGAACTTTTTTTCACCTCCGTCTTGATTGAGATGATGTACATTTCTGGGATAATTGTCAACTTTTTCTACCGTATTTATGTACCATGGTTTTGTGATGCTCATTTGCAAAATCGGAATATTTACAGCAACACGTACTTACGGGTGGATGTGTGGGTAGTGGTAGCTGCATGTCTCTGCCTTGGTCCCCAAAGGTAGACTTCTTTTTCTTCGACAATCGCTTATATCTTTCTATCGTATAGTCCTTCTTCTCGAGCGTTAGTTCGATTTTCACACACCTCCAATGAGTGGCAAGCCTATCGTTAACGTGAATTAGCTTTTTGTCAGTCACCGAGCACACAGTTTTGAATTCAAAAAGAGCCCCCTTTCACATTTTTTTACATATATTTTTTATTCCATTTTTTTCTTTTCTTTTTGTGGCTATTCACCTCTCACTGGTTCACAAGTGATGACCGCACCACTTTGGAACACCTTAAATAACAAACAAGAAATTTTTTTTAGGAACGCGTCAATTTCTTAGTTTTTTGTTTTTGCTCCATGATCAACCAAACCTCCTACAAGGGAGGGGCCGTTGAGAGGAAGTCTTGATTATTGTTAGGTCATCAGTTAAAGTCGATGCAGCTCCACAAACCCACTCATTCCTCGCTAGTAAATCAGAGAAAAAAATTACTTAAGACATGAGAGTCGGTTTCAGCCGACTAACTGTCTTTGACATTTGGTCAGCATTCAATAAGAAAAAAGCCATTTTCTCGCATTCTTTTTTCTCAAATTAAAAAAAAAATCTGACCAAATCAACTGACCCCCGTCTGTCTGTGCTCTTTGCAGATCTTTGGCTCCAAGGCAGACCTGCAGCTCCACACCCAGATCCACATGCGCGAGGCCAAGCCGTACAAATGTTCCCAATGCTCGAAAGCCTTCGCCAATTCGTCGTATTTGTCGCAGCACACCCGAATCCACCTGGGTATTAAACCCTATCGATGCGAAATTTGCCAGCGCAAGTTTACCCAGCTGAGTCATCTGCAGCAACACATTCGGACCCACACCGGGGATAAACCGTACAAATGCCGGCACCCAGGTTGCAATAAAGCCTTCTCGCAGCTCTCCAATCTGCAAAGCCATTCCCGCTGCCATCAGACGGACAAGCCCTACAAGTGCAACTCCTGCTACAAATGCTTCACGGACGAAGGATCGCTCCTCGAACACATCCCCAAGCACAAGGAGTCCAAGCATCTCAAAACCCACATCTGTCAGTATTGCGGCAAGTCGTACACACAAGAAACCTACCTGGCGAAGCACATGCAGAAGCACTCGGAGCGGACGGACAAACGACCCGCCCTGAGCAGCTCGGCCGCCGCAGCCGCCGCTGCGGCGGCGGCGGCAGCGGCCGCGGCCGCTGGACTCAGGGTCGACCCTACTTATTGGTCCAAATCCGAAATGGCAGCCTCGAACGCGGGATTGGACATGAACCATGCTCACCACGCTCACAACCACCATGAAAGATCCTCCCTCAACAGCGAGTCATGCATCCAGAACTCGAGCGGACTCAGTGACCACAGCAGTCGTCTGCTGGGCCGCGATTCCTTGGATCATCGAAACCTGTCGGAAGACTTGCGTCACGCCCATCACGTACACGCCCATTCGCATCTCAGCAATCAAGTGGGAGGCTACGAGGGGGCCAAATCCTCCTCCGTGTCCGCGTTCACGCCCATTCAAGGCGGAATGCTGCCCTTAGGCGCCGCCGGTGGGCAACTTAGCATGGGCGCACCCGCGCCCTCTTCGCGCTCTTACTTTTCGTACGATCACTTGGCGTTTTCCAAAGGCCCGTCCCAAATGGGCATGGGGATGCCATCTATGGAAATGAAGTCCGCCAATTCCTTCAACAATCAGTTGATCCTGCACCAGATCAAAAACTACGCGCATCATCCGAACCTGGGAGTGGTAGGAGGCGGAGCCTGCGGATCCGTGGCTGATCACTTTGGGCTCGGGAAAGACAAAGGTCAATGAAAAAGATGACTCGTGAAGATTGAAGGCGTCCGCCTCGCGTTGAATGGTCGAAAACACAGCCTTAGCAGAGGGAGAGAGCCAGAGATGGAAGTGAAAAGAAATTGGAAAAAGTCGGCAGAAAGGCGCGCAACC
Organism: Lepidurus apus apus; assembly: GCA_022832285.1. Classification (NCBI taxonomy): domain Eukaryota; kingdom Metazoa; phylum Arthropoda; class Branchiopoda; order Notostraca; family Triopsidae; genus Lepidurus; species Lepidurus apus. The sequence continues at coordinate 230,787 of JAGJRO010000022.1, read as the reverse complement.
AGAGCAGTTTAAAAACTCCGCCTTGGCTAGTCGACGAGGATGAAAAAGCCACTGTAGCTAGGCATCCCGAGCTTTTCTTGACCCATAAACGGATCCCAATCTATTGGCATTCAGCAAATGCACTGCAAATTCACCTCCTGATTGTTTCCTTCGTTTCGATAAAGCCACCAGGCTGGAAAAAAAGACTTTTTACTCACAGCAAATGGATCCCAATCGGCGGTACAAAAAAATAAAAAAAAACTTAATTTTTTGGAACATTTTGCGATATGTTGGCAAAACAAAAGGCGTCTACAAGACGTTCGGAATAGTGTCAGATTGATTTCAAATCTTTCCCGCGGAAAACTTTTGACCTTAAAAATTGAAAAAAATAAAAATTGATCCACTCTTATATCAATTCGGAATGGCCAAGACAAGTCTTTCGTTTCCACAGGAGCCTGAAAGGCTGGAGACCTTTTGTTGGAAAATTTTTTCGGTTTTTGGAAAAACAAACCCTTGGAAATTAGCCGACTTTTCAAAAAAATTACCCTTGACGCCTACTTCAAATTCGTTCCTTTGCTTCTGAGTTGGAAAAAAAATTCCAGCAATTGGAAACTGGTTGCAAACGTTAGCGGCTTACGGTGGCAAAAAAGAGTACTGAAAATGGCTGACGTCGGCGCTGGCAAAGTTGTTATCCACCTAGAGGGGGGTAATGGAAACTCGTGGTTGTCGGAGAATGGACCTTTTTATACAATTAGCCGTTCGGTGCGCACGTACTGTACGATTGGTGTGAGAGCGAGCGCGAACTCCCGGTGACTTATGGAAGAACAGCGATGAGAACTCGTCTCAAATTGTCCCTTCAAAACAAGCAATAGTTTTAGTGTGAACAGTCAACTTCGTATACGGTTATGGTGCCTTTCGATGTGTCAACGAAAAACACTTAAAAAAACTAATCCTCATTACTAGCACCCAGTGAATCCAGGCAGCATTGCAAAAGCAGCAGCACATGAACGCTGGGGGATCAATTCCAAGTTCGCCCACGTCGTCAAACTTCAAAAACAAGATATTTTTTCCTTAATTGCTCCTAAACTCAGCCGTACACATGTCAAGACTTTCCGAATCTCACCTGAATCAAACATGATAGAAGCCGATTCATCATTCAAGCAGTTCCAGGACCACATGACCGCGTTGGGTCACTACCTCGACAATTCCCTCACCCAGGATGGAGCGCAAATTTCATGGCAATAATCGCATGCCCCCATCGAAAAACCCTTCAGTGTCGCACAAAAAGAAAGAAAAAAAACAAAGCTGAAAAAAACATCCCAGACTGATGGCGTTGTTTTTTAATCATTCATCACAGTATCCACTGGTGCGTTGGCACCAGCTGACTACAAATTGGGGAAAATAACTAGGACTAATGCGGCAGAGCTCAACTATTCGTACCGGTGTATACGTAAATTCGGCAGTGGATTTTTTTCTCGTTCTGTTTAATAACCCCCCCTTTCAGCTCGTTATATGTATCTCATAACGCCAGCTCATTTCCCCTTATTATTAAGTATGAAGGGTTTTCAATTGACTTGTATATTTCGTGTAACACGGCCAGGGTGTTACCATGTCCCCTTTTTTATTAAGTTCTTACCATAAGCATTCAGGAGTATACTCTTGAATATTTGGGGAAAAGTGCGTGCGTGTCTGTTCCAGTTCAAAGCAAATACCTCACCGTTGACGTGAATGGAGTCTTGGCCACGACCAGTGTATAGAAAACATCAAGCAATCGTCACGTTTTTTTTTATTATTATTGATTTTTAATCTAAATCACACCTTGCTGTGTGGGTGTACTTATAAGGGCCAGTCCTGGCACTTCACCATTGTCCTTCTCAATAACTTTCTCGACATGTGAATCCCGCAAAAGTTTTCAGAATCCATGCCAGGAAACATGTGAAATCGTTCTATTTCTTGTCCATCTTAAAAAAAATATCTGCTCAGAGACAGCTCACGAAACGAATACGTAAATTTTAAGCCTCTTTCTCCTTTTGAATGAATTTCGTGTCCGTTTCAACGTTTTTTGAAATACTTGCTAGTAATTTTGGGGAATAACAAAAGACATCGAGCGATTTTTTTGGTGAAAACGTTTTTTGTAAATCTTTTGGGTACCAAAAATGTTGCACGGCAGGTGACATTCAACGCTCTGCACCCTTTATCTCTAAATGTTTAAACAAAAACTGCATAAAGCGTGTAATAGAAAATTGCCAGCCTAAAGTTTTCTGAGGGATTGGAGAATTTTCTTGCCTCATCGAATCTGTATAGCACGCCGTCATAGTATAGAAAGTTCCCGCTACTTCCATCCAAGCGCTGCGCGAGCTATTTTTCTGTTCCCAGTACTTTCCAACTCCTTTTAAAAAAATAACAAAATTTCATAACACCCAACTGAGTCCGAGCCCTCCGCCGGTAATTTTTATTCTTAAAAAAATTGTTTCAAGTTAAGAAAAGACTTGATGTTCAGATTGCCCATACCAGCAAGTGTTATTTGCGTTTGCTGGGGCCGTTAAAAATCAAACGTCACGTCTTTCTCAGTGATTGATGGCATTAAATCCTCTTGTTAAATCTAACCCTTGAATTTTTGCTCTATCTGTTCCCGATGAGGAGGTGCACAGGACTCGGGGTATAAGATGTTTGTATTTTATGATACATGAATCAATAAGGACTGGCTCTTGGTGACTTTCTATTGTTCCACACACACGAAACTTTTTTTTTAAATCCTCATTCTCGTTAATTTTTATTTGTCCTAAGTTCTGACAAAAGCACTCAGGTTCCATAGCTCGATAATGACAGACGTTATACGATGTTACTATACAAGCAATCTAAAATCAAAGCTCCAGGTTAGGATTGTCGCATTATTAAGTTTCATTCAGTATCTTTCATATAACTCACTATTTCGCTGTTTTACTTGCACCGTTTGGTTGCTGTCGTAATCTCCAGCAGTTCCAGGTTGCTAGGCCTGTGATCAGTTTCTCATGGCCTTGCATGTGTTATGTGCGTTTGGCAGTTTCTTTTTTTATAGATAGAAATTAGCTTTCCCCCCGCATTGTTGCGAAGTTTCAAGCCGATAGTGGTTGACTAATGGACGGATCGGGAAAGGTTCCTGGGCAGCCAACGTTTGTGATAGAGACAGCCTTAAGTACTATTAAAACTCCCTTTTGAGTTAAAGCAATTGGATTTCCATTTGCCTCTCCTCTAAAAAAACCCATCTTTTCACACAGACAAGCACACATAAACACACAAGTAAAGCATTTCATTTTTGCTTCCAATTTTTTTTCGTCACAGCTCCGTCTCCGCTTTTGAAATCTATGCATAAGCAGAGAGACATAAAGCGTCTTCTCTTCGGCTTTTTTTCCCCGAGTCCGGCTAACTTCTTCAGTTTCCGTTATTTCCAGTAAGACTAAATGACTTAGGAAACTCGCATGTAAACTAAATGAAAGGAGCTGAGAGAGTTATTGTGGTACTTACGGACTGTGATATATATTTATACCCAAACCCTCGTACCCCCGTTGCATGGACTAAAGGCAGTTTTGAAGTAGCAGCGTTGGGCTGTTGGGAAAGGGTTAGTAGTTTGACGAGAAATCTTAGCGTTTGAAACGTGTGCTGTGCCCACCTGTCTCCGGGAGACGCTAATTTGCGTACCCATCAAAATGGGTTTAAACCCAGCACAAAAAGGCGTTTGGGATAACATCGGCTGGCAGATCTCTTGAAGTAAATGCCTGGTTTCACTTAAATAACAAGGAAAGGGATTTTTTTCTTTTTTTTTATAGGGTAAAAAAGGCAGCGAATTTTGTGAGGTCGCTTGATTGTTTTTGTATGATGATTTGCTGTGATAGGTCTGGCGCATTCGGTCAGATTGTCACCGGTGAACGGTTTAGCAAAGGTTGCGTGGTGTATACACTGCCGGGGTCATTCAGGCTCATATGTATGTATAGCAGATTTTTTTTCTTGTTTTTCCTTTTTATTCCCAGCCATTACATAAAAAACTCGTTTTTTCTCCATACACAGCACATCAATAGTTCCTACACTTTTTTAACAAGCGTAAATTTTTCGTGGAAAAGAAACCCTATACAGGTCATTTTATGTTTGCGGTTTAAAAAAAATCCCCACCCTATCCCCCTTGTGCATATGCTGTAAATTTTTTTCCTTTTTCTTCTGCGATATGGTTGTAAATGATTGACCAAGGGCTTGCTCCCTATGTGACTGCTCTTCTGTAAAAAAAAGTAAAAAAAAAATTAGCTAAGTGAAGTTTCCATATGGGCACTATCCTTAGTGTAGGTTTTCCCGGACAGCTAAGCAAATACGTTTCCTTTTTTTTAATATAACCATTGGGTACCCTCACCCTTTTCTTTTATTGTGGTGTGATTTCATGGTATGTGCGGAGACAGAGCCAGCTTAGACATTATCTAGTGGTAGTGTGTTATTCATACAAGCATACATACATAATAACATCCATAACATTTGTATAGACGGTCTTGGATAGAATATCGTGCGAGAAAGGCGTACAGATATCCACGGCAGCGATGGGCCTGTTATTGTTTCCTTTTTCCCATGTACGAGTTTGCTATTTTCCTTGGCTTTGACAAAAATAAAAGTCGAAATTAATTGATCATTTATTGGCATTTTAATTAGGCATGCGCTTCGAACGGATGCTAATATCACAAACACTACAAATTCAGTCTGTATGCGTGTTGCGTTTCAGAATATAGGAGCAAAAAAAAATAAGGGTAAAATCAGACGCTTGGAATAAAATTACATATCTAACAAAACTGTCGCTTGGTCGCCTTAATGCATGCATTGCTTCTACGACAGCATTTGCGGTGAGCCGTATTGTGTTCGAAAGACGGCTTTGCTTCCAATGATAGAAATTTTCAAGCTTCCCGCCGCCAAAGCATTCAATTCCATGAAATATAGAACGGAGCTTTGAGTCTTGCTTCGTGCCACTAGATGGCGTTTGCATCCATTCCAACGGCTAAACTTTCAAACCTCCCTGTCATTCTGGTAACGACGAAATTCGGTGAAGAGGGAAATGTGCGTGTATTGTGAATAGTGCGACGTTCGGTTTGTAGATGTTGCCTGGCAGCTTGAAGTCCAAAACTAAGCGTACGCATAATTGTGGCATATGATGGGTACGTTTTAATAGTTTAATATATCCCCAATTCAAAACCGGGTTAATTAAATCGACATAACAAGTACCATACTTGTTGAACACCCCCAGCTGTACCCTACGGCCTGTCAACAAAGCAAGCGATGGCTACCCATCTTTACATATTTTGGCAAACATCGAAAAGTAAAGCAAAAGTGAAGGCATTTAGGTTTTATGAATTATTTCCAGATTGTGCGGGAATCGGTGAAGTATTTTCTGCGTCGTCACGTCAACATTAAAAGCTCGTAGCGGGTTTCAGAGATTTGTTTACTATACGTTTACTGTACGACTTGTCACTTATGAAGCCCAAGGCAGCCATGGATAAGAAAAAGACGTAGGTAAAACTCACAGTGATACAAGTCATTCCTGTAATATTATTTTGCGACGTAGCTGAAAAAGCGTTCGAGTTAATATCAGTAATTCAGTGCTCAGGAGGTTTCAGCATGTCTAAAACGTGTGGGTTGCTGCTAAGCTAAGGAGACATGGATTGCGCCATTGAAATTTTAAATTTCACGTGTTTTGGTCGTGCTGTTGTCGGGAGTCATTATTACAGCCGTTTCCGTAGGTAGTGAATGACTGTTACATAATTGGTTTGGTACGCTTTATAGGCGTTACCAAGTAAAAACTTCTTTTGACACTTTAGAATCGACAAAATCTTGAGTTGTTGGCTCGTCAGTTCATTTCTTCTTAATTAAAGTTGGCGTAGTATTTCGACTCCCTGTGGGGGCGCCATTTACGGGTGTTGGAGGTGCAGTCAATGGTCAACTCTGACCTAAGCCTGGTGCACACTACAGATGAAAATCCAAAAAGCATAAGTCAAAATCAAGAAAAGGCCTGATTGGCAATGTGGTAAATCACACAATTCGATTTTTTGGCAATGTGGTAAATCACACAAATCACAACAATCAAAGGACCCAAATTCAATCTTATTTGAATGGTACAAATCAGACCAAACCACGCCCCAGTCAATGCTTTTCTTGACTTTTACTTTTGCTTTTTTGATTTCTGTCTGTAGTGTGCACCAGGCTTTACACTCGCACTTGCTTGGCATCGTTAAAAAGTGGAGTTGGAGTTGTTATAATCCCGTCTTTGTTGGTGATTACCTTAGTATAATAGGGAGTCTTCTTGGATATATAGTCGGTAGGAATACTTATTATAATTTAGTTAGAATTTCGACCGAAGTTTCTGACTTTCTTGTGCTTCAGAGGAAAGCTTATTAATATTACTGGAAATTAGAGGTTATAGTAGGCATATGGCAATATTTTCGTATATGCTAGTTAGGAGAACGGGTATTTCACTGCCAGAAGTCCAGTTAAGTTTAAAAAGCTGTATGAAGATTTGCTTACACATGTAGACATACGGTATAAAGAATACTTTTCTGTGATACGTGCTGTGTTGTACATTTAGGAAACTCTTAGGGTTTTTTAAGAGCTAAAAATCTTATTTATATTGGTAATGCAGTGTGTTTTTCCAGGTCACCTCACCCGGGATTTATGAAGTAAATCAAGTTAATGATGTAACTTAGTTTTTAAAGCTGTATTATTCTATTAAAAAAGTGTGTTATGTATAAAGTAGAGGTATATATGGACGTTTTATAAAAAATTTCTTGGTCTTGCTAACAACAGGGAAAAGGTGTTCAAAGTCACCGGCTTATCGGTATCTGTGAATTGAAAAAGAAAACCTGCTGGTCTGATACTTGCGTTCTCTTAGGGGGCAAGTCAAACGTTTGCTGATTGGTCAGCAAGGTAAATCACAGAATCCGTGATACCCAATTTGATGTAGCTTCGTATCCAGTTGTTTGGTAGATTTTAAATCGTACCCAGATTTCTGTGTTCTGGTAGGCCGCTCTCAAGATAAGTTTCAAGATTCCCTTGCACAAAGTAAGATTGCGTAACGTTACCTGTCCTTCAATTCCTTTCTTTGACTAGTTTGACTTTCTTTAACTAGTTCAGTACCAAAATTCACAAGGTAGTTTAAAACATGAGGATACATGACTAAATTGTCCGTAATGCGATTTCACTTCAATTTAGTCAGTACGTTTTTGTACCAGATGAATGTCTTTGAATTTAACTTTTTTCGTCCAAGTTTTGCGGACTTAACCTGTGCTACATTCTAGGCAGAAATGATTTATAGCCAAGGATCAGAGAGTTTTCCAAATACTGCGCGGAATGTTTCGAAATAAGCCTTCGAAATGCAAAGGGAAACGGTACTGAACGTCTAAGTTTAAAAAAGAAATGGAGATCTTAGACTTGGAAAGGAAATTTTATATTTCCGTAATATATGCGGTACTCCTATTAGTTTTTCTCTTAGAACATGTTTCATCGCTATTCATTTATACATAAATATAAGCAAATGAATAGAACTAAGGAAAAAGTAGTAGATTCTACTTATTACTGACACGCACTGTTCTTTTGCGGAGCTAGAACTTGTTTTTAGCTCTAAAATAGGATTTTTTTGCTCTGAAATTGAACTTCACTTTTAATTAGTGCATAAGTTACTCGAAGTGAAGCTTTTTTGTTGGGGATTTTTTTTCCGCCGTTATGGTGTGTTGTAATTACTGTTCAGGTTACAAAGATAAGTCACGTAATTGCGGCATTGCGTGTGAAATAAACTTTGAATTCTGTATTAAATTTCAGCTAGCAAATCGAACCAAAGTTTTCGGAACTTTCCGTTTATCCCCGAAGTGCTGAGCACAGAAAACGCTATACGTTTTCAGCAATTTGCCACATGCTTTTGCGTGCTTGCCTTGATCCTCCTTGGTGGGAGGCCAACCCCAGCCTTAGGCTTTAGAATCTTGTGTCATGCCGTGTCAGACCATGCTAATTAAGCTCTCTGGATGACATGTTAATGAGCAGCTTATACCGGCCAAGGTGTTGTACCCTGCACTGTTTGCCTACTCGGTACCAAGCAAGGATGCCATCACTTGTAAAGCAAGACATGTTATTTAAATGTCGACAAAATTGTATGTCGTCAGCCTTATAAAGACGTCAAACCCCAATCATGTGCCAGAACTATAGTTTTCTTTCTCTTTGTGAGCAGCCACAGCCTCAAATGTCTTCTTAATCAGTTTTCCCTGGAGGCTAGCTAACTTAAGCTTAAAATTTCCTCGCGTGGTCCACCGAATTGCGTGTTGTAAAAGGCAGAGTTTGTAGCACAGGGCTTTTGTCTGCCATTGAAGTCGTTCCTTGTGCATTACAAGACAAGGTGAGTGGAAGCTGAAGGTTTTAGCGGTGTTCGTTTTCGTTGCGTTTAATCTTTTACAAGTGGGCGTGGTATTTGTTTCAAAAGTATCGGTAAAATACCTGAAGCGTGCTATGGATGTGGAGGTGCGTGCAGTGTTGTGTGGAACCATGGAGCAAAGCAATTTCGAGTCCTCAAGTTTTTGTCCAGGTTTTCCTACTAATTCATGTGTACGCATGCATAAGTAAAATGCGAAGTTTACTGTGTTGAGATGAGGCTGTAATTAGTTCTCCACGTACTTGGCACCGCCCACTCGAAGCCCCGTAAGCAATGGCGGCAGTAAACCTAAACCTCCTAACACTCGCACTCGTAAATTCTTGTTTGGGGATCTTTACCTTTCCAAAAGAGTAAAACTTTGCGTGGTCTGCTGAACCCAGAACAATAGACGGATGCGTAACGTATGCATATTTCTCACCTGAATTGTGTTTGGGTTGATCAAAAGATCATCCAAGCGTGAATCTACATAGAAGAGCTTGTCAAGAAATTTCTTTCGAGTACTTAGCGTCACACTTTTTCTAATCAGTGTGACTGGTCTCGCTTGTAATGAACTATTTTTTACCAAGATTTTTACCACTTTTTACTGTTGTTTTTAGTTAGCATCAAGGTCTAGTGTATCATCAATGACTTTTGCAAATTTCTCAAAATAACTCAGTTGAAACTCCATTAGGCCCTTTCTTCTAGGACTTGTCTACCAGTCCTCTGTCTTTAGTAACATTTTTGACGTAGTAAGAGGTACGTATCTCGCGGGGGTTCGCAATTGTTGACTAGCACGGTGGCCATTATTACTGGGCTTACCGTCCGCCTTTTAGTGTAGGTAGATATTATACAAATAATGGCTTTGTCTCTTTTGTTAAGGACAGCAGGCTAGCGATGTTTTTCACCGGTAGTTTTGTCTTAGTAAGCAACCTATTCAAGAAAAAAAGAGCCGGAATTCAGTATGCCGAGAACAGGAAACGAATTTTCGACCCTTTATTATGCCAGTTGTGGTTATTCATAGATGCTAATGCTATTCATAGAGAGCACAAGAAAAGGCGTTTGAGGTGTATTCATGCCTAGGTGTTATAGTGACAGGTTGTCATCAAGTGCCGAATGTCGGCAATGGATTCGTTACAGTCCCTGCCGTGTTTGTCTCGCTCAGTATATTCTATCTCTGCGGGAGGCCTGGCCACCGTTGTACCCAGCGAGCCCCCTGTCTATACTTTTATTAGCAATCGCGTCTATTATTCTTCATAGCTAGCCCCAGCATTGTTGTAGGAATATGACTCTTCTGTGTCTTGCATATTAAGTAAAGCAATAGTAAGCGACACGCCTTTGTTTGAATCATAGACTATAGAGGCATCCATCCAGAACTTGGCCACGCACGTACTCGGAAATTTTTCCCAAACGTGAGAGCCTCAGTAATAAGCTTCCCCGTAGTTCTTTTAACTTCCTTTTCCTGTCTCTGTTTTTTTTTAATTCTTTGATACATTCATGCCAGCTAGGCTGGAACTACTTGGTCATAGGGTCGTAGTTAGTACACATTACTGCCGTACAGACATGTTTGGTATAAACTGGTGTCAACTTCGTTCCACACCTTGTAATTAACCTCTTTAGTATTCGGGTTCAAAGGTTTATGATCTTTGTCTGCGTGGAGGTCTTCAAGTACTTGGACTAAGGAATGTGCGACTTGCCTCGGTTGTTGTGCAGTTTTTGACTTACTGTCGGGTAATTATGTCGTTAGTAATTCCCATACTCGTCTTGTATTCCTGTACATCGATTTGGTTAGCAGTTACACTGAGTTCGACTTGTTCCGAAATGTCAGGTTTGCGGTTAAAGGTACCAGCAGTGCATGGCGGATGATCTTAGAATCAGGAGGTAGCAAGCTTGAACTATATTTTTCTGATCTGACCATACAAGATTATCAGACCCAACAACTTTGTCAGTCCGACAGCCCCCATCAGATCATCAAGCTGTCTTCTGCTGCGTGATTGAATCTTTGTGTGTAATTACGTGCGTTTTGGTATTCAATTTGTTCTTGGGTTGGACCGGGCAATTGGATGGCTGGCCCGTGTAACTTGAGGTTAACGTATAAAACAAAGCACATAATTTAGAGGCGCTTTAAAGAAGGTATGAGGCGGAGTATTGTATCTACGGCATAGCGTGCGGCTGCAGTTCCTAGCGTGTGGCAGGCATAGAAGTCTGTTGTTTGATGCTTACTCATTAAAATGGATATATACTTGTATGGAGTATTTGTTCCTGTCAGGAAAATGTTAACGGCCTGCAGGCTTTACAGAAATACAGGTAAAAAGCAAACAAGACCTGCGTCTGGCCTTAGCGAATGCAGCAACACGGTGGGCCCACGTTCGACTGCGAAATTATCCACGGCCTTATGCTTAAATATTTTATATTCCACCTCTCGTTGTGTAATTGGGGTTTGTCAGCGACCGTGCAGGACCCACGAGTCTATCTAGTCACTGGTCGGATTTTCCTTTTTGGAATAGGTGTAATTTTTCCGTAATAACGCCTTTTGCTTTCACCGGTTTTGCGGAAAGGTAAAGCCCCCATGCAACTCGTAAAACGCGATGGTCCTATTCAAAAATAGGAACTACGTTGAATTCGAGAGCGCTTTTGTTCTTCTCGAATTTCCTTTTTAGTTATTGCTTCAGCACAAGCTTGGTACTGCGTAGGAGAGAGGCTTATTTTATGTACAATAGTCTTCTGACTATTGTTTCTGGTGGCACAGCGAAAGAGCATGCAGAGGCCGTCTATTCAAACTGCAGTCGTCTGGTTCTTTGTTTGAAGTGTAAGTAAGAGACAATTTGTTTCTATTATTCCGGCTACGGACAGGAAAGAATAAAAGATCATAACGTTTGCACCTGGACCAAGCCCCGCTCATTAGGGTTTTCAAAGCTTTCATCTTTTCAAAGCTTTTCCCACTTACAGCTTTCGACGTTGGCAATGCGTGCAGTATCAGTACGCTTTTCAAAATATTCGGTAACTGTTGCAATGCTTATTTTCTTGAGATTGGACTCTGTTACCGAGTTTACAGGCACACAAAAGAAAAGCTGCCAGCGTGAGAGAAGGAAGGGCTTGGGGAAATTTTAGGAGGTTTAGTGTTCATTGCAGATAATCCCGGGTTTCTGGGAATGAAGTCATTTTCGGAAGAGAAGAAGGAGAAAAGGGGTTTAATGTGGTCTACTTACTCACCAGCTATATACCAGGCTAATGAAAGTCCCCGGGATTTCGTTTTCGGCGCTCTTGCTCCGCAATGCAACAAAAGGCTAATGGACATCGGCTGGATGCCAATAGGTATAGTTAGCCGCGATCCAGACTTCATTAGCCTGCATTTCTAATATTTGTTTCATCTCGTAAGTCAGAATAGCGCCAGGGCCTTTATAAGTTTGTGGGATTATTTTCGTTTAGCCCCTCAATCACCTTACTTGCTGGGCTTTTATGAGGCGGGGACTTAATGAGTGTTGGAAGCTCGTAAACAAAATTCCCTCGGTGTTGTATGTGATACTTTCTTGTAGAAGGACGGAAGAATTAATCTTACTCAAATGTCCTATTAACGGACATTTAAATTGTATTTATGCTAATTAAAGCTTTGAAAGAGTTATGAAGACCTTTAATACCGGAGCTTTTATGATTATGTTTAGCGAACTGCTAACTTTATGGTGATTGCACATTAAAGCCACATCTTTTGGTTTGTTTTTGTAATTACGGAATCAAATTAGATACAGAGAAAGGGTATCCTGCAGGGAACATTGCAAATAATCTTTTACTAGCCAAAAGAATCCCAGGTATGCTTGAAATGCTGATTACAGCCATAGTCCGAATATACAGACAGAGATATGCCTGACTAGAGACGTTCGAAAAAGGGCTGAAAAACTGCAAATTGATGACCTGTTATGCTAATAAGATTGCTTAGTATTTAGAGTACCGTAGCGTTGGAAATTTGTAACTCAGTCTGGTCTTCACGTTTAGCTTTTTCCAAAGCATTGTGAGGTTTCCTTGCCTTAATTTCGCCACTTAAGGCGAGGAAAATTTCACCAGTACCGTAGCGTTTTTTAGCTGAATTTTACTAGTACCGTGACGCTTGAAATTTATATCTAATTTTAGTCTTAACTTCGAATCTTTGCCAAAGCATTTCGAGGTTTCCTCGCCTTAATTTCGCCGTTTAAGACCCTAGAAAGGTATGATCAAGCGCAGTAATATTTTGTGGCGTTTGCATGCAGACATTAAGTCTAGAATCCCTGAATACCATCGGTAATTACCAAAATTAAGAACCGGGATCGAAAACTTAGCAAAGCTTATACGAATGCCAAAGCTGTTAGGTAACACAACACTTGATTGAGTATTTATTCAATCAAGTGTTGTGTTATGTGCAATGATGTCTGCAAGTTAGTACACTAACTACGGAGTTAATTCTTTCAAACGAAACCAAGGGGTTCGTAACGTTCTTTGGTGTACGAAAGTGTTACGAAGTTACGGTATTCAGTTAGAAAACTTATTCGCATACAAAATTTAATCGACTGGTCAGTGTGTACGAAGTTATAAATGAGTTGCGAACTCCGTGAACAAAACGCTTTCACCGTTATGATCTAAATCAAGCCAAGACTTACAATGGGCTAAATTTAAAGAAAGTTGAACAGCATTTTGCTTTTCTTAATGTTTAAGTTTGGCTGCTCCACAGTGACACCAAAAGAAATAATATAATTTGAATTTGTTTCAGTAATATCAAATCTCCTCGTCTTTGCAAATGTGTAGCGAATCAGCCAATTTTTTCCTCTATTTATACTTAAAAAAGAAAGCAAAAGTTAACTAAGAAGACGTATTTTGCAATGGTGGAAGAACTCCGTGGCGTGTGTTACATTAGCATACGTGTCGCACATCCCTTCCGCTTTAGGTCCGCTTTAGAAAAGGGCGTTTCCATGGCTGAAAGTCTGCGAATACTCAGCGGGTTGCCGCCGTTCAGGCGCAGGAGCGCCCAATGATCAATGTTCGTCGCTCGTGAAAACAACGCAAAACATGCCATATAACCCAACCCCCTGCTAAGGAAGTTTTCCTGAACTTTGACCTGGCGCAGAACAGAGACTCGCGCTCGAAAAACTTAACTGCACGGCACTCTAAAACTGAAACCCATAAGCCTTTCATCATACAGCAGAAATATACAGATATTTGCCTGTAAGCTTACGATTACTATTTTTTTCTTTAAAACTTTTCCCCCTATATTACTAGGTATACTATTATAGCATAGAAGGTATTATAGAGCAACTTCTTGTTAAAAATATAAAAAAAATGTAGAGAGGCTTGCGCCATTTGTTCCAGTCGTTAAGCTAAAATGCAACTTGTAACTTGTCCAGGACACGGGTATTGCGAAAAGTTGGGTAATGAGAGCTAGTTTTGTAGCGCCGTAAAAGCAGGGGTTTTATGTCCATTTTCCTTTAGAACAGAGAAATTAACGTTATGTCTTGGCGTACTCTACTTGGGACTGAAAAGCTTTCGATCCTTTTCGTACCAGTCGCGACGAACGTTAAAGCTCCAGAGCGAACCTAGTTATTTTATTTTTTGTACAAAGTTATGTTTCATTTTCCTGGTTCAGCCCTGAATGGGGCTGAACCAGCCCTGAACCAGGGGGTTTTGTTAATATTTTGTGTAAAATTTTCCCCAGCCTTGGGAGTTATTTACCTTGTGTTTTCATAACTGCTACTCTTTCCCCCCACTAAAGAAACTATTTATTTACGTAATCCTGCTGCTGGTTTCATGGCGCGCTCTGCTTTTAACGGCCGTACTATGTCTGCCATTAAAAATTGTGCGACAGGACGTTTCGTTTCCTTCCCTGGTACCCCAGGCTCGATTCCGGGGAAAAACGCGGGGTTTAATTCCGTTTAATTCGCTGGAACATGGGTGAAATGCGGTTTAAACGGTCGGAAGCTGGATGCTTCCTAACAAATGGACACGCTCTTTTATCATCTGCGTTTTGTTGAGACTTGGAGCTCGTTTGCTGCGCTTGCTTTTGTTCTGTTTGCCCGGGTGTGGAAGAAACGTTCTGCGGCAGAAAGCTCGGCGAGTTATGACCTCTGCAGTGCTGTATATATACATGCCTTTTCAAGTACACACGGCGTAATAGGCCAGCGGAGAGCTAACGAATATCTCCCGTCAGGCCGTCATCCATTGACCCCCCCCCCCCCCTGCATGCATTTATTGCGTTCACGTTGTTGAGTGCCCGGCTCGCATTGTCAAGCGGCAATAACTTAGAGCGACATCCAAGCCAAACCCAATTTTTGTCCATTTTTCGGAAAAAGTTCTCGCTTGTCTAAGAAGGGGTTGCTTTCATAGTCCCGAGCTACGATTTATTACAGGTCCCGATAGATTTGTTGTGCAAAAACGTGTTTAATATTCCGTGTCTGTCTTTATGCAGGGGACGTGTATGCTCCCTTTCCGTTCTTTAACTTGCTGCTTGACTGACCATGGGTCTTGGGATCTAAGAATTAAGGCTGCGAGACAAAACAAATGAATGGCATGAGGGTAACAAAAGCACCCTGGAGTGTTCTAAAAAGGAACCATGGAGGATACACATATCTTGGATTTTGCTCCATGTATGCCGTAATATTGTGATGGCTATTTGAATGAAATCGTGCTAAGTGGCAGTGAATACCAAACTTGACTGCGATAGGGCGACTACTTTTTTTTTCGTTTTCACTGCTGACTCCCAAGTGGGCCCAAGTGGCGTAAACATAAGAGGCACCAGTCACGAAAAAAGAACCGACTACACCCTGTCGTCAATTGTTGGACATTTTTGGAACAAAATGGCCGAGCATTTTGGCTGAAAATGGTCTCCGTTGAACAATAGAGCGGCTTTTTCTTATCAACTTTTAATAGTTTGGCTTTTTTTATCATTACAGTAAACGCTTTTGGCCGACAAAAACAATTTCGTTCTCGTTTCCCTCCGTTGTACAGGGCTGATTTGTGCCGGGGTATGTTTTCGGATCGTATTTCGACGTTTTTGCACACAAAATGCCCGTTGCGATTTGAAAATAGAAAAAGAGGGAACATTTAAGCCGTTGGGTATACACTGTACCCTATCTTGCGCTGAAAAATTGGTCTTTGGGTGGTCAAGTCTTCAAGTGAGCTCGGTGCGACCAGAAACCTCTGTTTGTTTACGTTGAAGATCCGAGCAATTTACTTTCGGGGCAAACGGCATGTCTTTGGCGAAGAAGCAAGGCCGTGTGGCTGTTTGCAAGGCTTCCAAACTTGGATAAATGGGTTTCTTTGACAGTTCTTTGGGGTATAGAGCACGCAAATGGGTGGTCAAGCCTCCCTTTCCTAGGCATACCATAAGTAAACTTACTTTAACTAGCAAATACAATAAATAAGTTGAATAAATAAATTCACTTCCCCGAAAAGGAGCATCGTCGTTTTTCATTTCGATATCTTAACAAAGCGGTGAATTCTTTCAACGTTGTGTCTCTTGATCCTTGCTGGGAGCCCGAGATAGTGATAAGATTTCTAACTGATGGATGCTAGTCCTTAAAAAAAAAATGGGGGGGGGGGGGGTAACGTGATGATGGTAGATTGTGGCCTGATGATGGCGAGAAAGTTTAAACACACAGCACTGGAGCAAAAGTCATATACCTGTGTCTAAGACAACTTTTCCTCGACTGGTTAGTGAAATATCCAGGTCGCAAATGTGAAGAAAAATTAGAAAAAGGAATCTGAGCTCGGAAGTTACCTAGACCACTCATATTTTTTACGAGGGCGGTACCCATATGGATGTTCTATGGGGACCCGTCCGTCTAGTTTTTGCTTATCGAATTCCCCTCCTGATGCCTCTGTTGCTGCTGTCGATCCTTTTTGCTAATGCAAAGTTGCCAACCGTGCGGAGTTCAATACACCAATAGCAAAAGCGGCTTCTTTTCCTGAGTCTTTTCCCGAGTCTTTTCACTCTACACACACAGATAACCGGCCACCTTTTACTGAAGACTGCGTCCGTTTATTTTTTTGTAAAGTTCTCAGCAGGGAGGTAAAAAAATATGAATAATTTGCAGTATTGCAAATGGCGATCGGACAGAGGTGCTTGGGTATTATTGACGGTTTAAACTATCTATTTTTAAAAAAATTAATAAATTCTTTCCTTTAAAAATAAAATAAAAGACTTGGAAGCATGTGCCCTGTAAGCGACTTGGGCTTCGAGTGGACAATGTCTTACTGTTAATCCCAATCCCGGTTTTTTATTCGCGTTTAGATTTAGAACCAGGGCGTTTCACATCTGATCTGGTTGAAGTTGAGCAGTAAATTTACCCTATGTATCGGGTCATTGATACAAAAAATCTTGAATTTTTATTGGGAAAATTACTAATTGATTTCTTTTCTTGTTTCTTTGTAGGTAAGTGACAATCAGCTCAGATTCTGGTGCGATGCTTGCATAAATGACGTTCGGACTTTGACATTTACGACTAAGAACAACGGCTCTTACTTCTTGGGGCTTGTCTGGAGTTAGTGTGCACGACTTTGACTGCTGGCTTTATTATTACTCTTGCTGTATGAGATGCCACATGGTCTTGCTTGACGAGATGGCGGCGGTTCCACCCGGCAACGGTAAGTCTCCGTGTTTCTATTATTTAAATGTGGAAGAGCAGCTATTGCCCAGATAAGGAAGGTATTCACCAACAAATATCCCAACAAGATTTTGGCATTCTGGAAGTATGAGGGAGGTTGCGTGTGGCTCCCGCGTGCACTTTACCTTCGCAGGTTTGGGACATGAAAATGTCATCTTTTGTTGGTCATTCGAGCCGTGGGTTCTCGATTATTAGTCGCGAGGTCTTGTTGACAAGTTCATACCCTCTCTCCTCTTTTGCGTCGTAACGTCGTAAGAGACGAAATACTCATGGAAAGCTTTTACCTTACAACCTCAAATGTGAACTCATGCAAAAGTAAGAAGTCTGGTAGCAAGGAGTTGCCAAATGGGGAAGGAGTCATCGAGTATGGCATGTCAAACAGTTTGGTCTTCGGGACTTGTAACAGAACACGTCATCTTCTTCATCGACGAGTCCAATAGATCATTCTCGGATGCAAATAAGTCCGAGCTCTTCTCTCAAGAGTCATTGGGCTCTTATGTTCCTTCTCCTACCAACGGTGTCATTACCGCCAGGCTTTTGCAACCGAATTAAAAGGGCTGTTTGTCAGCATCAGTGGCCTTCGAGCTGTATAAAGACCTGCTTTTAGCAACAGCTCCAAAAGTGGAATGGAGAAACTGGCCAATGGCTGCAGTACGGGCATCGTAAAGAGAGCGGTGCTATTGTTTATTTCGGATATCGGGAAATCTGGGGAAAAGTTAACTACCCGGCTGCGAATTGCAGGACAGGTCTGCTTTTCGTTGGTTCTTTCCAATAACTGGCGCTAAAAGTCTGGCTTTTGTTCTAAGCATTGGTTACGCCTGCCACTTGTAAGGCAAAAACCCACAAAAAGACAGACAAAACCATGGTTTAAGTAATGGTTCCCTTTGGCTCAAGGTTTCTAAAGTATAGTACACTTTGACTTTTTTTTCTTTTTTTTGCCTGACGCTGCCATAAAACAATTGGCAAACCAGTCCTGGTCACTCCGCTCGTCACTATTGCCCCCTTCAGGGTTATCGCCTCCTTTGATGTCTCCGTTGCTGGTAATTCCAACATTTTCTTACGTTCCATACAGCATTAGTCGGTACCCTATCCCAACTTTATTTTTGATTCTAACCCTTTGTTAGCTAACCTGGATTTTTTCTTTTTCTTTATAAAAATAATAAAAATAAAACGAGAGATCCGCCATTCCTCAATTGCATGTATTGTAACTGGCTTGATTTACAAGCGAAATGGGCTTCCTCTGTTTACGAGTAATTTATATGGTACCAGGTGCTCTGGGTAGCATAATGGCTAATACATCCCGCCAGGTATAACAAGGGCCGTTCGGTCGCAGAGCAAAAGATGCTGAACGTCTACTGACCGGCGGATTTCCTTGTGTGTAGCGCAATGGAGTCATAGGACAGCATTGGCGATATAGTTACAAAATTTGCGGATTTTGTAGCGCGTTTATTAGCTCCTGTATTGGTGTAACATGGTACAGGGAGCATCGATTAAAAGGCGGGGTACGTTATCGAACCATGGGCGTGTCTGAATGTTTGGCATTGGTCTTTTGAAATCCCTCCCCTTATCGTGCTTCAAAGATTCAGTTGCCAAGGCAACCTTCACTCCGTTGCGGGGAAAATGCTGCTGCGGGAACAAAAGCCCCTCTTCTGGAGCTGACACCCGAGAAAGGTTTTCGTCTTTGCTTTTGTTATCCAGATTTTATAATCAGCCTCTTAATTCCCGTCTCCCCGCTCCCCCGTTTTCCAAGAGAATTTCAGCTTTTCACCCCCTTTTACATGTTATCGCGAACTGCTGTGTGCTCCTCCAACTGAAGGAAGGGGAATTCCCGGAAGAACGCAAAATGTTGACGGTAAAAAGCAACATTCACGTCCTGCGTAGTTTCGGACGATTTCAGAAACCTGGTTGCCTCTCACGAAATCATTTTTTTGACGCTTATTATTAAAATTATCATGATTAAAATAATAAAAAAGGAAACGGCAACAGCCGGTGGGGGGTCGTTAGACGCTGGAAAAGCG
The DNA here is from genome assembly GCA_022832285.1 of Lepidurus apus apus. NCBI lineage: Eukaryota > Metazoa > Arthropoda > Branchiopoda > Notostraca > Triopsidae > Lepidurus > Lepidurus apus. The sequence continues at coordinate 211,771 of JAGJRO010000022.1, read as the reverse complement.
TCGTTTCTGACTGAGGAAATTTAAATGTCAGGGTCCGATATAAAGTACTCAAACGAAAAGCGCCCCCCATCCCCCCCCTCAAGTTGACTGGACGTTTTCAAGTTCTAGCGCCAAGCATTAAGGAGCGAGAGAGAGAGAGAGCCAAGTTGTGTAATTTGAATCAGAAAGTACTTTGCAAAGATAGGAAACAGCTTGATTGGGAGCGAGGAAGCAAGGGAAGGAATGGGTTGGGTTAGGCGGATTGAAGATGCTGTATAGTTAAGTACAAAGTACGCAAAAGTTCCAAAATTGCTACAGCATTCAGCAAGTAAGAGACCGTGGTAACTGTCTTTTACCCCGACTTGTATATCTCGGGGCTCCACAACCGAGTTTCGCCTTTCCCTCACCCAAAACGGCTCTGGGATCTGCATCCTTCTTCATCCCCTTGTTCACTGTTGTCGGACGAAAAGAAGTGCATAGCCAAGTAGTTGTGCGGAACTGGGTACGTAAGGTTGGTTCGGTGGCTTACCTGGGAAAGTACAGGGAAGGTTTTATAACCCCTATCGCACACGGGGCAAAAAAATGGAGGTCCAGTACACGATATGTTAAGTGTCAGCTTGGGAACTATCTCGATGCCCATAAGCTCCACAGACACACACACACACGTAGATGCACACCCTAAAATTTGGGTGTGTAAACTGCTGGCAGTACTGCACCAGTACATTTGCGTATGTCAGTACGCGGCCCGACTCGGAAATGACCAAATTTCCTCGTCTCTTTATACAATTCTGCCTTTTTTTATTGGGGATGCACACACCTTTGTTCGCTTAACGGTGTTATGAATGTAAAGACGGTCAACAATGGAAAAGAAGTCGTGCTATTCCCGGGGTGTCCCCTTCCTCCCTGGGCTTGACGCTTAGCGAAGGTGGGGAAATGTCCAGGCGAGTTCTATTGTTGTTTTGTATGTCATACTGGCAACCTTTGCGAGATTGTTCCGTGATCTCTTGTGTTTAGCTTACCGAAGTTAATACTTTGTCTATGCGTGACTCAAACTACTTCTCCAAAGCTAGAGGTCACATTAACAGATCACACCAGTAGCTTTGCTCTATTGTTGGAGAAGGGGGAAGACCTAAGAATTCCTTGCTGGCCTTGTATTTTAATGTGCCTTTACTTTTGGATTATCTTTGGGAACCACTTAGCTTGTGCTACGACGCCAAACCGAATGTAAAGAGAGGCTCATTAGGTCTCGGATCTTAAAAAAATAAATAAAAAATTCGTGGTAGGTAAAACCAGGTACGACCCATAGTGCAGAAAATGGCGGCCCGAAAGTATCTGGAGCAATTCGAGAAATCATGGTGCGTAGCTGCGTAAAAGCCGCGGGTCAAGAAAGTGTGCATTATTCCATACACTATGGAAAGGTAAATCCCTGTATGAAAAGGGTTGCAAATGCCCGAAGATGTAAAAAAGGAAAAAAGAGGGGAAAAAATAAGTCGGCAAAAAAAGGTGGTTGCAAGTTTGAAATTTTGGGCTCGTAGCCTGACATTGCTCAGCATGGTCAAAGTTTTTACTTCATTCATAAGCAGACGGGAAAGGGTTAGGTAAAGGAACAGATGAAAGGCAGTTAACAATGCCGAATCCTAAACGTTTTGTATGTAAGGTATGAGCGTGAAGGCTAGTTTTCCCTTTGCATTAGCAGTTGGTGCGGGACTTTTTGCTCGGTTTATAGAGAGTTGCAGATGGTCGTGAACGTGAACAGCTTGGCACCCAAAGCCGTATTGGGCCTTTTTTGTCGCCATTTCTTATTGCACTGCCAGCACTTGCGACCATCAGAGTGATGGCCGTTCGGTTATACGAGCTATGTGTGTGTGACGCTGGCTTCTCGCTGCTGACCCTCAATACCGAACGAGATATAACGTCCAGTCTGGGTTATAGTTGATGGTGGAAAGGTGGCCTTGAACTGTGATTTGCAGCTCTGCTGTGTGTAATAGAGATACATAGATACAGTGTTTTGGGGGAAAATTCTCCCACCCCGTGACTTTCCTGGCACCGTTTTTTTGTGTGACACACTGGTCACATCTCGTAAATCAGTAACTTTAAAGTGCGGTGGTCGTCCTAAGTTACGCGAATTGCAGAGTGGCAGATTGCAATTGCGAATAGTTTGAGCCGCCTTGATTAGCGTTCCGCGTGTATATGGAGCTATGTTACAGCATAGGAGTGCGAAATATGGAGACGTGGAGCCAAGTAGTTTGGCAGCCTGTCGTTGCACCCATTTCTGGTTTGGTGAAAAAGAAAAAGAGACGCAAAAATTCGGCAAACCATAAATAAGGATGACAACGCAATCCAGCCGTAAGTCGTTGCGCTGTACTTTCTTTTTACTGTTCCACCGTTTAATCTGCCTTTTGTGTCAGACTCTTTTTTGTGATTGTTTTTGCCTTCGCCGGATTCTTTATATTTCGTCCTCCGTCGCCAAACCCGTTTCAAGACCCTCTGCCCTGCGACAACAGCTTCCCCGGTCTTGATCCTTGCGGCACAAACCTCACGTCTTGGAGTTTGGACCTGTACCGGCAACGGACTATAATATACTTTAATGGCATCGAAAAATTCGCGGGGCATTGAAACTAGAAAAATTGAAACATTGTGAAAGGCTCATGCGCTAACCTGTCGCCATGACAAATAAGACGTGTGGTTAGATCCTCTCAAACTTGCCGAGTCGTTCATTCAAGCGCGGGGTTTGGCTTCCCAGTCCAATCACATGCGTGCCCGTATAGAAATAGTTCAGTAATAGCATAGGCCTATGGTTCCCGTGTCTATTCAATAGCCCGACTGTCCTATTACAAAGGTCCCCCTCAACGAAATCCGTAGGCCTACTCAATATAGAGGATGCATCGAAGGGTGGAGCCTGGGGTTCCGATGTAAATAGCGGGGGTGTTCGATAGGGCTGGATGAACCCTTCATGCTGTCCAATGTAAAATGCTCCTCTGCCCCCCTCGTTTTTTGCTAAGCAACGACGTTATTGCCTGGGTTACAGGAGCTGATTTATCCAGTTTTCGGTGCTCACTTTTGTTTTATTTTGTAAGAAATAAGGGACAAGGGCATATTGGAAATAGTGCTGGGCGACTGTTCCAAGTGTAGTAGTCGTTTTGCAAAGGAATTCCTCGGCAGAATAAAGCCTGCAAGCTTTTCCCTTCCCAGCTGGGACGAATTGGGGATGACAAATAGCGTCTAATTAATGAACCTTTGCAAATCCCTGACTTGACTGCGAAATTTGTATTTTCAGGCACAAAATTGCCCTGTAAAGCTTTTTATTCCACGGCAGACAACTTGGCTCTACCCCATTCGTATTGAACTGGGAGTAATTAGTTACACAGAATTTGCCCTCGATGCTTCGACTTGAGCAGGTAGCTACCTCTTTAACAGCAAACAGTCAACTGGCAAGCAATTAATTATTGCCCAATTTCGAAATTCGTTGGGTATTTCGTACTCGTTGTAAGATAGTTTACTTATATATACTTCTTTAATGTACTCGTTTATTTTCATTTTATTTATATGCTTAGTACGGTAATGTACTTATAATATACATATTCGATATACTCATTTATTTATACTTTATTTATATACTTAGTACGATGCTATACTTTATTTAGTATTATTTCCTCCGTGTTATTTTATTGTCCAATTTCGAAATTCGTTGTCTATTTCGCACTCATTGTAAGATAATGTACTTGTAATATACTTATTCGATATGCTCATTTATTTATATTTTATTTTGTGTCCGTAATACGAGAATATACTTATAATATACTTCTTTCGTACCCATTTCGCATTATTTCCAACCTATGTGTCATTGCGAGGCCTTGACCTGCCTTGATTGTGTTTCCTTGACTCGGTCTGGTCTGGTAGTGAAAAGCCGCAAGTCCTAGGAACCCGCCTTGTTTTGTAGTTTGCGGAAAACGAGCGGATTATCGTCTGAAAATCTTTTGGCATGGTGAACATGAGACGTCGTTTTTGTTTAGAAGTGTCAGGCTGGTCAAGACAACCTATTCTCTTCATAAACGTGAACCCCCCCCACGTGTCGTCGAGGTGCCGGTAGAATAGGACACCGGTAGGAGGTCTCCTTAGACAGATCATTTGGCGTACGCCCGGATAGTAAGTACGCTGAGCTCCTCAGGAGTTCACTTTCTCTGTCAAAGAAGGCCGGCGTCGACAAGTTGGCACTCGTGGAAGAGGTTCCTCCTTTTCTTTTAACTCAAAGCTCCCTGGCGAAATATGAAACGCTTAGAAAACTTCTTGTTTTTGTCGGCCTTTTCGAGTTTCCCACCTATTTTGTCATCCGAGTATTACTCTTGTTTTAATTTTCTTTCTTTTTTTCAATCGGGGCATATTTTAGCGTTTGGCCAATTCTTAGTAAGAGTTTCCGGGGAGAATGTTAGTTTTCTCGAGGGGAAAAAAATAAGAGCCTTTGTCAAAAGTTTAGTACCAGTGGTACCATCAAATCAGGCTGAAAAAAGTTTCCTCAGCAAAGGAAGTTGAGAAAAGTTCCAAAGACAAAGATGCAAGTTAAAATGGCTGTTGGGGGAGAAGGAAGCCCCACCCCGGAATTGTAGTTCCGGAGCCTCTAACGAGTTAAGCCGCCCTTTTGCGATGGCGGCTGGGGCGGGGACTTTTATGTAAATGTCTGTGCTGGAAGTAACGAAAGGGATGGATATCGGTAAAGAGGGCTGGGGGTTGCGCAGCACTTGTCCGCAAAGATCGCGCACCAAGGCCTACGTTTCTCAACCCGCCGCCAGGCGGCTGGCATAGACTCGTCTATTTCCGTACAATTTCTATAGGCCTATTAATCATTTGGAAGACATGTGGGACATCTGGGTCCTTCGGCAAACTTAAAATGACACCGCTGGTTAATGGTCTGCGTACCAGGATGTTATGTACCCATTTTCACCGCGGGCCGCCGCTGAAAAACACAAGGAAATCGCATGATGTTATTAAGTAGTTGCAATTGAAAAACTTCTGAGCATTATACACTGGCGAGTGCCTTTTTTTAATAAAAAAGGGGAAAATCTATTAATATTCTTGCGTTTGTTTTGTGTGTCTTTTTGTGTGGATAGGAGGATGTATCACACGCGGGGTCGGCAGGCATTGTGATAAAAAAACAAGCGAAATATTTCGCGTGCCTCGTGGGGCAATTAAAGGCTTTTAAGTTGTTTGATCATCAAGTTGCTTCTTCTTTTCGGACGGAAAGTTCTTTTGATTCGTCTTTTCGGACGCGTTTCTGCATGCGGAAGCTTAGAACAGGAATGCAATTTCGGAAAGTTTTGCCGGGCATTGATTGTTCGCGACTGTGGTTGGGGAATCCGGAGACCCAAAGAGGAAAAGAAAGAAAAAACACTTTTTGGGAGTAACTGACAAACCGCGTTGTCTATTGCCAGAGCGTAATGAGTTAGTTTGCAGGCAACGAAATTGCCAAGTGCTGTGGTTTGCGCAGCACTTGTTGTGATGGCAAAGTGTTTGCATTAGGACGAGTTTTTAGGTATATAGTGGATGATTCCCATTCTCTAGCAGATGTGCAGACCGCACATCAGTATTCGCTGGTAATTGACCCAGCCTTTATTGCAGCTGTGTTATCGTCTGCTGCGTATTATATTGCGGCTCGCCAAAGTAGAAATTACTATGAAAGGCCTCACTGTACCCTTGAATGCAAAATCGTACATCTAACACTTTTTGGATCCGATGTATGCAATCTTTTGCATTGAGACCCTGCCTCTGGTTCTTCCACGAGCATTCTTGCATGGGCAACGCTATTAATAATTAGCTCTTCCGTGTCAAACCGTAGTATGGTCTTTGTTATTTTCGGCACAGAAGCGCAGTCAAGGAATCGCTCCATTTTGTGCGTGTTTTTAAGGCTTGACGGGGATTTCGATAGGGCCCATATTTATTTCACCTTTTTTTGGGTAGTCTTTTTGCTCTGCTATGACCCCAGTGACCGTTAGCATTTCTGTTACTGCAAGCAGGACGGACACACAAAGTTTTGGCTCGTCATTTGGCCCAAAAAAACGGGAAAAAACGGTAGAGCACTAACGGCTTGTCGTCTGTGTATACATAGAGGTAGATATATAGCCTTTCGCTTTATATAGTGTGACTTGAGCCGGGCAAGTATTACGCGTATAAGGACGCGAAGAATAAGTTGATCGTGAATGCTTTTCAATAGTCTTCGTGCCGTTGTGTAGCCCGGGTTGACCGTGTCTTTCCCACCGGCGTCTTTTCCTTCTTCTATACACTCAGTCGGATTTCTATACTGTAAATTTTTCTGAATTTTTCCCGAAACCGTGAGAAATAAAAATGGACCGTGCTCGGCTATAGGAATGAAAGGTGAGGGTAGGGGTTGCGATAGAAAGGGGTTCGGGATCACAGGACCTGATTTGCATATCCCATACTGGACACAACAACGTGGGGCGCGGGAGCGGGACTCGGTTGAATGTCGGTGTAGCTCAGCCCCTTCCTTGCTCTGTGTGGAGTCGTAAAGGGTGGGGGCTTTATAGGCTTTCGACATGATGTGTGTACATGTATATCAAACCAAAATGGCTGCCTTTTCTTTCAGTTGTGAGTCGCAATCAATCTCTTTTCCCGTCGACTAATTTAGCTGGCTGCTAATAAATAAAAACGAAAGGCAAAAGAAAAAGTAACACGGCTGCTAATAATGTGTGTGAAAACAGACTGCGTGTTGCAGGGTCGCCTCAGGTAACTTTCAATATACGGTTGGATCCCTTTGCCGTGTACCGGGTCCGTGTGACTATGTTGTCCAACGGTAATACAATTACTCCTCTTGTTGTTACTCCACCGTGTTTTGGGCCGTTTACGGAGTATACCGTCATAGGAATCCATGATCAAGGCAAGTCCTGGTCCTGATGTGCCAAATGAATTTCTGCTCAGAATTTGTTTTTTAAAAATTAAACAAGCTAAAGTAATGGCAAAACTGTCGGCGAGTATTATTCCATACGAGGGACAGGTTTTGTACAAGTATCTAGACAGAGACGCAATTTTCAGATTCTATTGCACCGGTCGGGCTTAATTGCGGTTTTAAGGCTTTGGCTGCGAGTGTTGCTTATACAAGCTCTTCTCTTCCAGCAAGCATGGTAGCCAAGACAGATCTTTTCTTTCTTTTTTTTTTAGGACAACTATGTGGTCAGACCACTAAGCTGTGATACAGGCTTTTTTTATTCAAAGTGTTCGGTCGTCGGCCCGTCAGTCACTTGGATTTTTTTGAGTGTCAAATTGGCCCAACCCGTGATTTTTTCTTTTTCTTTGCTGCCGTAAACTTCGGGATGCTCGTCGATCAATCTCTGGCCTACCTGCTGTGCTCTATTCATGATATGCATCGAACAAATTAGATATTCTATCGAGATGTTTTTCAGCTTCGTGCTGGCGTTAAAAACTGAAAAAAGAAAACGGATCAGCCTAACAAAAAAATAAAAAAATCTTTGTTTTTAGTAGGCTCTCTCTCTACGAGACTTGATTTGAGGGTGGCTTTATACAGCAAGGTCTTCTATTAGATCGAACGTGGCTTTCGGGAGCAGCAGCGTTTCTGTTTTCAGAACCCGCAGTTGCGTTCTCGGGGTTCTTTTATATTATTACAGTTTTATTATTCCCTGAGTAAGTTCCGCGCCATCTTTTTCCTCCTCGTCTATGCTTCCCTCCCTGACAGCCTCTTTATGCATGAGTCGCCCATCGCCCTCGCTTTAACTCTTTTACGCGTCGATTCTTCGTCTCTCTTCATCTTTTCTTCGGTCTTTTAAGCCTAGGGAAATAAGACAGGGCGTGATGAAGCTTATATTTGGACGATGAAAGTCCCGCTCCCGCGGTACCTAAAGTCCCGGGGCCGCCTTCACTCACGCTCGCTGGGAATTAAGAAAAAGCTTTAATTCACCNCCCCCCCCCCCTCCCACCTAGCATCGCTTCTTCCTCTATAATTCTCCGTTCCACATTCCACCTTCTTCTTCGATTCTCTGTTTTCGGCACACTTGCGGAAGAACAACCATCGATCCAAGCACATATTCCCTTGTTGGTGCGCCGTATTTAATGTATGGAGAGCCCAAGCTATGTGCAGACAAGTCAAGAACTAACTCTCTTATCAACTCCCCAGGTTTTCCGGGGCGAGGAAACAAGCAATAACTGATTTTCTTTTCTTTCCTATGAAAACCGTCTTCGTTTTCATGTTTCGGGGTACAGTTTGTAATTGAGAGCGTTGTGGTAGGATTGGAATTGTAAGGGGAAGTTGGCATCCTAGCAACAGGGTAGGGTTATTATTTTCGCTGTTGGGGAGGAAAAGACACAGTAAAGTAATATGACCGGGATAGTATTCTTTTAGCAGAAATATTCGGAAGGAACACAAGATGCAGGGGATCGAAGAGAAGTTTAGCAGAGAGGGTGTTGTAGACCCTGTTTCCTCATCTTTCGCTAATGAAAATTCCCCGTACGCAACTCTAGGAAATTGCTAGAAGAGTTAAGAGCGAGCAGCTCCTGGAGGTAGAGAGTTTGCCTGGCTGGTTGTATATTTGAGAGCGATCTTTGGCGTAAGAGCGGTAATTGGCTTCTATACTGGGCGTACACACTCGTTAGTTTGCCCTCTATAGCCCCCGCATTTTGCGTGGGGTCAAATTATCAAGTTGGAAAGACGCAGGCCAACTTATCTTCCCGAATAACGTGCAAAGGGTCGAACTCGAAGATCCGTGAATAAGCCCCTTCCGTGCTGCAAACTTTAATACTTCTTTGAACTCCGGGGGAGGTCTTTGATTTTCTTATGCTGCTTGTACTTTAGACTTGCTTTGGACTTGCTGTAGACGCCTTGATCCAAGTCACCCCCCCATCCCGTGGTTTCTGAAGCTTCTTCTTTTGCTTTCCTTCCTTTGAGTCCCTTTTTGGCCAAGGAAAAGGGTTTAATACATTAAACATTGATGAAGGAATAAAGTAAAAGTCCTCCAGACGCGTCGGCCGAGAGTATGCAAGATTGCCTTGGAGTTTTCCCATCTGTGCTCCCCACAAAGTTACGGATTATTATATGCAGTATATAGGGAGGAAAGCTTTTTAAGTCTTTTAGCCTGTTTGAATCGTTAGTTTCTTGAGTTGCAGGGTTGGCTTGGGGTTCCCTGCATGTTGTGTATGTGGTGCTACTGCGCACCTCGTTGAGACAGAATATAACAGACGCCATAAGAAGGCTGGGAATGGAGGAAGAAAAGTCCGTTGATAACTAGGTTCCTTTTTGCGCCAGTCTGTCAATCAAGCTATCGATCCGAGTTGCCATGTCGTTTCCATTTGTGTTACACGGAAGGAGCGCGGAGCTTTTTGTTCTAGAAAGCTGTTGTGACTCTTATTAGTTTACCCCCCTAATGTACGTGCGCAGCTACTGTGTACGGTGTACCTAGCCTTAATGGCGCAATTCGCGTTTAATTTGTCACGGTAGTCAAGGTTTTATGTTTCCCTCAAAAAGAGGCTTGATCGTTGCCAACTATAAGATTATGAATTAGTTATGAGAAATAAACATTTACCGCTAGCAGCGAACAACAAGGATGGACATTACGACATTCTTGGAGAAGATGAGGCCTTTTTTGTTTTATGAGTCAGCGTGTTGAGTTGTACTGTACAGTAAGTCTTTTTGCCCAAGAGGAATGAGTGCCGTTGGTTGTTTGTGATGCGAGAAACTCGGGGAGGAAGGCAGGCGTTGTAGCTGTCATGTTAGCAATATTAAGGTTTAAAAAAGTGTTACCAGGGAGTACGGCGCAATAGTTTAAATGAGGGTTTGTCTGCGTGTGACGGGTAGACCCTTTTACTTATTCGGTGTGTCAGGTTCTTGAGACATAATGAAACCAGGTGTGCAATGCAAATGGGAACTTTTGACATAAAAAAGCATGAGGTTAGGCGTATTTCTTTATTTCGTAAGTGTAACTGCCCAAGTAGTAAACCTTAGCGTGATTACAGACTTAGCCGTGACCGGTGCATCGGATGCGCCATGAAAATATGACGTAGTTTATGCGTCCGGCATCAAGACAACTATGACAAGCTGCATACGAGGGAACATACTTGAGTCCGGATTTCGCGTTTAGTACCGCGACAAGTTCAAGGGGAAAGCCGGAAAGCCCAGCTTTTTTAGGTAGACCTGGAGTTGTAGCCTAGCCAAAACTGTCTTGTGTATTTCGTTCCCAATGACGGCATGTCGAAAAAAAGAGAAAAAAATCTAGTGACATTGCAGTGCTGGACGAGATAAGGTCTCAAGATATTTTTTTGTTTAAAAATAGAAGAGTACTAATAATAAAACAAGTGACTGCCAGTCGTCCAGTCAAATAGGCAGTACAGACATTAACTCAGCGTGCCACAGGTAACTGTTAGAGTTATCTTCCGCCCGAATTATGTGTCCTGAAACGTTTTTTACATGCATAAGAAGGCATCCGTGCTCAAGGCATGATGCGTAAGTCCGGGGCGCTTCTATGCAGCAGCCGCGTGTGAATAATAACAGCACGTTGTAGTAACACTTCGGATAGCAACATCGTTTTCTGACAGCCTCGTCTTGCCAAAATTTTCAGTAATTAAAACGTCCACATGTTTGCTGGTTTTCCGATCGTGTGTCGGGGGGGCTCGCCCGGTTTCGTACTGATACGACTCCTTTTGTGGTGACATGGCGACGTGGGACCAAATTGTCACTAGGTTTTGGGGAATAAAGTTGGTATAACTAATTAGTATAAGTTGTTAACTGAACACGGTAGAGTTGTGCGGTTAATGGCGAATAAAAATGGGTACCCTGCAGCAGGCCCGTACCCAGGATTTTTTTTCGGGGGGGGTTTTAACCCGAGAACTTGAAATCATATTTTTGTCGTATACCATCTTTCCGGTAAGGAAAGGGGGATACGAAAAAGGAGAAAAGTTATCGCGTTGTTCGAGCTTCAAAACGGTCAAACAAAATCAAAGCTCAATTTGAAATAAACTTCTCAAGTACCATATGCTAGAAAAACGTATATTTTTCATTTGCGGAATCTTTCGATGGGGGTTTAAACCCCCCGAACCCCCCCCCTGGGTACGGGCCTGCCCTGCAGAAAAAAAGAGGGTTATGCGACCAGGATTGGCGCTGACAGGCGAAGTACTAGCTTGCGCCAATTCAATTCCGTTTTCTCCCAAGTTTCCAGCGGAATATGTAAGTGTAATACTCTTTTGGAACTGCAACGTAGGTCTTGTTTAGCCAAGTGAGGAAAAGGTGTATAGTATGTAGGAAAGGGTTGTCGGTTTATGGCACCGCCTATCAATAACCGTGTATCGTGCAGCTATGAAAGTCGCCGTTAAGCGAAGGTCGCAGGAGTTGTCGGGACGAGGTAGGTTTTACTGTCTTGTTGTAAGGCATAGGCCAGGTTCGCTGGAGGCAATAAGGCACTCACGCAGCCCATGGCCAAGGTGGATGACCATGTAAAGAAACCTGATCGAGAGACTGTTACATACTTCGGCATCTCGATCGTAAAACTAAACATTCTTATTCCTTAGTCTAATCTTACAACGTTCTTCCTGTCTAAATTCTAAATTCACTTCCAAGGAGAATCGAGATTCTGTATTCTTTCAACTTTTACAACCTTATCACACCTGGCTAGTTAGACCAGTTTCGTTCGCGTCCGTGTACTGTCTTTTGGCTTAACCTTTCCACCAAATGGCGTAAGTTTTTACCGGGTATGTTAAAGAGAAAAGAGTAACTTGCTGACTTTCCGAGGAAAAAAAACGCGAGTAAGAATCTGCTTGTGCAAGACAAGCTTACACTGAGGACGTTTTTGCTAGTCCAAAAAGCTATTTATTTTTATTTTGGTTTATTATTTTTTGGGGGAAGCCAAGGATCACGAGATGCCAGTCTATGATGCTTTGCTGGTTACAAGGTTGGTTAAAATATTTTGGGGCCCATGCTCTTGACCGTTAAGTTTCGGGTTTTTTGTTTTAAGAGCAAGTGGTTCTTATTCTGTACGCGTTCCTGGGTGCCATGTGTAAGGTTTTACTGCAAAAAAGCCGGGTTGCACAGAGATTTTGCACATTCCTGCACCAGCGTTGGCCTGTTGGAGATTTTCTTACTCTTGTGGGAACCGAAAAAAAAGTGGCATATATGAGCCATGAGCCAGACTCACGCTCGCGTTAGGTTGCGTCTTGGCGGTTTTATGAGCGTGTAACTTGGGCTATGGCTCTGGTGCTGTTACTTCTGGGCCCGGAGCCAGAAAAGCGTTTCCTTCTTGCAACGTGAACTGCGAAACCCTAGAAGCCTTTTGTGTTCTCCTGTAAGAAAGGGTTGGGCTCAGCATCAGCATCCCCAAAAGCACGGGACGTAATAGACCCAAAGTTGAACTTCTTTTAGTCAAGAAGCTGATTTTTCGTCCACACCTGAACCTGATCTGGAAGTCGAAGAGTTTGCCCGTCGAGACCCGTTTGGAGGAGCCGGAGTGTATATGCAAAGTTGTATGCATGAAGGTCGTGGTCGAGTTGGTTGGTTAAGGCGTCAAGGCATCCATCCACAAGCACCAAGAACTTTGGTCGGTTCGGAATCTTTACGTTGGATTGACCACTTGGTCGAGTCCTTGATGAAGCTAGGCTTGGCTGGAAGAAGCCGTCCGCGTCCCATGGTCACCCTTTAGTCAGCCAAGAAGTGTTGGTTGGCTTGGAAGCGTTCACAATAAAACCTTTTCCAGATCCGCAGAGAGTCCAAGCGTCCAATTTTTGCGGATAGTAACCAGTGTCATTGGAACATTGGAGCGCTAAACTGCTCCCGTTTTCTCCCCTAAAAGTCCCGTGATGGGCTTTTTACGTTTGCTTGGGCGGTGCTTAGAATTCATAAGTGACAGGTGAATAAGCTCGAGTTTTTCCACTGGCTGCTGGTACAGGTGAGTACGTTCAATCTAACGGAAACAAGTGTTTCTGGAGCGGGAACGTACGGAAGACGCGCACACAAGATTGCCACGGACTTGTGGAAAACATTTCAGTGCGGGGAAGTGGAGAATTTGGGAAAGTGCAGTTGCCACATGTTTATGTGTTGGTTTCCAAAAGGAAAAGCAAGTCGCTGGAAATGAAGGGTTGCAAGTGTCTTCCATTTTAACCATATCGAGATATGCAAAAGGGAGGGTAGTCTTGCTTTTGGGTAAACTTGTTTGTCGAGCGTCTTGGCGACAATTCGCCGTCTTCGTGATGGTTGTGATTACATCGAGCAAGTGCTGGCAGTTGTAAAAGGCTACAAGCCCGTGATCAAAAACAGTAGTTCCAGTTATCACCCAGAAAAGTTACTCAAGGTTAGCTGATGGGGGGCTGAACTGATTAGTCATACAGCGCGAGTTCATTAGACATTTTTGAGTTTAACAATGTGTTGATTGGGGACGTTTACCAGAGTAACGTTTTACGGATTACATTGTGAGTACGGTCTGAGCAACCGACCACCTTTTTTATTTTATTTTTTTAAATCGTGAAAACGAACATTCCCTCTCCCGCGTGTTGGTTCGCAGCACGATTCCCAGAAGCGTAGGCGGTTCGCCGCTCGCCGTTCAGTCCATCCTTCATACGTGGTGAACGCGTGTGTTTGTTGTGGGCATTAATGCGAGCTCAAAGATCGAATAAATCTCCCAAAAATTCGAACGTATTACGCAGCATAACAGCAAGCATATAATCATCAGAAGGTAGCTTAAATTGAATTTCCAGTGCGATAAAGGTAAAATACTTGCTTATTCCAGGTGAGCATATGCTGGGATGCGAGCCCGCTTTAGTGTCGTATTCACTTCGTATATACTTGAACAAGTGTGCTTGGCACCTTTCGAGTCTTGAGAATTAAGTTGACAGACTTAGTGGAAGAATTAGCAGTCGCGTTTAAAGAATCTAGTGTGTGTGAATGTTGTGCAGCTTGCCAAAATGCAACCGGAATTGTATCCCCATACGGATATTCCCGCGGCTCAGGAAGAAATGCCTTGCGAGTCCAAGGATCTCAGCCATGTACAGCAACATGATAACCAGCCAGTAAGTTTCATATTTTTTTTCTCGGGTAGTATGTCGAGCCTTGTGCACAAGGATATCGAGTATCAGGAATGACAGGTCTTCGACGGAAAAAAATCTCCCTTGCCTTGGCTTCTTCCCGTTTTTTTACTTTCTCCTTTTTTCTGTCAGCTTAAAGATTTAATAGCCGATTGCCTTAGTTTTCCCGTATTTTTCCTCCAATCTTGTCCACAGTTTGGGTAATGACTGTTGGGTTAAAGCACCTGTAAAAAATATGTTTTTTAAATTTATTTTTTAGGTTAGATTGAACAGCTATATACATTGCAAAGGCTTGCAAATTGCAAAGGCAACGACTTGTTGACTTTTGTCAACATGGGGAAATCTTGTGACACATGTAACGTCAGTTTAACAGGATTTGATAGCCGATTGCTTTAATTTTCCCGTATTTTTCTTTCCAATCTTGTCCACATTTGGGGTAATGAATGTTGGGTTAAACAAGCACCTGTACGACTCTCGAATTTTTTAATTTTATTTTTTTAGGTTAGGTCGAATAGCTAAATTAATGGCAAAGGCGAACTGTTGACTTTTGTCAACCTCAGGAAATCTGGTGACATGGGAATCTTGTGACATGTATAAGGTCTGGGATAAAATCTTGGCAACATTAGCGCGTCGTATACTCAGCTGCCAATTCATTTATGAAGCATTCTTGTCGGTATACAATGCTGACTGCATTGTTGGTCCTCGTTGGAGGTCTGCTGCTACCTGTTTGCTCGTAAAGTTGCGCTGGGGAGTAGAACCCCCTTGTTAAGCTGTACTCAGTTTCTTTGAAGAGGCAGATTTATGAAGAGGTAGTTTGATCAGTCTCACCCAATTATCCCGGGCTAACCGCTCCTACCACTGATTCTTTGTCTCCTTTTATTATATCACACAAGTGGTGCCGAGCGAGATTTGGCTTGACAGAACAGGTGCAGTGCTTAACCAATTTACATTTAGGCGTGAATGGCGGGATGGATTAATGAGTACAGAAACGTTACATTGTCTGACGCTCTTTTTGAAAAAAAAAGTGCGGTCAAATTTATTTGAGACACTGAATCATGACCCTTCGTCTCATGGTTATGTCTTGATTGAGGTTTCGGGGTTGAGCCCACCTGCAGGGACAACCTGCGGTAGGGTGGGTCCAGGGAGCTTGGAAATGCTTGAAACGATGAAAAGGTCTTCATAGCGCACGATCACCGTGACTTGAGACACCGAGGGTGAAGCTCAGAAAGTAATATAATATTCGGGTGGGGTCCATAATTCTTTTGTTTTTTTCCATTTTTATTTTATTTTATTTTTTTAAGAAAGTGGAACTTCGCCGCCGTGGTTTTGGGGTTTTCTTTTCCGCTCCCATTAGGTATAGCTAAAGTATAATCTTTTCAGTGATTGAAATAATGTCTTCTGTGGGTTTGGGGAAGAGTTCAATTAGGGTTTTCGTTCACTTTCTTAAGAAAAATTGCCTTCGTGTGAGGTGCGGTGCTACTTTTCTTCCTCGGACGAACTGGTACACACATTGTTGCTTAACTTCAAAGCTGGAACGCAGATGGGGTTGGATACCTTTTTTATTGGATTTTTTCGGACGAGGGGTTCTTTTCCATCCCTTTTGTGTAGAACATTTAGTGGGGAAAAAAAGGGCGAGCTGCGTATTGTCGGCGTCCCAGGATATTTTGATGAAATATCTTCTAGAACTCCCAAAATTAGCTTTACATTTGTTCTGATTTTTTGGTAAAAAAAAGTTAAGTCTGATCTCCTATCCCGGTTTCGGGCAAACGACCCACGCTTATTCGCTCAGGTGTGCTCGATGCAGAGCACATCATTTTCTTGCAATCTGAAACTGTCTGGGAAGATCAGATTAACCTTCTCATGGTCCCTTCTAGTTCCCTTAATTTAAAAAAAAATATTTTTTTGTAATCGCCGCAAAGAAATGATGAGATCTCTGTCATGGATGGTAGCTACCCAGCCACGTGTAATTATGCAATGTAACAGGAGCATAAATTCAATTGAGGATTAGCAATAAGATAATTATGACTTCGTGCAAAGGTAGAAATTTGTTTTTTTAATGTTTTTTAAAAAAGGTACAAGAAATAAGGCGGGAAAGAATAGAAAGGAAACTGTGCGGTAAAGAGCGAAATGGTTGATTAGATCAAGGTGCCCTTGTAAATCGCAGCGAGCATAAGACGAAGTAGAAAGGGGACGCAACAAGCTATTTGACATGCAGGCTGTTGAGATAATGGTAAATCGTCTTGGTGTCTTGTCTCGAGACCCAAAGCGTCTGTCTCGTCCCGCTTTTAGGACATTCGTAACACTTTGACCACCTTCCGCGTCCAAATCCTTCCGTTCTCGTCTACATTGTGAAGGTTTAAATACTTGCTTAGCTGATTTCTTTCTCGCTCTCTCTTTTTCTTAACCCTCTCTCTCGTCGCTCGGTAAAATGGCGCCTGTTTCATGATGAGGCGCTTATCAAAGTCGCCTTTTAATTGCCGTCGATGTGACGGAGCAGAATTTAAGGCCCGATTTTCTAGCATGTAATTCCTCTCTTCAGCTAACGGCTATGTCGTTTTGTATTGTAGCTGCGAAAGGTTTTGTGTTCAAAGGGTTAAAACACGCCGAAGATAGGACCATACCCCTGAGCCTTTTCTGCTCGGGTTTCTTCTTTTTCGTTCCACCTTGTGTTGATGCTTGGCGGATCTCCGGAAAATGAACGTATTCAGATTTTTCAATCGAGAAAACAAAAAAAAATATTTAAAAAATCTGTACAACAAAAGAAGACGTTCGCTGTTGTCTCTCCCTGTACGTGCAGAAATGTCAGGTTGCGGGAGTCCAAACGGATCTCGTTAAGCAATATATAACGCCATTTTCTGAATTTCAAGGAAAAGCTAAATTCATTTAATAATCCTAATTTCGGGCCAAATTCTACCCCACGTAGTATACGAAATCGCTGTCTTGGGCTACGAACCGCTATATATTACCTGGGTTTTTATTGATACCTTTCCCCGTGGCAATATTGTAGGTTTTAGGTTCGTTAGAACTGTTAACAGTTGAGTGAAGCATTTTGTAGGTTCGCCTTTCCTCTTCCGTGCGCATATTAAACACGGGCGACCTGTTCTCAATAAATTTACCTCTTTTGAAGGCCTTCTATAAGACTAAGCGCAAAAGCGTCCTTGATTGACTCCTTTCTCCTACCACAGCACCGAAAACCATCACAATAAAAAGGCCTTCTCATGCATACTATATATAGGTAACCCTTTGACTCCGGATCTCAAAGATCTGAAAAGCAAAAATGAAAAAATGAAAAAAAAAATTCTTTCTTCTCAATTTTTAATAGTCAAGCCTCTCTACATTATGAAAGAGAACGGCCGGCTACGAACCTTAACCCCCCTTCTAATTTTCCTCCGCTTTTTTATATATAATGTGACGCTTTTTTTCTTGGGTGGGCCGAGTCGGGGCCTGTTGGACCCCCCTCTTTCCTTTCTTTTATATTAAGCATAATCCCGCTGGAGGCTCAGCGGTCGTCATTGCCGCCGTCTAGCGTGAGCAGCAGCAGAAACGAGAGAAGTCGCCCTTGGGATTGAGGCTCCTTCAAGCCTGTATATCTCAAACCTGTATATCTCAGAAGTATAGTAAATTGGGAGAGGGTTCACGGGCCGATTCAGGGAGACAGTTGACCTCAGGGAGCGCAAGAGAGAAGAAGCCAAAGTGCACGACCTCTTTTGGGCCACGACCCTCTTGAATCTAAGACCAAACAATCCACCCTGGTGGTCTCTTTATTAAAAGAAAATAGCACACATATTTTTTATTATTATTATCAAAAGCTGGTGTATTGCAGTAATATCGCGTGCATTTTTTCCACCGGCATACCCACTCAGTAGTAAAAAATCGCAGCCAAAACTTAGGGAAAAAAGAAGTACATATTTGTTTAAAAAAAGGAAGAATTAAGATCGAGATAACAAGAAGGCGAATGCTGTTCACAGCTGGTGAAGTGTTTATGGACAAAGTGCATTAAGTTGCCCGCTTGACGATCATAAGTTAAGTGGTTCCTCCTGCAAAGTTTTCCTCTTTCGACGTTGTCACCCATTTCGCATTTTTCCCTATCCCTGCCAAATTAATTCGGCGTCGTCTGGCGGTGTCTTTTGAGTTTTTGGAAGGCGGCCAGCGTCGACTCCGCCCCAGTAGCCTTGCCATTTGCAGGCTGCTTAGTGCGCAGGCAATTCAAGTGCTCGTGCTCCGGATACATAAGAAGTTCGGGGGAAGCGGTTGGCCTCCCGCGCCCCTCATTGACGCTCTCCGCGCGTCTGCCGACTGCAAGGGACGCATGTCCCGCAAGCTCACCCACCGACGCGCTCGACGCTCCGCCTCCGACCAGTCCTAAACATATCCCCCGTTCCCCACCCTTTTTGGCACTTTTTTTGGGCTGGGGTGCCTTTCCTGTTTTTTCCCCCAATCTGCATCGTGGGGGGGAGGAAGTGGGAAGGCGAAAGTTGGCGGCAGCCATTTTACCTTCTCATTTTGGGCCGCCCGTTTTGTGCCGTACGAGCGCAGACTTTTGGGACACACTTATATTTATACACTCGGCACATCTACACACATGCAGCCAAGTTCCATAAAACGTCGTGGAAGGAACGCCGAACTAGTTCGACTCACTCCCCGCTAAAGCGTGATTTTCTTCGGGGAAACGCGGGTGGAGACTCACGGTGACGTGCGCCGTACAAAGTATTGCAGAAAACGCGAGGCACTTGGCTTTTAACTCTTATACTCCGCCCTCCCACCCTCCTGCCCCGGTAGATACATGTACCCCACCCCGCCCTGCCTTGGGTAGTAAGTTTTTTGCCCGTTGCTCCTCAGAAGCTCCGGCTCTCTTTTGTGAATCTGCAAAACGCAGCGGGCGAAGGGGTGGTAAATTTCAGCCTTCCGCGAGCAAGGGTTGTTCTTGGGACTTGTATGCCGAGGACTGAAAGGGTGTGTGTATGTGTGAGGATGTGGTAGACTAGTAGACGTGTGTGTATGTATGCATGTGTCTTCACCCCCGCTCTAAGACGCTGTGCTGCTCTACGGCCGCGTAGGCCGTACCGTAGAGAGGTCCGTACAAGCGCATACACAGTCGAGTTGTGGACGAGTTGGAAAGTGCACGGAACTTTGGCCATTGTGGAAGTTGGGCATTTCTTTCCATGCTCTTTAACAGTGTTTTCCAGCAGCCAGATACTTATAGAGAGATTATATAGACACTATCGAAACGCATTTACCTGGCAAAGATCTACTTCAATTCTGGGGTTGGCGGTTTAGCTTGACTCTATTGTTGTGTGAAGGAAACCTCGTGAACCGTATCTTGGAAACAAGCGAGAAAAGCCGGACGTGTTGTGTGTTGTGATGATGCTCAGGCAAAGGAAATCTTGTCGTGTCTCTTGTTGCTACGATATGGACGGTGTGTGTCTCTGCAGGAGGACGATTATCGCTGATGCAGTCTACGGCATTTTCTATTAACTCGTACCTCACCCAGTTGCTAATTTAGTAAACCGCAAGCAAAACGACAAGTTGGGTTAAGAAACTAAAAAACTAAAAACAATTGAAACGAAACCAAAGTGACAAACACCTCCAAAATTTTTACTTGAATTCTTGTACCTCTCTGGGTTTTGTTGTTTTCGTTTGTATTTGAAAAGCCTACGTCATACCAGCACCTTTTTATCCGCCAGAAGAACCTGTGATAGATACTGCTCTTAAGTATTATAAGATCCCATCCCGCTTTACACCAAAACCTCGTCTCCGTGAATCATAACTTCTACGGGTATCACAAGTTCACCAGACAAAACTTTGATCAAAAAAAGGAACCAGATCCTAAGCAACTTGATAACCGGTATCTAACACCAAAGAAAATAAAATAACGAACCAATTGACCAGTTTCAGTTTTATATATCCTTGGCGTACAAGCCATTCTGCAGTGTTTTTGCTCTCCGTCTCAACCAGTTGATCTCAAGAAAGTTTCTCGCGACCCACCGCTATTACGAATTTCTTTCCTTTTTCCTTTCTTGACTTTTTGCTCGGTCTTGGCTCTTCTGAGCCTCTTTCAAGCCAAAATAGAGCTCCGCGGCGTAAACCCGGGCTCTTCGGTGTTAGCCCATTCCGTACCGCTCCATTGCCGAGCAACGGAAGGCCTGGAAGACCTTCAGCTGGCCGTAGGCTTGTTAGCCTATCAATTGGCCTGTACTGGAACCACGAACAGTTCCAACGGGTCTGATCTCAATGGTTTGGGACACGTCCCTGGGCCAGGACCGCCAACGTCTTCGTTGCAGACAACTCAAACGGCGTCTTCGAATCATCCTACAACGTCGCCCAACACGCCTCAACAACTCCAGCAGCTGCTTCATTCAGGCGACGTCTTAGCGAGCCACCATAACGGTAGCAGCAACCTCAGTTCCCAACTGCAGATCGCGGTATCCCAACATATATCAATTCCGCCGTCGTCATCCTCGTCTTCGTCACCTCTCAATAGTAACCTGAGCCCGGGGGTCGTCTCTATTTCATCCTCGGCCAATTCGACACTTTTGGCCGCGCCGCCGGTCTCCTCAGCCAGCTCTGCCCGGGGAGCGACACCAACGTCGGCTGCGTCTCTGTCTTCGGGACTTCTGTCGTCGGTCAACGGCGGCGTTTCTGGGGCGAACCAGGCCAGTATGGCTGAAGTGAGCCTGAGTCTGCGACCCGCCATGAAACTCGGCGAGGCGCCCGAGCTTTGGGCCCAGCGACCACCGCCTGATCCTAAAATGATGGAAAAACTGGTCCATGACCTTCAGGTATGTTGTGAACTTCATTTGAGCCCAGCTCCAGAAAACGAAATCGGTTTTTTGACCGTTAGCATAAGGTTTGAAGCGGATAGAAAGTGTATCCAAACAGCGAGTGCACTGCGACAGTGCGACAAACCGATTGTCGTGGCTTGCCGAGGTGGACGTTGGGCATATAGGCTTGCGTCTGTGAAGGCATTTGGAGCATGCTTGGTAGGCATAGGGTAGGATGAATGACAGCGAGCGGTAGGCTTTCCAACTCACGCTCGTCAGCGAAGGCGAGTCGAAGCGAAGCAGGGAATGAAATATACAGCGAAATAGACAGGAAGACGAGAAGTTTCTTGCCGGAGTCAGTTTCCATGGCAATGCGCTATTGCGCTCCTAAGAGATGTATTAGGACGAAAGCAAGGAGGAGGTTAGAAGAGGCCAAGATTGTGCTTTTTCCTCCCGTTTTTACCTTTTATATGTGACGCGAACTCTGAAAGATACGAAAGGAGTTTTCTCTGACATTGTGGGCGGAGACGCAGGACCAGACGACTAACACACATCCGCTGAGAACGAGAAAAAGCTTTTTCAATCCAAAGGAGTTGGGGAAAAGACGGCAGTCTCGGGATTGTCTTTCTCTCACAAGCTTGATCATCCTTCTCACGTAGTGCCGGTTATATGAGCTCGTATATGGCTCGTATATCTTGGCACCTAAACAAATTGTGGATATACGGCTGTTCTAGTTAGTAATTTGGCTCCCCAGTGTAGCCAACACCAAAAGAGGTAGAAATCGGATTTTTTTTTCTTCTTTTTTTGTTCCAATTCCCCGTAGAAAACTCGCGTTTTTAATGGTTTGCAGTTTGCACCCTTGGAAAGAGGAAAAAGCAGAGGAGAAAAGGGGGAGAAATTGAGTTCCGGAGAACACGAAGCGGTTTGCTTACCAGAATTCCGTTTGGTGATATTGTGTGCGAGGAAAACGGCACACAGATTCTCACCTCTACGGACTTTGCGTGAAGAAGAAAAGAAGTTGCAGGGGTTTTTAGACAATCCCGCTAGTGCTGTATATCACCAAGTGCCAAGCAGGGAGGCTTATATGAGGCCCAAGCAATAATCATAACGGAGTGTGAGAGAGGGTGCAAAAGGTCCTTTCTATTGGGAGAGAGGTACAAGGCTAGAGACAAGAAAGTCTTTTATTTACTTTACGAGCTTAGAAAAGTGTAAGCCGAGGACTGTTATATAGGATTTTTATGATTAGATGAGGGGGGAAGCTTCTCATGATTACGATGATGATAGAGCTTTATAGGTAGTGGAGCAAACAAAAAAGTAACACGAATTTTGTCATACTATTCGATAGGCAACCCGGGGCTGTAATTAGTTTGGAAATTGTGGAGCGCTAAAAAAAATGATTTTTTCCCGCTTTTTTTTCTTTGCTTTTCTTTCCGGGGGTATCTAACTAACGGTGGAGTTGAAGTGCTTTACTCATATTGGTGATCCTATGCCTCTTGCTTCCATTATCACCCACAACTGTCGTTTTTCCTAATTTCTTACTGCTCGCTGCGTCTTCGGATGACCCTTCAGTCCAAGCTTCCCGCGCGGAGTTTTGCCTTCGTCGACGATCGCTGGAAGATGGAACAACTTTGGAAGGTTGGTGGCGGTAACGGTGTTGTTGGTATTTGTGTCTGTCCGTGTCTGTGTGACAATTCACTGTGTTGCTTTTGTGTCGGAAAACCCCCTTTGCGGTTGTTGCGTCTGTTTAGTTAGTGCTTAGTGGGGTATATACTCATTTGCATGAAGACGAACGGCAGCAACCGCGATTACAATCCTTGTCATAGTCTAGAGATGCTTGTACTCTGTGTGGCACGCAATACGGTGCATGGCATGCTAGTTATACAGCAGGAAAAGGTCAAAAAGAAATTGCCTGATACGTAGCTCTCGCATAAGAGAGCAGACGGGTTTTTTTTATTGCATAGTCACTGTGCCGTGTGCGCAATGGACTCGACTGCAAACGTGATTTCTATAATGAGTTCCATTGAAAATTTCAAAACGACTTACTGTGGCGAAGCCAGTACTCGGAAAAAGCTGAACTTAAAAACGAAATGAAAGAAGTAAACCAAAAGAATGGGGAGTGGTTGGGAGTAAAAGGTTGGTTGGCGATGTGTTTTTGAATAAGTTTTTGAAGCCAGAGGTTGAGTGCTGGTAACGTTAATAGTGTATGAAAACCGGGAAAGAGTTTGACAGATAATATCAGAAAAGGGGGGAGTCTTTGGGTCCGTGCATTATTAGCAGATCGGAGGTGAAAGTCAGTGGCTACATATGGAGCTTTTTTAGTGTTCTCCGAGCGTTTTCTCTGCGCAATGGTTTAGTCAAAAGGATGACTTGTAGAAGAGATGAGAAATAATTTTTTGATGGTGGGGAGCGCACAGGTATGTTATATCTGGATGGTATGGATATGATGGGTCTGGGACGTTAAGGCATGAAGGTAGAGCGACAAGGGGGCCTGCCTTCAGGTGTAATGGTCTTTGCAACAAGACATGATGAATGCGCCTCAGTCACGCCCAGTGAGCCACTACACAGCTACTGGATTACCGACCAGATGCAAAAGAGACGCTTCTTTTCTTTTTATCGCATTTTTGCCTGCTCTTGCCCCGACAGTTTCGATTCCTGTTATGGCGCTGGCTTTTCTAAAATCTGCATACGGCTTTTAATTTGATGGAACCTGTGCCATCGACCAAACAGAAAAAGCCCTTGTTAGATTTTGCATACAAATTAAATATTTCGCTCTTTTATTTTTTTTATTTTCGCGATACTATTTCACTAACTTGGGGATTTCTTGTTCCCCTAAACCGGGATCGGGTCGCTGCGTACTTTTGGCTAAAAACAAAACCATCCGTGTAGTTATCAATTACTTGCAGTGGACCAAACTATGTGATGAATAACTGGAATGCTTCTGTTTGTCACACCGGTTTGCCGTTTTTTGTTGGCTTTAGAAAACGGGTACATTGGAACCCAAAACGTCGCGCTTTTAGCATTGCTGTACTGTTCAAGTGGACGTAGTACAATCAACATTTTTTGGCACATTTCGACACGTCGTTAACATGGATGCTTTTGAGTTCACTCCGAAAGATTTAATAACACGTAATTGTGGGCTGTCGCCGCATTCCACACGAACCTGCAATCAAAATCAACCGTTCCCAAGATCATTACATACCAAACTCTTCGGATGGAGCAGATGCCCACCAAAAAAAAAAAAAAAATAAGGGACAGCTCATCTCTCTGTTACCTTTACCCCCAGTGTGCTGAGGGGTCTTTCCCTTAAGAGTTCTGAGCTATTCTTTGACTTACTTACCGCCAAGTTTTCCTTTGATAGTGACCTAATGACAGGTTCTGGCACCCCCCGCAAAATATGTAATTGAAATTTTCTGGGGGAAACAGAGGTTACGCAACGAAATATTGTCTTGCGTACG
Source organism: Lepidurus apus apus (assembly GCA_022832285.1). Classification (NCBI taxonomy): domain Eukaryota; kingdom Metazoa; phylum Arthropoda; class Branchiopoda; order Notostraca; family Triopsidae; genus Lepidurus; species Lepidurus apus. The sequence continues at coordinate 187,557 of JAGJRO010000022.1, read as the reverse complement.
AGACTTTTTTTTTCAATGTACGTTACCTGCCAAAAAGAAAGATTACGGGGCTGATGACACGCGGGCAAAAAGCTGAAATTCGTTGTACGCATGCAAGGGCAAAACCTCGGACCAGTGTAAGTATTTGATGACAGGTCCTTCTGGTCCATCTTTCGTTTGAACGCTGAAAATGCATCGTCGCTGGTGTAGCCCAGGATAATTGGAGTTGAACAATAGGAGAGCGAGATGCTGAAAAAACATGTGAAATTGCTTTTCCCTTCCTTGAAAGGGGGGTTTCGTGACAAGAGGACAGCCTGCAAGCCTAGCCATCAACCAGACTCTAGCTCAATGGTGTAACATAACAAATGCAAACAACCACCCCGCTTTGGCTATTGCACCGGCCAGTCCGCCAGATGCAAAAGCGAGTTTCGGTGACGTAAGAGGAGACAAAAGAGAAGCCTATCTGGTCTCTCTATCTTTTTATTTCTAAATATATTTTTGGGCTGATGGGGGCGCATCAATTTTTATGGCCCATCGCTCTTATACGCGATGTTTTGCATCCTATCCGTGGTCTCCCCTTACCATCCTTCTAATTCCTACTCTGTTATGGGGAACGCGGTGGATTGCGCGGGAGCAATGCATTGGAGGACTTGGGTATTTTTGCGTGCTGCTTTCTTCCTTTTTTTCTTTTAGCACGCCAAAAGCCATGCATTATCCCTTTGCCTCACTGGTAACAGTAACCCAAAAATTGTGTCGGGACAGCTGGGCATTGTGCATAGCCAAGCATTATCTAGCCTGCAGTTACCTTTGTTCCCTGCATTTACGCCATTTCCCAACTTCCCCAGCAAAACGTATTGTTTCTTGTGCATATCATCTCTGAGGTCATAGCTTTGTGGGTGAGTTTAAATTCCTCGAGTATGACTTCACGGTACTGGGATCTGGATGGAAAACCCATTCGTTATGCGTGCAGATTTTATACCGGGCTCTTTTCGTTTCGTTCATAATACCAGTTGAACTTAGGTGGACAGGGAGCCCCTTTTTTGGGGGCATAAAGAGAAAAAAAGGACTGTCTTTTTATCCGTCTTTTGTGCTACTGTCTTTCTAACCAAGCAATTTTATAATTTGAGATAATTATAAAGAGAGGTTAGGGAAATTGGGCATGCGGATTCATTCATGCAGCCCATAGTTTTCTTGCTGTTCTTTTTCTGAAAGAGAACCTAATTTAATTGTCATGCAAGAACAGTCTTATGCGTTTATGTATTCCAGAAAACCCGACCTCGTCCCTTACATATGCATTTAGCTACACTATACCTCTCATTTGGCCTGCGTGGAATTAGACGAGAAGTCGCACTTGACAATAGAACAATAATTCTTATATTTCTTTTTGTCTTCGCATGGTTCTCCCACTGTAGAGTGCCTATAGTGGAAAGGGGAACCGACTGGAAAAGCTGGAAAAGGAAAAGAGAGGGACAATTTGTTTCTCGCTCTACCTACTCTTGCATAGCCAGAAAGCTTCTCTTTTTCTTTTTACGCTTTTGAACCCGTGAGTCCCGGGGTCTCGGTGACACCCAAGGTGCAGGACCATCTTTTGTCCCCTCCCTTGCGCCTCTCCAAACCTCCCATTCATATGCAAATCCATGTGCTCATAAGCTTCTGGACATAGCGCATGGTAACATTTCGAGCATATATATCCATAGTAGCCGCACGTAATTTTGTATTCACGCAAGACTTGAAGTGGAAATGGAGTTTTGAAATCTTACAGTTTTAATTTTGAGAATTTTTTTCGCATCGAATTCAGCATCTCGCCTCTGTAGTTACTTTTATAGCCCTTCGTGGTTTTTATGGCCGGAGCTAGACGATGAGGTGGGCAGTAAGGGAAATTGAGCCTTATTTATTCGAGGGCTTTTACCTCTTTCATTTGTTAACTTACTCTATTATTCTCTGGCCATAATAACGACCCGGGAAATAAAACGTGCAGGCTTAATGTGTCTTTATTAAGCATTTTTTATAGGTAAAAAAATCAGGAATATTCGCCTTTCTAATCCCATAAGACGGCAGGCGTTGCTGGCTACCGTGTTTCTACGGAATAATGATGATTGACTACATAAATCGTTTTTGCCGCAAAAAGTTGTTCGTGCATGGACCGTTTGTAACCCTCTGTGGAGTCCTGAAGAACGCTTATTCGGCTCCAGTAGTGTTTTTATCCCTCTTTGACCAACCTCAGCGCGCCTTATTTCTTATGACTTAATCGAACTTGCCAGGGCTGTGTAAATTTATGGCGTACGGTGGCACTACACCTATATCGTTTTCCGAAACAGAGCTTTTCGGCTTTACTCCCTTGTATTGCCTTTTCTTGTTCAGCTAACATTTTTTTCTCTCTTTTTTTTATTTATCGGGTCTTTTTCTTGGGCCATGAGGAGGGGTTGTTAAACACGGGTTTTTCATGGGGTGGCAGGGTGCGCCAGGACTATTGAGGAACCGAATTTGTCCGGGGTTGCATTTCGACGTACAAACTTGATTAGAGTCTAATCACCTATCATTTCTGGCGTTAATAGCTCGCTTTCATGATTCAAGTCACGGGTTGCATGGGGTGGCAGAAGAAGGCACTGTGTATCGACATATCTATTCCTGTTGTGCGTTACAGAATTGTTGGTGGAACGGAATTTTTTTTTAATATTTCTTCATAAGACACCTATAACGCAAGAAGGGTCCCCCCTTGTAGCCCTGCTGCACCCTTAATTTTTTTCCTCGTTTTTATTTATTTTTTATTTTGTTGGGGACATCCTTGGTTGATTTCACCTCACGTTCTTGTCATTAGCACACCGCATTGAGTCAACATTCGCATGGAAAGTCAAAAGACAAGAAAAGCCTAAAAGCAACGGGAAAGGGGGAGTATTGCCTTAACTTGCCTAAACAAAATTGGAGGATATGCATCAATCCCCTTCACTGGAATAGCTACAAGCAAACGAAATGTTTGTAATGAATTGATTTTTTTTTTTTGGTTTGTTAGATTTTGTTGCCACTTCTTTGGGCGGCAAAGTATTGAAAACCCCCCTATAAACCAAGCTCCTGTTACGTGTCCCTACGGCGTGTGCACTTGACTAATTTCTTCTGCTACTTTGGGCCTTATGCTGCTGTTGCGTGGAAACAAGCACGGGGTGATGGAAAATTCCTCCCTCATTTTTCTCGTTCAGAAATGCAAGCAGAAATGTTCCCCTCGAACTCGACCTATAGTCCCTGGTGAGTCCTGCGTGATGGATGGACACTTCTTAGAGACGATGTCGGCGTCGACGGCGTCCTTTTTTCTCTTTGCCTTTCCAATCTCGAGAAAGACAAGAAAAAATAGAAAGGGCGGGGAAAAAGTTTAATATGCCTTGGCTTTATAGCTCGCAAGTTTTCCCTAGCACATTGTAGGAGAACTTCCAAGACATTCGCTGGTTATCGGTGCACTCCATGTTCAATCAGGTCGACCATCGGGTCATGAAAAATGGACACACAAATCGAGCCAAGCCAGGGGTAAGGGAATAAATAGAGAAAAAGGTTGTCATTCGAACGCCCTGAAAAAAGGACGCTGGACTTACCTTTTCCTCCCGGTGACTGCTGTAACCATGGCGTGCAGATGAATCCGGGAAGATTCGAGTTTAATGATGCAGGACTTTCTGATGCAAGGAAAAACCGGACAGCACGCAGGGAAAAAATAAATTGTTGGGGAGCAAGAACGAATCATTTTTCGAGCCATAAGCTTATCACAACGTGCGGTGGACGTTGAGCTGACCACAACGGTTTTGTGAAGGGAGGAGCGGCGTGCAAGCTCCAGTATTAATTTATTGATGACCAGGCTTTCATTGGCAGCGTTGGTGCTCGGTCGCGGTAACAACGAGCAAAGAAAAAGAAAAAAGGGAACAAGTAAAGAAAACCAAGCGAGATCTGTGCAGACCATGGGCCGAACCCAATTTTCCCTCTATATTTGTGCCGGTATAGGTGAAACAAGTACGCGCATGGCACACGTTGCGCATATTGATCAACAAAACCCTTTCGCTATAACCCTTTTTCGCGCCACAACAGGAACAAGTTTTTTTCCCGTAGAATTAACTTTATGAGAAAGAAACAAGAAAAAAACACGGCACAGGGGCTCCCCCTTCTTTGGCAATGCTTTTGTGAAAACCTCCCCCCTTGTTCCGTCAGACAATCCCAAGTGTTACATCGATTCTTTCGGGGGCTAGGCTACATGGTAACGAGAAGCATCCAAGTTTTGCATCTTTTACTAGGCGACAGCACACATAACAGGGCACAAGACTCGGGGAAACGGTAAAAAGTCCGCGAAGAGGACTTGCCGAGGTAAAATTTGACTCGAGAGGTATTAGGGTTCTTGATTTAATTGGGACCTCAACGTGAAGCTGTCCCAGGGTCCCACTTATCTCTAAAGCTAAGGCAAGTTGCTTAGTGAACATTTAACATCTCCATAGCGGGGTGGAGACTTGCTGACTGCACTTGTCTGCGTGGCATTACTGTATGAAATTTACTTTTAAGGGAAAAGAACCCTTTTCGTTCCCAAACAACTCTACTTGAATCGATTATGGGAATATTTAAAAAAAAAATAGCGGGGAACAAACTTGACGTTAAAAAACGCCCTTTTTCTTTTCTTCTCAATGAAGCCTAACAAGGAATAGAAAATTCCGTCTTGGGAAGTGCCAAGCTAAAGACCATTTGTTTTGTTCCTTTGGTTCTTGCTGTATTAGTAGTAGCTGGGGTCCAATCACGGTAACATTAAGGGGTGGGGCTTCCTGGTTTTAACTGCAAGCTTTCAAACTTGCGATACATACATATACACATGCAAGGAAAAAAAGAGAATTTTCTAAATGGCCAAAAAAGACACGCTGGTATGAAAAAGTAAAAGAAAAAAAGGAATCTCGGGATTGAGGCAAAAGGGGAGCGATATTAATGGCGGGGCTAAAGGGAAGACTATCAGGAGACGAAGGGCTTTGCGCTCCACCAACTTTGACGGATGACAGGCTCCAGATGAGATGAACGGACGACGAAAAACAAGCCAGCATTACATTATCCTAAACCCCAAGGCGAAGTTTCGGAAGAATTGAATAAGGAGAGGAAAATGAGCAAGAAAAAAATAACGGAGCACAAAGGACTAACTTTTGGGAACATGGTAATCGTTGGGTTTACGGAAAAAATTGGAAGAGAATGAAAGGAAAGCAAATAAAAATTGTGTTGTTGGGGTATAACTGCTGCCAGAAATTGTCTTGCGGAGAGATGAGTGGACCTTTTTATAACCTTAGATGTATGGTTGGCACATGGTGTAATACCTTTAATCTCTCTTATACGGTCAGTTATGGTGGCCGGTTTATATGGCAGGTAAGAGGCTATATCGTGCCGCGCTTACTTGCATGCAGTCACGTCATACAACTCCATTCTATACACCTGGACTTTTTGACAATGCCCGAACGACTTGGAATGTTTGACGCTCGTCACCTAATTGTTGTATTGTTGGACGAAATTGTGTGCTCCTGCTGCTGTTTTTGCCATATTGTCACACACCCAAAATGCGAAAACCGTCACCGCAGCCACAAAAGCATGATCACTTTCATCATTTACCTGTGTACTAATAAAATCTTCTTTATTGCTCTTTGTTGCAGATCTTCATGGCCAAATCGGCGATGCAGATGCATGCTCGCGATGCCCACCGAGCCGAGGCAAAACCGCATCAATGCCAACAATGCCTCAAATCCTTCTCATCCAATCATCAACTGGTACAGCATATTCGGGTCCATACCGGAGAAAAACCCTACCGATGTTCATATTGCGACCGGCGTTTCAAGCAATTGTCTCATGTGCAGCAACATACTCGCCTACACACAGGTTAGTGTCCTTATTTTATTTATTTTTTATTCATTTTTAAGTTTTTAGACCAAAAAAGCTTTAACATTTTTCTTTAACTACAGTTTTAAAGCTTTTAGAACAAACAGGACTCAAATGTTTTTTAACTAGTTTTTAAGTTATTAGAAAAAATGGTCAAGTTTCCTTATTTTATTTATTTTTTAAATTCAGTTTTAAAGCTTTTAGAACAAATAAGACTCCCATGTTTTTTAACTAGTTTTTAATGTATTAGAAAAAGGGTTAAATTTCCCTATTTTATTTATTTTTTAAATTTAATTTTAAAGCTTTTAGAACAAAGAAGACTCGAATGTTTTTTAACTACGGTTTTCAAGTTATCAGAAAAAAGGGTTAAATTTCCTTATTTTATTTATTTTTTAAATTCAGTTTTAAAGTTATTAAAAAAGGGTTAAGAACTGAATGGAACGGGAATAGAAGATGAAACTATTTTTATGCAAAGGACGAAGAAAAAAAGGGGGTTGGCTGTGCAGACAAGCGGATATAGGTAGGCAACTTTGGCTCTTATAGCAATCCTGCACTAAGCTTGAACAGAGGGTTGATGGACGCGAATGAGATACATATGAATTTGAGAGAGAGAGAGCAGGGTCGCCGAGAGAGCTGCCATGCAAATGAGGTGACAAAAAATACTCGTGAATCGTGAACGCGCCCGAAGCCAGGCACATAGAGCGGTCACACAAGGGACCGTGATAAGAAGTAGGTAAATCAAAAGTACCTAGGAGGAAACTCACGGACCCCCGACCCCCTTTTTCTTTTCTTTTCTTTTGGCTCTTTGGTGTCCTGCACTCTCCCAGTTCGTTCGTGTCGTCTCACGGTGCGTTTTTTTTTATATGACTAGAGCTTTTATATTGTAAAGCTGTCTAACTACAACCCTTTCGGTCGGGACGTTAGCCGGAAGAACGAGAGAAGATGCAAGAGCCGCGGGAGCAATGAAATGGACCACGGTCCCGCTCTCCTATAAATCTGTATTCCTTTTTTTCTATACGTATATCGATGCACGCTCCTATGCAAATTGAGCTCTGAATCGGATCGGGAGCGACCGTTGAAGTTGAATCTTGTATAGAAAGAATAGGGTAACCGAAAAGTAAAGAAAAGAAACCGTTAGCTTGTGCTCGCCACTCGTTACTCCGTGTTCCGTGTTTCTGTTACAAAAGAGAACTTGGCCCGCGTGAACCTGGATCACCTGGACAATCTTGGGATCAATTAGGGTCGTTAGGGGTGCTCATTACGCACACGAGACATGATGTGTGTTGTGTTTGTCTGTGTATGAAGGGGCTGTATCGTGCTGAGCAGACATTGATGGTAAACCGTTGAATAGGAAGGTTCTTCACAATGCCAGGATAAGTCATTTTCAGTCCGAAAGTTGCGGAAAGTAAGTGCTCCCGCGCTCTTTTTGTCAAGCATCCATTAGATGGCTCGCGGCTTTGCATAGGAAGAACTTACAAAGTTTGTAGTTTGGGGGGGAAATTTCGTCCTGCCACCGAAAATCTAGCCATTCTGGAGGGAAAAGTAGTGCAAAGGTGCATATACTAGAGTATATACCTTTTTTTAGTTATTATAAGGTAATGACCAGTAGTTAACCGAGAGGGGTTGACGTTAATGGCTTTTTAGTGTAAAGCAACCTCTTTTTTATAGCAACCCTTTAAGCTTGTAGCCTTTTGACTCGGGAGCTTTTTTGCCTGTGTGTGTGTTGGGCTCGTTGCAAATTCTGACGGCTCCCAAATTAGGCCTAAATACCTTTATTCCCTTTGAGAACTTGGGACTTTGGGTTAATAGACCCCATGGAGCTGCGCGCTCAAAAATGGCAATAACTGGGAGGTTCACGGATTAGTTGCTTACCTCAAAGGAGACACGCAATCGACGTTGCACATAACTCTGGGTTCATAAGTATGGAGTTTGGGCGGAGTAAAAAAAAAATGGAGCATGCGACCTTTTCAATTAACCTGCTGTCTTGCGCGTCGTGCCCCAGTATCTTTTAACTTAAAGGGAGGAAAAAAATAATTTGAGCTTTATTTATAGCGAGAATGCCTCCTGTGTGTAGTAATGCTAAGAGCGGAAGGTCCCGTACACATCACTTGTATGACAGTTTCATTCATGGCCATTACCCAGAGAGCCGCGTGAGATTCATTACCTTCATTTGCATAAAACCTAATTAACCCCCTGGCCATATAAAAACCCAGACTCTTCTATCCCTCGCTCTCGCCCCTTGCTGATACTCTTTTGCCCTTTTTCTTTTTTAAGCAGCAAAGAACTAAGAGAGCAAAGAGCTCTATATTTTCATGTGGGTGCATTTTCTAGCTCAACTTCTTCGCTATACGAGGCAAGAGACGTATACAAAGTAGGAACCCCTCTTGTTTTTATTCGCCGTCCCGCTGGCACTGCCACACACTGCCATGCAGCCCCAACAAAAATTATTTTCGCACCATTTAAGCCCTATTTATGACGTTCTACTTTTGTTCCTTTGCGCAAGACAGTCTCATTTCGTCGTCCTTTCTTTCTTATTTCTCTTTTTAAGAAAAATAGCACACAATTTGCCTGCCTTCCTCCAAGCAAAATTACAGATCAGGAACCTAAAGCCTTTGACATGCAAATGATTTTTGCATCAGTTAGCCATGAGGGCCAACTTCCAATCGACTGCAGCGCACCGATTCGTTTCTTTTATTACCCCGGAGAAGCCAGATGCTTTTCTTTGAATTAAAAAAAACGCGGCTAAACTATAAGCTGCTCAATCGATGTTCCTTCTACGCATAGCCAAGCAAAAACCCTGTTTATCACTACCCCTTGCTTCCCGGTTCGAAACCCATTACCGTTAGGCTGGAATGAGAACCTCTCTTGCGTCGTTTTCTGTTCGAAAAAGTGGGGGAAAACGAAGGACAGGAAAAGTAGACCATGTTTCAAGATTCAGGAGACAACGCATCTTCCTGATTTCGGGGGATGCTGCGAAGGCTCTCGGTGAACTCCGCCTTGTGGCTCGTTAATTCCATAGCGCACGCGTTGACAGAAAAAATCCGCGGCGCCAGCTTGGTTGATGGAAAAATTGTGATTCGAAGGCTGCAGAGTGTGGGTGGGCACGGCTCTAAAAAAATAGGAGGGTGAAAAGAAATGCAAATGAAGTAAGTTGGAAAGGGATAGGCTGTAAAAGCCTAGCTGTAAATTGCCATGTGCCACGAACGAATGTGCAGCGATATAGGCGATCATCAGCTGAGAGGATCGGGAAGTTTATGGGTGACAAAACGAAATCGTTTTGAAAGGCATTAGTTTCTGCATGTTAATGAGCTCGATATCGTGAGCCAAAATCTGGAGGAAGAAGTGTCAGGAACCGGGAGGAGTTGGGATATATCTTTTCTTGATCTGGCCTCGACATGAGGCTTGGCTTAATGACCACATTAAGCTTTTTAAGTGTGAGCGACGTCATTATCGTTAGCGCTTGAATGTCTCGCCAAGGTTTGGGGACACTTTCTTTCAAGCTTAAACGCCCGATTTCTGCATGTGATTGACTTTCTGTTATTTAGTTGCTGTTCACCCGGTTGGCGAAAAGGAGGAAGAAAGTCGTCTTTTGCCCCATTTTCCCCCAATTCTATAGCTATACTAATAGCTATACGGAAAACATTGCATGCCAGCGAGACCTGCCAGGGAGCAGGACTAATTGGAGCCCATGCTATTGCTTTTTAAAGGGTAGCATGGAAACTAAGCATTTGGTTATTATGAAGTTAAAAAAACCAGCACAAGATTGGTAAAGTCGAGCCATAAAATGTACACTTTATTAGAGATATAGTCCCCCCTTTCCTGTTTCAACCAAATGGCCCAGTGCTTATTGTGTGGAAGTATGTTGAGGACTTTTTTTTTCATTTTTATTTTTTTAAACTTTTGCCCGTATGAAACATGCACGTCCAACACTGACCCAGTCGCAGAAGAGAACAGCAAAAAAAGCTCATTAACCTTGGGACGCTATTAAAAAAAGGACTTTTTATAGACACATAGTACTTTGACTAATCTGGGGGGGAAAGCTGTAAAGAAAATCTTCTTGATAAAAGGGATATAAAAAAACACAATCTAAAACACTTCGGCCATTTCTGGGAGAAAGAGGTCTTCAAGTCTTGTGTGAGGAGCGGGTGTGGGAGAATGAAAGCCTGTAATTAAGGCGTGATTGGGGCGTGTCACTATCAGAGACAAAGCGTGCCAACCATCCTTTCTCCTCTCGGTCCTGCTTCGGCTTCTTAACCCCAGCATTTCGCGTCCGCCCCATTTAAAACCCACCCTCGTATCCATTTCTTGGCTTTTTAGCTTTTTCTGTTCAGTTGGAAGATTTCGGGTACAATATCGTAGGAAGTGGAGTTGTCTTAGCGAGTAAACATTGGGTAACGCCGGCCCATAAGCTTCATTATTATTATTATTAATAATAACACGCGTAAAATATTTAAAAGAAAAGAAGGGAGCGTGGGGAGGAATGAGATGGGAGTATGCTTCCCCATCTGGACACCCCTTGCTTTCCCCTTTTGCTTCTGACTCCCGCCTCCCTCTTTTTGCTTTGATCAATACTTTTAGCAAATGTTTCCGTTGAACTCCCGCGGGAGTCCTGTGCAATGGTACCGGTTACTCGAGCGTGGTCTTTTTTTCCCTTTTTTATTCTTTTTTGGGGCCCATATAGAAGGTTGAGATCTAACCAGCTTCGCGCACATGTGCAATTTTCTTTTGTAATGATAATTTATTTGGACGCCTTATTAGGTTTTGGGTACTTTAGCAGACATAAGCTGTGCAAACTCGCCTTCTGCACTAAAAGTTCATAACGCTTTTTGTCTAAAAACAATTCCGCCTATAGTTTTGAAACAGTGACGGCAATTGGATCAACAGTACTTGGATTTGTTAGATTAGACGTTGTGTTTTGAGACCAGCCATTGTTTTTGTTTTTTCCTCGGCATCACAATTACACTCATGGTTGGGGACGTAATTTGAGGGATTTTTAATTAAAAGGCTTGTATATGCTTTACAATACTTTGTTGGTTCCCCCCCTACTTTGCTCGCTGTATACGTGTAGCTTATACACGTTCCTCGGCAGAATCCGCCTAACGTCCCGAGCGCCTTCTCGCACATTTTTATGAGCCTGGGGGAGACGGAGGATTCTAATGAGAAATACTGTCGAGGGACGCTCGCCTCTTGTCGCTCCTCATTTCGATGCAGACATAAAAGACGGAAAAGAAACAAAAAGCATTGCAGCGTTTGATTTCTTCGTCGTTGCGAAAAAAAATGAGAAAGAAAAATAGAAAACACCTCGTCTTTCTCGGAAATCTTTTTGGGGAGAAAACTTGAATTTCGAGAGCAAAATACGGCATTTGCTAAGACAAAGGACCGAGTGGGACCGAATTAAGGCTTGGGTATATACACTATACAAAGACTTGACGATATTTTTATGGACAGGCGCTCTCTTTCCCAAGAAGGAAGATTTATTTCTCATTACACAAGAACCATGAATATAGAAGAATTAGCTGTCCAAGCATAGAATGAGTGCACTTTATTAGCAGCGGAAACGATGTGCATCTTTTCCTAAAAATGCTTTTCTTTCTGGTTAGAAAGGAGGAATAATAGGTTTTTTTTAAGTAAAAAAAATGGTGAAACGGGACAGAAATTTTAAATGATAGCGTAAGGATGCAGCAAGAAACTTGGAAGAAAGCGGTTGATGGAGAGTGCTGTGTCCGAGCAAGGTCGCCGCATCCGTCAAGGAAAGCCAGTGGGCGTGTGGTAATGGATAATAGCAAGGGGCGGTTCCCGAAATAGCCTGCGGAAGTCCGTGTGCCTTTTTGCGCCTCGTTGGCAGAAGCACATTTGATAGGGATTTTTTTTTATTTTTTGCCGCATTAGTCAAGTGGCGTGCTCAAGAAGGAAGACAATTACTTGTACATGTTGAAGCTAAAATGAGCGGTGGCACAAAAAAATTGCTGTGAACAAAAGACAACTTTCTTCTTCCTAAAGAGAGCACCAAAGTGTAATTACTCTTGCCCTTAGCTCGGAAAAAAACGAAGAAAAAAAGTCGTGGTAAATTTTTCCTTTTATTGTAGAAGTCCTTCCTTATTATTAAGAAGGCCGGAATTTTGTGTTGGGCCGCTTTCCAAAACGTCTGCTTTTTCCTCTCATTTTTTTTTAAGTCTGGTCTCACATTTTTTGGTTTTTCTTCCGCTCTATATCGTTTAATCCCTTGGCAGAGGAAGGCTTATTTGCATATCTTGGGCATGGAGCCCACTTTTGTCACATGTCCATCAACGTAAAGCAGAACAGAAGAGAGCACAAACGTTGCCCAGGTGTTGTGCTGCAGCTAAAGTTGAAGGCCTTGATGACGAAGCACGAATGGGACAACAAACGCAATTTACAACCCGAAGCATGGCAATAGAGACGGACCGCAAAAGCAAAGACCAGCGTAGAGCATAAGCTTAGATTGGACTCTTACAAACTGGCTTCGCTACCCGATTCTTTTTTTTTATTAGAACACTGCTCATCTGCATACGGCGTTGCACGCATAACGGACACACCGTCATGTCAAGACCTCAAAGATGAGGCGAGGGTATAGGGGGGGGGAGCAAAGGGTTATATAGATATATGGAGGATTTTCTATACATGGGTCTATTGCAGCAGCAGCTTCCCAGGCTAAGGTGGAAAAAATAGGTGGCTGGGGGAGGCGGGAAAAAGGGCGAGAGGGGTAGGGGGGGATAGCTGTAGAGACAGTGTACAAAAGTATATGCATTTTTTTCGCTTTCCTAAAAAGGGGGGCTGCATTTTAGTCAAAGTAGTTTTTTATGAGCAGGTCTATGCATGGAATCGGATGAACGCTGGTCGTGAACGTGAACGCAACGCTAAAAAACCCTTTGGTTTCGTTTTCCGGCCTTTCGACCCTCATCTTGCCGAGCGCTGGCATAACCCTTTCAGACGCGGATGGGCCCATTCAGTAGACAATAACCCCTTCAGTGCGAGCCTATATATGCAGATGAGGTATAAGAGCATAAGAATGAGTTGATTATACCAGAAAGAAAACGTTACGTAGGGCCCAGAAGAATCTGGCGCAGACCATGATAAGACGCTCGCTTTGTTGCGGCTTTTCGTCTGCAACGATAGGAAAGTTGCATTCATGTGGGAGTCGTTGATGCGCTTAGCTCCTGTCACCTTGCTTACCGATGAGCATTTTACGGATTTTACTTAAGAAAATGAAAGGGTTGAGGACTAAAAGTAGATGCCAAACCTCATCAAACTCGCTTCAATATAGGACCGCATTCCTTTTTAGCGTGAGATTCGTGTTTGAGCTGGGATTTTTAGTATCATTTTTTCTTTCTTAAAAAAAAGATCATCAATTATATTTTTTTCGGACGTGTCCTTTCGAACTTTACTGGCGCGTCTTCCACATCACTGACTCCCCAAAAGATTTGTACGTCATACTGCTTACGACAATTGTCTATGGGGAGAGCCCAACTTCAGCTGCTTATGCATAACCCTTTGACAGGAAGCCCTGTAAAAACATAGGTGGAAAGAATTACAAAAATTGGAAAGGGTTGTCGTGTAAGGGTAGGGTGCCGGCAAAAGGCAAAAGAGGTTATGGAAGGTAGATTTTAAAAAAATTAGACCGCCCAGCGATGCCAACCGTTAAAATTAAAACCCCCGCTCCATACACACAGACACGTATATACATACATACCCACTCCCATGCCGTGCGAGTTCAATATATGTATAACAAGACCGGGAGAGCCATAAAATATAGGCAAACCCCCTCTCGGATCCGATATAGAGATGCTTGGGAAAAAGATGCAAGCGAGGAAGAATTTTTCTTGGCACCTAATTAGTGTAAGGTCTCCCCCTTTGGATCCCCCCTTTTTCTTTGCTTTTATCAAGCTTGATTAGTATGCAAGAGGCAAGTCGACATGTAATAAGTCATGGCCTGCATGACTAGCCTGCACAGCGTAGAGGAAACCCCCTTCTGATCATGAACGATATGCTCTTTTGAAAACGACCGCTGTAAGAATTTTTTTTTTCGCCGAAACCTTAATTCGAAACTGCTTGGGTCAAAGTTGCCCGTGGTCAGGCACTTCTGAATAGGCGATAAGTATGCATGTGCGCTTTTATTGCGCAGCTTATGGGCAACGGTTTGCAGTCAAACAGTCTCCGCCAGTATTTGGAATGGCGGTGGCGAGGTGACTCGCCAGTCGCCACACAAAAGTTCCCATGCTAATCGCTTTTGTGTTGTCAAATTACAAACGGTATGGTAATGGTACTAAAAAATGCCCGCTTGGTCTCCCAACTCTTCTTTCATAACTTGGAAAGGACTTTGGTCGGTTTAGACTTTGTACAGCTTGGGTGGGTTTTATGGAATCTTAGCACTGTAATAACTTTTCCCTATTTAAGCGTCTGGGGGGGGGGGGATGCCGGATCCCAAATTGGTCAGGAAACTTGTTGTTAAGCTTTTTCTTGGCTCAAGTTTATGCATTTCATTTGGAAGGAACGAAAACAACACGTTTCCTCTATTGCCAAACTAATGCTTTCTATTGTTTTGGTCGTTTTAGGTGAGAGGCCTTACCGATGCCATATCTCAGAATGTGGCCGTGCGTTTATTCAGTTATCCAACCTGCAGCAGCACCTAAGAAACCATGATGCTCAGCTGGAACGAGCTAAAAACAGACCATTTCAGTGTGCCATTTGCGGCAAAGGCTTTGCGACCGAGTCTTCTTTACGGACCCACACTGCGAAGGTATTGTGTCACATCTTTTCGATTTAGTCGTTAACGTGGTTACATATTTAAAGACGTTACTTGTTTCCGGTTAAAAGAAAAAGAACTTAATTAAAAAGTCTTCTGAAGCCAGTGCTCATAATCTAGGGCCTCTCAAATTCGAGCTTTGGTATGGAAAAAAGAACATAGTTCGGTTTTAAGAGCATTTTAAGTTGCGCAAACCTTTCTCAAGAAAGGGAAAGAGAAAAGCATTTTTGTTAGCATTGATGGAATTTAGTGTCGCTTTTCGGGAGAACAGGGAAAACAGATTAAGCGTCGTTATTTATATTTCTTCGCAGGCGGGATGGGACGAAGAGCTCGCTTTTTTTTCTTTTTTTGTTTTGCTTGTTAATAAGTAAAATAAAGTCTAGTCGTGTTTTATAGATTTTGAACTTTGGTGTCTCTGTAACGCGCTTCAGGGTTCCGAGCGCCATCTTGCTACCAAAAGAGATGTGTAAAATATCCTTCTGTAGCTGCGCTCTGCTGTCCTCCGCTATTTTTCCAGGGCTCAAGACGTCATTAACATCCTTTTTTAAGCTTTTTTTCTCCCCTGACTTGCGTCCTGGCAAGACTGCACTTTTATCTGGCAACGGCGCCGGAAAAAGAGGGCATAAAAAAAAGATTGAATAATTATCCACCCTCTCCCGCTTGGCGTCTATTTTTTATATCTAGCTATCTAGCGCACCAATAGGGAGAGGTAGTCAGAAATTTCCATGGCTGACGCCGTACACTTTATTGGGGGGGGAGGCGTCGGTGTACGCTACCGCCTGCCCCCGTAGTGTGCTAGGACTGTCATTCACTTCCTCCCCATCCGCCCCCTTCGCGGTACCTTTGTATCTTCTTTTGTATTACAATTACTGAGACTGATTGATGGGTGGTGTTTGCAGCAGCATGCGGCCCTGATTGGTGGTCCCAACACAACAAGTTGTCCCGTCTGTCACAAACTCTTCCTGGGTCCCGAAGCGCTGATGGAACACATGAAGCAGGTGCACAAGGAACCAGGAACCTCGAACATGGCTGGTAAGTGATCAAGTTTTCTCCTTACTATCGTTTATACGTGCAAACTTTTCCGAACTTATTTGGTTTTTGGCGTTAATCTCTCGCCGGCTTGTAAAAGGAGAGTAACGAAGCTATTTTATGGCTATACGTTGACAATCGATACATTAAACGCGAAAAAGCTTTCCCGAAAAAGCAATTTGAAGCGAGAAGAAAGATATCAGGCGTCTGGTGCAGCCGCGCGCAGGCAGAGCTGCTGCTGCTGTTGCATGGGCATAATAGATTATGAGGAGAGGAAGTTTTGAGGGTGATTTATGGTTTGAATTGTCGCCAGAGTTCCTTGTACCTCGTTAATTGCTTGGTCTGTGCAAAATATTTCCGACAATCTGATTAGTTCTTCGAGGCAGTTTTAATCCAAGTTCTTGCATCCAATTGAAAAGTCTCTTTTCGGAAACCCAAGAGGAGTAACTTTATTATAGAAATGGTTTACTCGTCATTTTTCTTTTCCTTTATTTTTCTTAAATATTCGTAAATTGTCTTCAAATCCTAAATTGTCGTAAATATTCGGGCATTGTTTTATTTATTTTTAAATCAGTGACTGCGACTAACTTATGTTTATTGAGGAGGCTTTTGCATAGGTTTACGCGTAAGTCGACGATTTTCGTAACAGTCTTTTGTAAAGCTCGTAGCATATGGAGAGAATGGGTGCTCATTAGGCGTCGTGGGCGCCAAGTTTTCCACCTATCCTGGCCTTCATTAACGCCTTGGCTTGTGCAAGGAAAGGCGAAAGACGTCCGAAGAACGTCGGGGGATGCTTTACGGCTTTAGGGAGCGCACCCACTGTTGGCAAAAACGAAGCGGGAGGAAACGTGGGGCGTCATTTATCTAAAATTAATCACTTGATCAATGGAAGGGTGGGGGGGGAATCGACAGCTTACCTTGGCTGCTATCGCGATAAGAAAGCTTAAGAGTCTCCTTCGGAAATGCTTTTCGAAAGCGAAACAAAAACTAACTTTGGGGAAGAACTGCAGGGATATTGGGAGGAAAGGAGGCCGTTGGCTTGGTGACACTTCTCAACTTGGGTGGATTGCCGCTTGTGATGTTGTGCTCACGAGGTTTTGGTAACGGACACGGCCAAGTTTTTAGCATATTGAAACTTTTTTCTATTTTTTTTCTTTTTCTATAGAAAAGAAGAAGAAAAACGAAAGAAAGTACCAAGCATAGCAACCAAAGTTGGGAAAAGATGCCGAGTTGATTAATTAGATCGTGGATGAAAGAACATCAATCGCTGTGTTCCTTGCTAGATAAAGTTTTCCTTTTTCCTAGTCGAGAAGTTCATCATTCTTAGAGTATACCATAGTCCCCTGAACATAGTTTCCTGAACCGTAGAACCATTTTTTGTTTATTTTTTACTTTGTTTTTAGCATTTTGCTTTAAGTTATTTTTTATAAAGAACGAGACCCGAAATAGTGTTAAGCGGTTGTCTGCGTGCAATATGTGCATGCCCACTGTAGATTCTTGTCAGGTGTCAGATAGCATGCGAGATCCGAGACGAAGTGAAGTTGACATGAATTGGCTTTATGCACTTTATTCCGATGGCTGAGAAAGCCATCATTATAGGGGTTTTCAGTTCTCGGTCGGCGGAGTGTAATGTTGAGCCTGAAAAGGAAGTTGGGAATCTTGTTTTTCGTTGCGATTCAAATTTCCCCTAGTTACTTCTCGGGAGAGTTTCTTTTAAAGACTCTTGCATGATTGAAGCTCATTGAATTCAACTTTCAAGTTCAGAAACTGCTATTCTTGTGCCAAATTGCATACTATAGTCGGATTTAGTCACCCCCTTTTATACAAGTCTTCTAAAAGGGGACCCATTGAAATGGCAGAGTTATTAGAGCTTTTGCCGTCAGAAGTTATTGGGATTTTATGAAAAGCCAAAGCACGCGAGTAGTTGACTGATATTTTATTAGCTTAAAAGTTTGCTTAGCGTGACACGTACAATACTCTGTCAATTCTCGGGGAAACGCCAAGTCACACAGGTAGGGTTTGTGGTATTTAAGCTTGATCCTGCATTGTAGCTGAAGAAAAAAATTCCGGTTGTTGTGCAACTGACTGCAAAACCGTTTCCCCCTAAAAAGCGGAATCATGACGGTGTCTTAATAAGTACAGCCATTTGAAAGCTTACTCACCACGAGTATAAGCGATTCCCACTCCAAATTTCGGACCTTGTCATTTTTGTCAGTTTTTTTTTTGCTAGTTGTGGTCAGTTTTTAAGGCAAAATGATCTTGCGCGTAGGAGACACGGTTTGGAACTGTGAAATTAAATAGTTTTTGCATGTTTACAGGTCCGAGTGAAGCGTCAGCGGCGGAAGGATTACCTTTAACCAACGCTGGTTCTGGCTCCAACCCCGGATCTTTGCAAATGTCAAGTCAAGCCAACTTGCTCATGCACAGCCATCCAGGCTTGCAGTTGCCAGGTCAGCCTGGTCCCGGGTCAGCTTCTGGTGGACTAGGTCAACCCTCCTCGGGACCTGCGCCCGCTCACCTCCACAATCCTCATGTTCAAAATACCGTGGCTGTACCAACCGCCAATCCCGGGCCGGGCTCGGGAGCGGGCAACGAAAACTGGGTCATCGCAACTCCATCCGTCAAACGCCGAGCGCCCACCCACGCTTGCCCTGTTTGTGGTAAACATTACGTCAACGAAGGCAGTTTACGAAAGCACTTGGCAGCTCACCCTGAAACGGCGCACATTACTTCGGCATTAAGAATGTGGCCGTGTTCGATTTGCCCGGCCGTTTTTCCTCATGAGAATGGTAAGTTTCCGCCTAGTGGAAAGCCAACAAAAACGAGTAGAAAATTAGGGCGAGCGTTCAAAAAAAAAAAAAAGAGCCCCTTTACCCATCTATGGCAACATTACGACTACTGAAGTAGAAACGGTAGTTTTTAAATTTTACACGCGTGACACCTGACAATGTAAATATGTTTTAATGCAGGGAATCCTAGAGAGTTACACATAGAAGCGACCATATGTTACTTATTCCTAGGGTAAGGATCTTAAAGAGCAAGACATCTTTGTACGAAACTGTACAGCACGAAATGAAACAGTTAAGAAGTTTTTAGTGCACGAGGCTTGGGAAACAAAACGTTCATTGTTGTACTATACGCTATAAAATCGTGTGTCTCTGGCAGCGTATATGTGTGGATAGAACGTGTTGTCTCACCAAGCGTTTTGTGGCTAGCTTGTGAAGGTGGGCCCATTAGAAAGGGTGGGGGTTATATTTGTACCCGTGGAGCCAAAAACGGGTGGAAAATGGCCACACACAGGTCGATTTTATTGTAAATATAGCACTCTGTCAATGACAAAAGGCAATTTGGGAGTACTCGTCACGCGGCCCGGAAGTTTCATTTCTTTAAAATAAAAATTTAAAAACCAGTTCGCGTGTGTTTACTCGTGTCATGTTTTTTTTAAATTTATAAGCGGGACAGTCTGGGTGGCAGTTTTACAGCATAGCGTACTTTACTGGTGTAGAGCACTTGCATTAACTCCTGTCGTAAAACGGACATATGAAGTGTTACCTTTTCATAGTCTCCTTGTGTCCTTTTCCTTCATGACTTTATTAACTTTTAATGGACTGCCAGGGCTTTTTGTGCTCGCAAATTTGGTATACATCACAGGCGACAGCTCGTGGGGCGTGTCCCTTATTCTGCCTTAATTTTCATCAAGTGGATATTTGCCTTCTGTGGGAGTCCCATGTTCCGATGGTTTGTCAATAATGTATGTTATCTTTTCATTTGCTTTGCTAGGTTTGTTAACCCATATGGAACAAATGCGAATGGAACCCAAGCACCAGTTTGCCGCTCAGTACATGCTAAGTCGAGCTGCCGCTGAGCGACGTTTCCGCGAACGAGGCGATTCGCCAGGACCGGGCAATGGCTCGAACTCTGCCCAGCAGGCGTCCAGTGGAGCCGGAACTGGCGGTCAAGATGATGGACATATGGATGACCCCTCTAATGTGGGAAGCCCAGCTCCCGCTAGCCCAGGTGGATCCATCAATCAAACCGGAGCTGGCGGTCAAAACATGGGACAGCCCAGGCTTACGAGCCCCAGTACGCGAAGTCCTGCACCTTCATCTGCCATGACCGGTCCATCGCATTTTGTGACGCCCCAACCCATGATGAATATTGGCATGCAGGTAAATAGGAATACTTCTCTTTCTATTGGGCGATTTTCTAAAAGGGTCTTTTATTTTTTTTAACCAAAAAACTTGTCAAAAACTGTGGAAAACTTGTGATTTTTATATGGTTGCTGGCGATTAACGTCGGGCTATTTGACATTTCTAGGGCAATGAAATGGAAGAAGATTCCGCTCCACTAACACCCGAAGAAGCTGCTGTAGCCAGGCGAATCCAGCAAGCAGGGATGGAAGCGGTATTGCGCTTAGCGGCGGCTTCAGCCACTACCGCAGGGGTGGGCGTAGGCGTACCCTCAGGTGCAGGCGTTTCTTACCAGGACACGCGGTTGGAACAGGCTATACGATTGCACCAAGCCTTAGGTTTCCCTTTGCCCCAGCCCCATCCTTTGCACTTGCATCAACAGCAGCTTCAGTTTCAGCAGCATCAGCAGCACCAATCTCACCATCAGCAACAATTACCCCAACATCAACAGGCCTTACATCATGGGCAACAACAGCAGCAACAGCATCAGCAGTCATATAACCAGCAGTTGCAACATCACTTGTCCCATCAACAACCGCCACAGGGACATTAGATGGATTTAAAGAAAAAGGTCTTCGGATAGGAAAGAAATCAAGTCTCCAAATACGTAAATACCCTCTCATCCCCTCTTCTGATTTAGATACTCCTCGTTTTCCCCCCTTATTATTGCCCTTTGCGGATCGACGCATAGCGAAGATGAAGCACACAAGCCTCAAGATGAAAAAGCAAGTTACGAAAAAAAAATTGTCCTGTCTCCTGAATATTTATCTTAACCGGTGATCCCAACGTGGCCAAGCAACAAACTGTGCGATCTCCGCCCATTGGCATTGTGTTAGTAGAAACTAACGAGCTTGTAAATTGAATCTTATGAGTGAACACGATCTTCATGGGGGAAAACAAAAAGCGGCTCCAGTTTTGCGAAGCAAAGTAAACCTCCGCGTAATAAGTTAAATAGAGATAAAAAAACGAAATTGAAATTCAAAAGAAAAGAAAAATTAAGCGACGACCTATGGGACAGGGAAGGAACTGCCGGTTACCTGTGTTCAAAACTAGTTACAAGCGTTAAAAAAAATGTGAAAAATTTTCCTACAAGCCCAAGTTCTTCCGGACCGTTTCTTTTTCAGCCTATAAAGAACGAAATTTTTAGAAGTTATGTCTCATTTTTGGAACGCTCAAAAAAGTTATAGAGACGGAAATTGCTCGAAGTTTTGGTAACGTTTGGTAAGCCCATAGCGTAAATTTTTGGCCCTTTCGGAAAACATAAGTTTTTACAAACAAACAAACAAGAACACACACCGCTCTACTCCGTTCCGCTGCTCATAGCCCAGTTTCAAAAATATCTTCAAACCGATAAAACACCCCCCAACTCTCCCCAACCAGTGGTCACTTTTGGATATGATCGAACGTTAAGCTAGTGCAAAGGAAGTTGGCTCCTAGGATTGCGTTTGGATATTAAAAAAAATAGTTTACAGGCCTTTGTGCCAGCTAATTTATTAACGGACACGAAGGCACTTAATAACGTCACGTTTTACGTAAGATGTTTTGTTTGGTTCAATACTTTGTCGCACATTTATGTGTCTTGGATGAAACTGCTGTTTTTGTCTGTTGTGATGCAAATGTGGCGTAAGCTCTATATCAAACGTGAGGACACTGGACACATGCAGCTTTTGAAAACATTCGGTTGGCGATTCGTGCGATAGTTTGGTGTTCGGGACAAAAAATAACGCGGTTCTGGCGAATGAAAGAACTAGATATATACTCCCCCGGTGCTGTGTGTGATTATGGATGTTTCCTTGTTAATGTGACGCATCAAATGCGCCGCGTGTGCCATTTTTTGAGTTGGTACAAAAATGGCCTTGTATGAAAGCTGACAGACACAGCGTTGCCCCTTTTACTTCTTCAGGCACGCCCGTTTCCCCTCACCCTTTGCGGCCCCAAATTCCCTGACACGCGCCATCGTCAGTTTCAAGCTTCGATCTTCATTCTCCTCCTTATCCTCCAAGAGCTCCAGACTCCCGCGCATCTTTTCTTAGGAAAATGCAACCATAACTTCAGTACTAAGTTGCTTCTGCCACCGATTTACTTCTCGAACTCCCGCTAGATGTCCCACCATGTGATCCAGCCCGGTTTCGCGCCTTTCGCGGTATATGAATCCACCCGACGACGACTCGTGCCCTTAATGACATGCCGAGCTACAAAACTCCAATGTTTTCAAGAATTCCTCAGGAGTTTGTTAACGAAAACCATTTACGCAAATCAGCTGGCAAAACCCAACCATCAGTGGATTTTTTTTCTTTAACCCGGCGAGGTTATTATGAAACGCTCTAAGTAGGCCCATATTTCGCACCAGTTTTCTCTGTATCAGAATTAATTTGTTTTGTTCTCTTTTCTCTTCATTTTTTTGCCATTTTCCGTCCACCCGTTTTCTGAAGACAAGGTGCAAATACCGTTTTCCCAAGCTTCGCAGTCCGAAAGATTTCTTGCTTCATTCCCCCCGCGGTCAGGGAGTAACCCTGCAAGGTTCGCAAGGAACCGACAAGTTTTGATATACGTCATCATGGCCTTGTTAGAACAAGATTTTTTTCATATTTTTTTTTTACTATAATTTCTTTCACCCTAACGCCTCTGAACTGTGGATCCCTTCTGGATCTCCTCTATAACGTAGTATGTCCCGTTAAAGAGCCATTGTATATCTGCTTTTACATTCGGCCTTCTCCCATGTTTCCCGATAGAAAAAAGCGGGAAGCACTCCCCCGAAGACTGTTACAATTTCCCCTCTAGCATATATTATGTTCACTCTTATTGTCGTTGGTAGCTGTTTAACGAAATAATCGCACGCTGGTTTTCCCGCGATTATCCGCACTTGACTGATAGGTGATTAGGCCTTTCTATGCGGACGTGCTCCCCGCTGACGGAATGGAATCACCACGTTACCCTAGAAACTAGTTTTTCTTATAGCTCTGTCGTAGTATACCGGTGAATTGCATATCTTCACATTGTTTGTATCTAATCGTAAAAATACCCCTAAAATTCCTCCTAATTTGTTTCTCTCTTCTTTGCAAAGACAAGGCAGTAACACTGGATAACAACAGGCAAGCCCAAGAGCTGGATGTGAAGAATATTTTGGTCTGGGCGAATCTTTTTTTCTTTTTCGCAGGATATTTTTTTTATTATTATTATTATTACTATTTTTATTTTTTGACGGGTGGCGTTCGCACACAGTGCCATATAGTTTTATTTGCGCTGGCTTAGGTTACAGCTACCATGTCTTTCAGTTTTGGTTCATCTTCTGTTGGGCACACAGACAGTATCTCTGATTGAGCACGGATGAATTTATTCTTATGCGAAGCAGAGAATGAATGTCACTGGGGCTGAACTTTTGATTTTTTTTCTTTCATTTTTTTAAAGTACTATATTCATAGTAATTTGCATGCTCGGTGTAATCATGGGTCGAATGCTCCTCATTGGTACTGACCAAAGCAGTGCTGCTTGCTTTGAACTTCTCGGCGTACCCGATTACAATTCGGTGTGTAGTTACTCTTTAAACGAAAAAAACACAGAAAATACCATGTGACTATTTCCTGGATTGACTCCGTTCTCCAATCACAGCGTTAACTGTTTGCATGGTTAGCTCATGTAGTCTTAGCATGTCTATCGGTTACAGTGAGAGCATCTATGGATGTCAAAAACCATTCACGCAACTTTTTTTTCTTTAGTTTACCTTGTCAGACTTCTTATTTTTTTGCCTTCTAGTAGTTCAGTATGCCAGCAAAAAGTCTTATCACTTCTATCGAAAGAATGAAATGTTTTGTGCGTTTTGGGCTTGAGAAAGTTCCCAAGACGCCAAATTATTGATCCTCATCCGGTTAACTGAGTTTGAGCTCCGCCTGGCTCATCTACATTTGTACGCGGGACTCTTGGTACAAAGGGGGAAGCCAAAAGCTAGCTATAGAGCTTGGGGCATAGCACTATGATTTTACATTGATTGCGGAAGTTTTTGCCAAAATTCGTTAGTCTTCTTATGTTCAAAAGTGTCAGCATTAAAAAGCCAAAATTTTTTCGAGTTCCCCACCGCGTGCTTGTATTCTGTTTTCAATTGCGAGAGACCAAATGACCTGGAAATTATTCAGAAAAGAGAGAGGAAACAAATTTTTAAAATTTAAGGTTAACAATTAAGGGGGTTGAGCCTATTGGAAGACCAAACGGATCTCAAAAGCACCTGACGCCTTGTACCCCTTAAGTTTTGTTACATTTTTGCTAATTAAGCTATCGTTCTAAGGAAAAAAATTGAAGGATATTTCGTGCGACAGAAATTTGTACTCGGAAAGAAGTCTTGGCCTTGTTTAGCGAGAAAGATCTCCCATTGGCATCTAATGTACTGTACTCCAAAACTTTTTGTTTCTATTCCCCCTTTTTTTAAGAAAAAAAACAAGTCTCTTTTGAGTGTGTCGTACGCAAGTATGATTACCATACCATTGTACTAATTTCTGTTCTTATTTGAGTTGGTAGCTTTTCCTTTTGCTGTGTTCCTAGCCCAACCTTGTTGCGAAGCGCCATTTTTTGTCTGTCTCGTTTGTGTACGTGTAGTTGACATGCTCTTACTTGAATAAAAGGCGATTAGAAAACCAGGACAGCGCGGCGTCTTTTGATGTACATTGTCTGGCATTTAAGTCTTACGCAACTGCGGTCGCATTAAAAATCCTTAACAAGAATGTAAGATTCGCATCTCAATTCGTTCCTGAATGTATTTGTATTTCCTTTAGACGAAAGACGCGGGATTTAAAAGATGCTCGACTGCAATCTGCTCGACGTTGTATGTACACTCCAAAATCAAAGACGCTCCATAGCAATGTGAACGAGCATGTGACTAGCCGCCAGGGATGTGCTGAGTTCTCGAAACTGTAACTCGTCATACCTTTACGAGGTAAACATAATAGATCTATGAACTAGATTTTACGGTGTTTTCCTTGTAGATTACGGTAATGGATGGCTCACTTTCTCTTGGAGTTGGCCTTGTGCAGAATTAAACGTAATTACCGGCATGTGCAGTTGCGTATTACTTGCGAAACAGTACGTGCAGAAAAGTTCCCCGTTCTGCAGGCTGATTTTGGGAATAAATTGGACATCTAGTACCACCCTTTCAAGGGAAAACGGTAGGAACCTGACACATAAATTTAACAGCTTTATTGTGCGTCAAGCACATTTACTTGGCCCGCATTCCTTTTTTAGCAGCATGGCGCCCAATAACATTGACCTGAATGCAGGCACCAACCTTTACCCTGAAACGTAAATTCCATTCTCTGCACTTCTTATGTTACGCAGTTAACAGCCGATGCGACGCAATAAACTAGCATTGTAGAGGCCACGCTCAGTCAATCGCTCGGGCCTTCATACCTTTGGTTTTCAACACAATATTTGGTTTGATAACTAATATGTGTGCTTTAGCTTTCACAGCTTATCCCTCGCAAAGATTATATTTAAGATTGCGGTTGGCTGAAGATGCGACGATTATTCTGTCCTTGCACCCACATGGCAATGACTATAATCCCTTGGTCCCTGTCCCAGATTGTCAGCATGTGTGATTCCGTTCTATTCTTTAAAGAATACGTTGTATTTTTTAACCGACGTATAGTACAGTCCATAAATATGGCGAGATTTTAGTAAAGTAGCAGCACTTCACTCATCCCCGTTGACAGTTCGTGTTGCTTCAGAAGAGAATTTCGAATCATGGAGTGGAACGTTGTATTTGCTTTGACTTTCGCAGCCACGGTCTGTGCTGCTGCTGGGCTCAACTTTTTGAATCGTAAGTGCGCCTTTTTAGATATAAAAGTAGTATCATTTAAAATCCAATTCTTTTCTAGTGGCTGATGTGGAATGTGGGAATTCTTTTATGACGCGAAAAAGCCGCATCATAAATGGAACTGAAGCGCAAGAGGGAGAATTCCCTTGGATAGTTTCTTTGAATTATCATAGCAAACACCATTGTGGCGGAGCTCTTATCAGTTCCGAATGGGTCGTTTCCGCTGCTCATTGCTTCAAGTAATTTGTTGATTAGATATTATAGTAAGCCTAATGATAATAGTATTTTTTTCAATTAGGGATAAATCAACAAAGGATATCTCCGTCACCGTAGGTGAAGTTAACTTGAAAGCGAGTTCTTCATTAGAAGCTCAACGCAGCATTGGTGTGAGCCATCTCATACTTCATCCTGATTTCATCAGAGCACCTTTACACGATATTGCGTTAATTAAATTAAACAGTAGTGTCGTATGGGGAAGACACGTGCGGCCTGCTTGCCTTGCCAGTTTCCCGGAAGAAAATGTTGAGGGTAAAATTGCTGCAGTAGCTGGCTGGGGTTTTATGAAGGAACCACGTGATGGTAAATGTTCACATCAATTTTTATAGCCATAACATGATAATGTCTTCTTTATAGAGAGAGTACTAGCCAAGACGTTGCGCAAAGTGGAAGTCCCATTACTGACTAACGAAGTTTGTCAGAGTTTCTTCGACGAAGCACGCATTCAACGAAAAATTCAAAATGCTGTTAATATCAGTAAATCCGTTTTGTGTGCGGGTTATAAAATGGGAGGAAAAGATGCTTGCCAGGTAAATTACCCTTGTATTGGGTTTTTGCTTGTGTTTTAATCCTCGTCTTTTGCAGGGGGATAGTGGTAGCTCCTTGCAGGTTAGCGATAAGAACAGGCAAGTAGTCGTGGGGATAGTATCGACAGGAATAGGATGTGCCCGTCCTTTGCTACCAGGCCTGTACACACGAGTCGCGCATTATGTCAGTTGGATTGCATCAACGATAAGTGAAAAGTAATCGCAAACAATTTCCATTAAAACCGGCGCGATGACTAATTGGAAATGCCTAACAAGTTTTGCTCCTTTTACTCTCATCTTCTTCACTCGCAAAGCTGGCACATTGATCGGACTTTATAAGATGTTTATTATAAATATGTTTATTTGGATTAATTTAAAACTTTAGTTTTTAAAAAGTACCTTACATTTTGGCTTGATGAATATTCCCGTATAATCAAGGAAATTTATTATATGATAAAATACATTTTTGTAACGTATTTTTTTCGCTTCGGAACTGGTTCGTTTTCAGCTAACAGCTAATTCAACCAGATAGGGTGAATCTTAAATAGAGATTTTATTTCAGAGTTCAAATAGATTCGGATAGCGCGCGTTACTGAAAGTCGCAAGGGGCGCTCCGCCCGGCTTGAAGCCTCGTCACAGGTCTCAGTCACACTCGCACGGCCGAACGTGATGGTTATGTAGGCGAAGGCTGTCGTCATGTCTAACTTTTGGGATAACTCTGCTTTATAGGTAAGTTAATTTTACTCTGTTTATAGTTATTGTGTTTTTAAGAGCTATTGGATTGTGCAGTTTTAACGCTGGAAGAACTTCGTTAACTGCACCGATCTCTTATTGGTAATATATAATCTGCCATATGTTCATATGATTTCAGACCTAACGTGATTATCTTAGGTGTTGTTTAGTCTGCAACAGTTCGCAATTTTCTTTTTCTTAGGAGATACATCCTGAATTCTTCGCCCAGTCTTGCGTTTGCCTGTTATTCAAATGAAGATGAGTGAAACATGACGTACCACGTGGCAGAGTTGTGGCTTTATGGATCAAGATTATAGTTGTAGATTGTGCAGTTTTAACGCTGGAAGAACCTCCTTAACTGCACCGATCTCTTGGTAATATACAACCTGCCATATTTTTATATGATTTCATATATAATGTGTTTACCTTAGGTGTTGTTTAACGTTAGTGGCCTTATGGTTTGGGTATACAGAAAGAGGAGAAGACTACTGAACAACCCTAAATAATATTCCTTGCTGCGTTCACGTACCAAAGGATCTTCTGGCTGTGAATCTGGTGGTTATATGCAGTTTTATGCAAATCAGGCTTCAAACTAGTCTTTCGTCTATTACTTAAGAAATTTAAACATTGATTTTTACAACGTTCGAACCCTTTCAACTCCAGCTTTTGTACTTTAAGGACACATTGGAAGTGTCCCGATGTTCAGCATAGCAGCTTTGGAGTTTGACTTTGTATACTATTGTAAAATTTTGAGAATAGAGTAGAATTGTAATGCTTTTTCTCGCAATTTTTTGCCTTTCTTGTAAAAATGTATATCTCCCAAACATTGTTTTAGCGCTCGGTTTCCACAATCTCCTGGAATTTTTTGTTCTGTGGCTTTTCTTAGCACCAAAATTCTAAAATTATGCGAATGAGATGTTTTGCTTCCTTACGGAATTTGCTTGTTGTTTTACCCAAACTGTCGCCGTACAATTTTTGGTTTAAAAAACTGTGCTGTTTGTTGTACGATTTGTAATTTTTAAACTAAAAGCGAAATTTGTGAAATTATTGCGTGATTTTTCAAAGAAGTCACAATAAAGTCACAGTAAGCCTTTCCTGGCACCAGATAACCTTCAATGACCTCCGAATAACCTTCAAATGACCTCTAAATAACCTTCAATGACCTCAACAGCCTTTCCTGGCTCCAGATAACCTTCAAATGACCTCTAAAGTCCTTCAATGACCTCAATAGCCTCTTAGGGCTCTAGGTAACCTTCAATGACTTTCGAATAACCTTCAAATGACCTCCAAATAACCTTCAATGCCTTTCCTGGCTCCAGATAACCTTCAAATGACCTCTAAATAACCTTCGATGATCTCAACAGCAATTCCTGGCTTCAAATAACCTTCAAATGACCTCTAAACGTCCTTCAATGACCTCAACAGTCTCTCGTGACTCCAGATAACCTCCAATGACTTTCGAATAACCTTCAAATGACCTCTAAATAACCTTCAATGACCTCAATGCCTTTCCTGGCTCCACATAACCTTCAGGTGACCTCTAAATAACCTTCAATGACCTCAACAGCCTCTCGTGGCTCCAGATAACCTTCAGTGACTTTCGAATAACTCTCAAATGACCTCTAAATAATCTTCAATGACCTCAACAGCCTTTCCTGGCTCCACACATTTGCGCGTTATGGCTCCAGATAACCTTCAATGACTTCCGAATAACCTTCAATGACTTCCGAATAACCTTCAATGACCTCTAGATAACCTTCTACGACCTTAGCTAGCCTTCCCTGACTCCAGATGTAAGCCGTGTGGAAACGCGTGTAAGTACAGCACAGAAACAAAGCTGTTTCCCACCTTAGCTCGCCGCGCCTTGCCGCCTTGAACTCACCGACCTCATTTACTTCCATCGTACCGAACACCACGTTATGCTCTCGTGGAAAAAAATATCGCAGCACAAGCATGAAATCACAAAAACTTGATTGCAAAAAAATGACATGTATTTATCTTAAACCTTCACACATGAATTTTTCTCTTCTCGAACCCTTTTTCTAGTAACATTAAGAATACTAATTAGGAATACCAATATTCCATCAATGTTCCATGTTCAGAGTCCCAAGAACCAGCGAACACCCGGTGACATCCCGGGAAACGAGGTCGGGAGATCTCATCCCCAGGCGATGGCACTGACCTGGGAAAAGAATATATTCGGGATTTTATCTGGCTAAAATTCTAAGCTTTTTCTTAAGTCTGAATTCCAAAAGGACGCATACACAAATTGCGCAAATTAAAATATAGTTACATTTTGCAGCTCTGATTGTTCCACTTTATAGCTAAAGACTTAAAAGATGAACTACATTGCAGTGACCTTTGGTGTACCCAAGGGAGCTCTCAAGGGTTTACCGTTCGCGAAACCCACTTAAGAGCGTGTGGACCTAAGACACTGTAGGAATTTATTCGTTAGATTTAGATTGAAAAGGAAAAAAGAGGTCCCTGCGTTGTGTTTAATGAAAAAGGTAGGTTCGTAATGATTGTTTAGGAACCAATCAGGCGTCAACCAAATAACTTCCAAAACTTCAAACTGACGACTAAAGGAATTTAATAACGACTTGAAATGATTGACTATTTACAGAACTTGTGCAAAGTGTGAGAGTTGGAAGAGTTCTGTCTGTGCTTATTTTGGGTACAGTTTATATAGGTAGCTTTAAGTGGTTAGGTAAGGCCAAGGATATTGGTTAAAGGGTACATTAATTAACAGGGCACTAAGAATTTCCTATAGACACGTACCCAAAGTTGAAAAATTAACTAAAAGCGCGTAAGCAATCCATAAGAATCCGTTTACAAAGTACGTAATTCTGACGGTGTCGGTAAGTGGGAATATGCAACGTTTCACAAAACACAAGCGGACTTCCTTTTTAAAGCTCTGTGACACTGTATAGCTTGCTGTATTGCAAGAGATGTATCGATTTTCGCGGAATATGCGAAATGTTATACTAGCGAAGAACGATGCGGCACACTACATGCTTATATCTCGATGCACTGAAGAAATTGGGACCACAACTACAGGTACATTTCTTTTTAATACGGTGAAAGCATGGCAGAATTCGACATGTTCATCATAATTTGAAATCTTGGTAAACTTGTTGCTTGAATTTGAGCACATCTTGTTCGCTTAAGACTCGACACGAAAAGTGAACAAACGTAACCGCAATAAAGCGAGAGGAAATATCTACGTTAAAAAAAATTCCTACCTATTTTGGTTCGTTGAAGGAAAAATAGTTTGATCAGCAATGTGATCTATTTCAGCACCAAATCATAAGTATTTCGCAGCAGAAGGTCAACATGTTTACCATTGCGAAAGACCATTGACCATCAAATGTTTTTCCGGTTCCGAACCTCTTATCTAGACACTGCAGAATAAGGGCAGGCACTCGTCAACTTTTAGTTCGTAGGAAAATAACCCCGAAAACCAAAGAGAAAGATAAAAATATTGAAAAACATTGTTATTGGACAGCGGAACGGGCCTATATAAAGGGCAGTCAAGACAGCCACGGGCCTTACACGCACAGGGAAGAGCCAGCGAAGTTGAGGTTAGGGGTTAGCAAGCGGAGACCGGAGTAACAATGGCTCCTCCCAGTCATGTGCATTTCAAATTTTTGACCTTAAGTGCTCCGTTCTTCTTAACATGTCTGGAATTAGTCGTAAGTTACTCGGCTTCACCACTTCTAGAGGCAAAAAGACCCAATGTGATCATCATTTTGGCAGACGATATGGGGTATGGAGATGTGGGGGCGTACTTTCAGAAACCAGGCACCGAATCCGACACCCCGACTATAGACTATCTAGCAAGTCATGGATTAAAGTTAGTGCATTAAAGAGTAGATCGTAAACAACATTCAAAATGAATGCTATTTTGCCATTTCTAGGCTTACGGATTTCCATAATGCTGCCTCCAGGTGTACCCCATCAAGAGCGGCTTTACTTACGTCTAGATTAGGACTGAGAACTGGAGTAGTCACCAATTTTAACATCGATGCCACCGGGGGATTGCCTCTGGCGGAAGTGACCCTCGGCCAAACACTGCGCAAAGCCGATTACCAGACAGCGTATATCGGAAAATGGCACTTGGGTGCGGTAGGCAAATTTCATCCCATGCAACGAGGCTTTCAATCGTACTACGGACTGCCCTATAGTAACGGCATGGGTTGTACCGATACACCTGGCGACAATCTTCCGTGGTGCCCTGCTTGCCCGTCTACTCCAGCTAACACTACAAGCCACCCAGTGGATTGCTTTCTAGATCACGCACTGCCGCTTCTAGACAATTACACCGTTGTGCAGCAGCCTGTCGATTTGCAAAACCTAACCCCACTTTACCTGGATAGAGCTCGTAAAATCATTTCTACCAGTACAAAACCATTTTTCCTTTTCCTGGCACCTGCTCAACCGCACGTGCCAATGACTCCTGGTAAAGACTTCGTTAATACCTCAAAACGTGGGTCGTACGGAGATTTCCTTCGTGAACTCGACCATCTCGTTGGTGACATTGTTGCGTCAGTTAAGCAAGCCGGTTTGGAAAGCTCAACGCTCATCTGGTTCATGAGTAAGTAGCTGAGTGCAACCCAATAGTCACACGTTATTCAATTTTCTCATCTACTCTTTTGTCTGAAAAGGCGATAATGGACCATGGAATGTGCGCTGTAATTACGGAGGCTCTAGTGGTCCGTTCACGGCGGAATGGGAGACTGCGCAAGGTGGAGCCGGAGCCAAGGGGACCGTCTGGGAAGCTGGACACAGAGTTCCATCCATTTTGTACTGGCCTGGGGTTATTAAGCCGTCCAATTCTTCCTCTTTAACCTCGGCTGTCGATGTGTATCCAACACTCGTCAGACTGGCTGGGGGGATCATGCCTTCTGATCGGCACCATGATGGCGAAGACATGTCCCCTCTTCTTTTAGGCAAACCTTGGAAAAGAACTAAGGTTAGAAATCAAGATTTATGTTTGACGCCCTTTATAATCAATATTACCCTTTGTAGGCTGTGTTCCACCAAAACAGTGGAGCTTTTGGACCAGAGGGTGATATCGGAGCTGTCCGTTTAGGTCCCTACAAAGCTGTTTTTTACACAGGTAAAGAAAACTGATTACAGTAAAGCTTAAAACTAACGAAATATGTATGAAGGAGGAGAAAGGTGGCCTGCTTGTGGAGGTCAATCTGCACCGGAACGAGCTCATGATCCGCCGCTTCTGTTTAACGTAGTAGAAGATCCCCAAGAAAAGTTTCCATTGGAAATAACCACAAACGTCCAAGCTCGAACTGCCCTAGAAGCCATAATTAGCCAGTTCCAAATTTTCAAAACTTCCGTTGCCAACGATGTTACTCAAGCTGCCGATTATGGAGAGGATTGGGATCTGCGTTATTGTTGCAATCGAGATGATTTTTTATGTCGCTGTAAAGCCTAACAAATAGCTAATTCCATATTTAAATTAATACACATGAACATGCTGCATCCAGTCTCTCACCCGGATATTCTAGTTCATGCAAACCAAGAGATCAAGAGAGAGAGTAACTCTTGCCAAATTTCTATTTTCCGGGTGCTCAACCATTAAAAGCGACCGCCTAAGCTTATTAGGAACTTTTTTATGAGAACATTTAACAGATAATAAACAGATGAAAGATCACTTTCGATAACAACGCCTCTTTTTCATTTAGCTTGCGTATAAAAAGGACTAAACAATTTTAATATAGACTATGGACACAAATAAAACTTGAGCACTTTTCAACCATTTCAATTGTCCCCACCGGCAAAGATCGCGCGTAAAACAGTTAACTGAACGCCACCACTCACTTGTCTGTTGGCAAACACGGTGGTGTCAGTATCCGATTGTGATACGAAAAATCCACGTGCGTGTGATGCAAGTATCGCTGACTGCTCCTTAAACCCACCCAGGCCTGCGTATGTGAGCACTTTGATATGAGC
Source organism: Lepidurus apus apus (assembly GCA_022832285.1). Taxonomy (NCBI): domain Eukaryota; kingdom Metazoa; phylum Arthropoda; class Branchiopoda; order Notostraca; family Triopsidae; genus Lepidurus; species Lepidurus apus. Next base: position 154,422 of record JAGJRO010000022.1, on the reverse strand, counting down.
TTCTGCGTCACAGCCACTCTGCACTAACATCATCAACTGTCCACCAGACTGGGCCGCAAACCAAACTTGCGATGGGTTAGGCATAACAATGCGCTGGCTACGGAAACTTTGTCGACTAAGTTCATCGAGTCTAGAAAGATAAACCGGATAAATCAATGCAAAAAAAAAAATGTATGGAATACGCAAACCACAGACATTTTTTAACACATGTAAGAATACGATTAAATATGCAAGTACTTTTAAATTAGAAGATATATTACCTCCAAATGTTTACTTCACCTCGAACGGCAGTAAGAGGTTGGGCAGAAGATGCTACAGCAACCAAAATATTGCCTCCGTATGCGACGATATCCAGATCTTGAACACTACTGCTGTATATAGTTGGCCCCGAGACGAAGGTAGAAGATTCAGGAGAATATTTCCATGTTGTGATGAAGTTGGTAAGAGAGGGGAGAGCTGCATGCACAATAGCCAAAGTAGGTACGTCGTCTACATAGGTAACTGCGACCTAAAAGTAAAATCAAAGTCCCGCATTAGTAACATACCCGACTATTAACGGCAAGCAACTTACCTGCTGGATGTTACTAGCTGGTAACTCGGAAACCTTGGTAAAATCGGTCGCGCTACCATGTTTACACATGATAGGGGAAGGCGCAATACTTCGGTCCGTAAACAGAAAGCAATCACTACCATTTAGACGCAAAGTCTAAAGAAACGAGAATTTTTTTTAATTACGACTTTTTACATACACGGGTAACATACCGTAACGTCGCTTCCTTGCGTTAAGGAGATCTGCCCTCTTTGAACGAAGAACTCGCCATCGAATTCGTACACGTATCCACCCACGTTTGAAACACTAGCCACGTAGTTATCAGAGGATGCAACTTTCTTCGTAGAACGCAAGGGTAGGGCATGCGAGGACTTGACCAGCCTTTCCTTCTCCAAATAATGGAATTCGATGCTCTGTTCAGCGAGGGCGGCAACCGTCAGTTGGTCAAATACGGGTACTGCGGACTTCACTTCAAGAATTGGAGAAGACGTCGCTTCTTCTTGGTAGTAGAGGAAAACATTGGCTTTTTCTACGATATTGGACAATTAAAAACCAAGTTGAAAAGGGCATTCCCATTATACTTGCTAACGTGGTGTTCAAGTTGCCCAAATGTTCTCCCAATAGTGCGCCACGCTCCATCATTGTACGGCCGTCATTCACAACAACATCCAAACGCTCATCAGAAAGCAGGATATCTTGTATGGTAGACCGGTCTGCATTATCGGTAACTTGATCGATATCCAAGCCATGAATGAAGACATACGACGTGAAGTTGTTAGTAACATTCGTGCGCACCTAAGAAAACAATACACAATAGTATTCATTTAACTAACAAAAGCTCGGGAGAAAGTAGTACCGTTTTAGTAAAAAAGCGGTTTAAATCAACGCCTTGGTAAGAGCCATCAACCTGAAGCATACTGAACGTTGCGGCCAAGTTGGCGATCTTTGTATCCATCGCGTAATTGTCGGAATCAAAGCCAGGAGGCACCGCCGAAGAGAGCACCAGATTAGTATTAATGACTTGATTTTGTGATAAGGACATCAGATTGTTATTGTTCGGCGTACGATCATTTAAGGTATCTAAAATCCTAATATATATATTTTTTTTTAAAAAGATTTATGCTTTTAATGTAGAAATAAGTAAAATACTGTAAAGGTTGGATAAACTGAACACCGTCAGTGAATGTTAGATGACCGGTAACATCGAACATTCCAGATAACATCACCGCCTCTTCTTGTAGCTGAGGAATATCGACGTAATCAACCAAAGCTTCAGCGGCTAACTTAACGTCTTCTGTAGACTGCAGTTCCACAAAGGTCTTAGGTCCGGTAACCACGTTCGCTTTGTCCTTTAGCATGACATCTCTCGTTAGATTAACTGTGTTCAGCAGACCATTAGAAATAACTCCTGAAAAAGAAGGCGTTTAAATACTATTTTTAAACACAAAATTAAAAGCTCACTGTTGGCAATAACGTTGCTGAAAACCATGGGGGCTGTGATTTCCTGATCCGTGTCTTTGGTTAGCGCCGTGGCCCGTATATGGTCAATGTCGTACTCGTTAACATTGTGACTGGAAAGGTGGTTTACAAAGCCTTGATTTGACACAATCTCGTCGTAACTATGACTGGCAGTGATTTGTTGGATGTTGGTCGCATTGAGTTGAATCCGGCGTTGGTTTAAGGTGGCCATATCTACTCCATTGATAGTACCCTACAAAACACAAAATTAGGTCGTGGGAAACTCACATTTTCCGAGAAATAACCTACAATTACAGCTGCCTTCTCCAAAATAAATTCTTGGAATAATTGGGAGTCTTTCAGGACAACGTCTTCGTCATCCATCCAAACACCAGTCATCAACTGCTCCATATCGTAGTCAATCAGTGAGTCGAGCGTTAAAGCCGTGTTATCCAGAACGACGTCACCTAAAATACGAAAATTAAAAATAAGGTTAAAAAAATCCCCGAATATAAGTACCCTACCTAAAACTGTCCAAGACAACGCTTGCTTGATGAACTGGGAATCACAGAATTGTCTAGGATCGCCAGCAGCAAAATCAGCTTGGGCTTGCAATCGCTCCACCGTTAAATTCCCAAAATTCTTTGTGCCAGATAACCGCTGAGGATTAGCCGACTTCCGCAAGACTACGCCCGACGCTAAACTCACGTTGTTTACAGATGGTGTTATTAGCTTCTCTGCCACCAAGGTATCTAAGAAACAGAAAAAAATTAACCTAACCCGTCCTTAATTAGTCAACGAAGTTAAAATCGTACCAAATGTGGCCTGGGGTATGTGTACATCTTCGTTGACTCTGTAGGAACTGTCGACTAGTCTGAATAAATCCACCGAGGTACTGCCATCATGAAGCATCCAAGTCGGATCTTCCATAACTTCCACTAGCGCGTTACCTGCCACGTTAACTGTTTTCAATGTCTGGTTCACATCTTGCAACATCCAGTGAAAAATTAAGTCTGGCTGGACTCCATCAATGGATTCTACAAAAACAAGCAACTTTATAAATTAAATATGAAAAAGAGTTGCGAAAAAAAATCAACCCACCGTCAACCTGGGCTGCATAGCAAATGAAACTACTGCTAAAAGCAAGATCGTCTTGCAGATGAATGGGTTGGGATTTCAAGGCGATGTTACCAAGCAAGGAATCGATATCGAAATGCTTAAACGAGCCAATTGCGACGTTTTCCAAAACGGTTAACTTCGGGAAGGTGTTTATGCCCATGATCAAGTTCTCGCCTAAACAAAACAAGTTTATGTTAGCAATCCAACTAGTAAATCGAACGCGAGACGCACCTGTTTTTAACAACGTGTCGTTGACCAAATCGTTTACATTGATTCCATCAACCCGCTCGGCAGAGAGATCAACGACGCTCAAATTGCCCTGGATAGTCGCGCTTGCAAAGGTTTTCAGTCCAGTCACGAGTCCAGCGAAGTCTTTCCGAACAAATGCCTCAAAGTTCTGGCCACTGACGGAAACGAAATCTGCTTGAACTCTAAAAACCAAACCATCATTCCAATCCAAGGTTACAGCTATGACTTGCACTTACATTTCCGCGATTAAATCCCCTTCCACTACCGTGTGGCCTACGATGTGCTGGTCCCCTGACTTGAGCATCAAGGTGTCTCGTACCGCACTCAGATCCAAACCGTTCACCGTAGATTCCACATGCGCTGCTTCGCTGAATATGACTTGTTTGTTGAAAGTCTTTCCTGCGGTGAAAAACACGTGGGGATCACGTTTGGTCACGAAAGACGCAGTTGGAACATTGTTTATAGTAACCGCATGGAAATCATGGACCTAAAAGGCAAAAAACTTGTTACTAACAACCACTTCTTATGCTTCGAAGTAAATCCTTTGACCTTCACAGACTGGAAAGCGATGTTTTCATAATCCATTTCCCGGTCCAGCCTTAAACCATGACTTTTAAGGCGCTCCAAATCCACACCTTTGAAGTCAGCTACTGTAAGCGGTGAACGAACTTCGACCAAATCCGCCAGGACGTTATCTAAGAGCAATTAAAACAATTATTACTAGAATTTTACTAAACGCCAGTGTTACCTAATACAATGGAACCGCCACGTTCCCCATGAACCCCACTGTCAGAAACGAAATAGGCCATCGTAACTCCATTGTAGGTATCCGCAACAACGGGGCCGTAGGACGTTACGTTGGGAAAGATTTTCTTCCCCGTAACAACCTGGTTGTTTTGGTCAAGTGAAAGCAAATCTAGCCGACTGTCCACGACGTCAATTGTGTTGAGTTTCTCCAAGACTTCGAGATTGATGAACTGCGTATCATTAGTAAACTCCCAACTGCCTCGAACCGTGTACTCGCCGCCATCGTTCAATACGAAGTTCTGCGGAAATGCATGGCCTCCGACGTAGTTGCCCACGGTCACATTCCCGTTAACTGACATGATGCCATAGTAATGTATACCTTGTGCGCAAAAATAACAGGTCACAATACAGGCTTAGCAAAACTAAAAATTACCGTTAATGAGCTGGTCACCATAAAGACGCAAAGCATTGTAGTACATTTTGGAAATATCGACATTGTTGACTACGGAGCCAAAAACCAGATGATTGACATCGACTACAGCTAAGAATGTTGGCTGGCTCAAAGTGAAGCCTGAGGTGCGAGTGACGGCCTTGTGGAGGTAAAAGTTCAAGTTGAGATCATTGAAGTTGCCGGAAGGGACGTCCAAGCCTCTAGCTGTCAAGGCATCCGCATGCAACGCCCCTATATTATCAAAATGGCAGACAAAAAATATAAAACTCGGAATTTCCTTATAAAAGCCTTACAATTTATGGTCTGATCCCCGGACTTTAGCAAAAGATCCTGCGTAGTGATTTTGATACCATCAAGTAAACCGCCTACATATGCAGGTCCCATCATATGCACATCTCCATTGACTTTTAGAACGCCGTTCACGGAAACGTTGCGAGTGGTAGTAAAAATGTTGATTAAATCAATTCCTGACCAGTGGGGAGCATAGACATTGCCCTGGATTTCCACGACTGCCAAATCCAAAGAGCCGATCTCTGCCGCGCTTAGAGGAATTGCGTTTTGTAGCAGTTCCTCCAAATCAATACCATGAGCTTTGGTCGCCTGGATGGACTCGACACGGCAAAGGCCGGTACACGAAGACATCAAATTGTCCACGAACACAGGGCCAGCGAGTTCGAAATTGCCTTTTTTGCTCAGCACCCTGGCGTACGAATTTTTCAACGCCTGTAAATCCATGTGGGCAGCCTCCGTTTGGCGATCGGCGTCAAGTAAGCGGCTTACAAAAACATTGCTTAAATCTAACTCGGAATTGTTATTCCGCAACTGAAAAATAGCCATAACGATTAATCACCATTAGACCTAGGCTTGACAAACTCTTTGAATATATTTACCACATCAGTATACGCAGTGTCGACTTCGATATGGGCAAAGTGGGCATTCGCGAGGTGAGCACCTGTATCGTTGAGCTTTACAGATGTATTGTAGATACTGTAAAGCGGCTCAATCCATTGTTCTTTCGCCAGAACGTCCAACTGCGCAAGACACCATTGGGTGGTTTCGGTGTAATACTGGGCCAACGGTGGCTCGTCGCGGAATTCGGGCAAGAAGATGTTAGGTTTGCCAATCGCGTCCAAGTTCTTGTTAGCCACAATAAAATAATTTGGATCTATCCCATCAAGAGAACGCATGCGGACGATTTCTGCGCCGAGAATACCTTGACCATAGCTGCCACAATGTACGAAGCGGAATCCGGTGTAGGAATACATATCAACGCCCGAAGACGAACCAAAAATAAGCAGCAAGTCGCGTTTCGAGGACTGCGGAGAGGGAATGGATGATTAAGAAAATATGCAAGAAATTACCAAACTAAGTATACGTACTTGATAGGGCAAGACGGAGTTGACGTGGTACGTGGGGATGCCTTGGAAGGGAATGAACATGCCTTGCACATATTTGTAGATAACAGACTGGACGTCATTGTATACTACACCGCCATTCTGGAAGGTTAGCAAGTTAGCCACAACGATGTAATGCTCCATTTTGGGCCCAACTCCAATAGTAAAGTGATCCGCATCCACGCAACCTTCGGTGGGAATCTTTTGAAAGAACACGTAAACTCCTTGGGATAGGCTAAACTCGAAAAGCTCGGATTGGATCTTGTAGCCGGATGTAACGTTGGGGAAATTGCAGACGAGCAGGTAATGTCTGTTGGCTATCATGAAGTGGGTCACCTTTTTAGGATTGAATGCGCGGACGGAATCCAAACGATCGTAATAAGACAGTCGATTGTGGTAAATGACAACTTCAGTGGCGTAATCCTTCCCATCGCCGATCACGGTGTAGCCATTGGCCACGGCAAGCATGCTGGTGTCATACTGGTTCCTATTTAATTGGGTATTAATGGGGTCCTTTCGTTAGAAAAAATCTCACCATGTGGTAACGTAGTTTGGAAACGTAGTTGCCAGTGTTTCGCCGCGACTTGAAAAGGCGCGCCCAGTAACAGAATCAAAGACGACATTCCAAATTGTAGTGCCTCCTGTTACTTCGGTGTTCCCAGCTCCAATCAGCTTGATGTCTTCATTTTTCATAACACTGATAGCCAACATCTTCGCATCAGGAACATCCAAGTGCAAAACGATGCTCTCGAAAGTTTTATTCTGAGTAGTGGATTTAAAGAAGAAAAAAAAATTGCATTACTGAATGAAATAATTCTCAGAACCGCAGTTTTGTTTACCTTGTTAAGTAGATAAATATAGGTGTTATTAACAGCTGCAGTGGTACAAACGGCAACATAATCATGATTCTTGGCACGAAATGAAACAGCGTCTACAATGGTATACTCGACGCCTCCGAACTTTTGAATACCTTGAAGTTTCGAAAAACCTAGATACCAAAACACAAAACACTTTCCGTTAGCTCTACAAGGTTTGTTAACAGCTCCCTAGATGGCAGACTAGCTGAAAATGTCAAACTAGTAAACATGGAGCGAAATGTTACTCGAGAAAGATTCGAATTGCAGTTAAGTGAGTTTCAAATGATGCAAGCGATGTATGGAAGTGACGGAGAGCTTGACTGTTCTGATCCTGTCACTTTGGCCGACATGGAAGAATTTGTAAATGGACGTAGCAATATTGTACCCGCTGGTAGATTAGAATACACAATTAACATAAAAGCTGAACAGGTTGTTTTCCTAATCTACCTGGACAGTTTACTAAGTACGTCTCTTGCATTTTTAAGAGAAAAATGGCGCTAGCTGTCAGCCTGCCCTTGGATTACCCTGTCGCTAAACCGCAGGTTTCGGTTCGCTGTGATGGATGCAACAGAGAATGGCATGAAAAGTTTCAAGAGAGCCTGGTTTCGTACATACGTGAACTTGAAGAGGAAACCCTTTGTGTTGGGATGATTATTTCGTGGATTCAAGAAAAGCTGAACGAAGTATCAGGACTGGAAACCGAGACTTTTCCGTCCGCTACGGAACTGAGAATCCCCAATCATGAGCTAGAATTTTCTCGCTATTGGATTTACTCGCATCACATTTATAGTTCCACAAAGCGGAAAAATATCTTAACGTGGGCTCAAGACTATGATATAACGGGGTTCTGTTTACCGGGCAAACCTGGTATAATGTGTGTGGAAGGTTCCGAAGGAAACTGCTTTGATATGTGGCAAAAGATACGCGCAATGAATTGGCAAAAGATTTTGATAAAACACAAAGAGACGAGATTGTGTACGGATCTGGGAAAGGAAAGACGTTTCCAACAATTCGGCGAAATCGCGTTTGCCGGAGGCTTAGAACGACACATGGATATGGCAGCGTTCCGAGAGTATCTCGTTGCACACGAGTCGGAGTACATGTTCAAAACGTACTTTGGAATCGAATACAAAGCAAAGAAATAAAAAAAAATGTTTACCTTCTGAGTCTCGATAAAGCTGCGAATCAATGTCTCTCTTCGTTCTACTGGGCTGAATTGACGGCGAAAGGGATAAAACATGCGTTTCTAATATTCGATCTTTTTGTTTCTCAAGTAACTTGGCCAGATGCTGGTTAAAATCTTCTGTTGCGAGATAAGGTAGACCTGAACAATTATAATATTAGTTATGCTGTTGACAGATTCTGGAAATTTAAGCAGTTTATGATTGTGTTGATTAGAAAACTTACTTTTCTGAGAAGATACGCTGTCGAGGTCCAATCCAAGTGTAACGTGGTACAAACTGAAGAACACGAATGTGGTAAAAGAAACAGTACTGAAATGAGCTCCAACAATGGCACTATTGCTTTTTGACTTCATTTTTCTTAGCAACTTAGTCCACACTTAAGCAATTTAATTGTATGTATAATTTTCCCGTAAAACAATCACTTCACTAGTATCACCTCATCTTCTGTCCACGTTTAAGGTACAAAGAGTACTGACAACCGTCCTGGTTTGTTACCTACCGTCTCACCTCGCTTTTTTTGGTACAGACACAGGCAGGTTGCAGCAATACATGATACACGTAGTGTTTTCTACTGAATATAAGGTACATCCACCAAAATGCTCTGGCAGGATTCAAACTGTATGACATTTTTCCCCAATCGTAAAAATTCTATTCTTGGCTTCTAGGGGGTTCTCCAATACAGAAAAAATAACTTTCGAAATAATTGGACATAACATCTTACAAAACAAGCTTTGTGTTTTTTGGTGGACAATTTCTGCGGGCTATAATTTCGCTAAGAGGCGTTCGTTTTACAATCATATGTTGTTTGTGGCATCTCGTTTAAGAGGAGATCAAACAAGTTTTACTTTTTTTCAATGTCTCCCAATACTTCCCCCTCACACTGGGTTTTTCGATTTCGTATTGAAATGAAATATGGCTGAGCTTTCGTTGTCCCTATATAGCGAGTAACTCTTATAATATCAACTATCTCATGGTCAACGGGTAAAAACCTTTTCATGGTCAATTTTTCGCAGAAACGCCGCAAACCAATCTCAAACGCTCAAGCAGAAACGCGAAAGCAACGCCTCGAGCAAGAAAAAACAACACATTCCCAATTTCCAGGAGGCAGGCGAAACAAGTTGGAAGCAAACCAACGAACTTCCTATTTACACAAACGCGCCCCCCCAAAAAAGTCTGCTTCTTTATATATCACTGGCACAGCCTCCGCTAATTCAACATAATTAACAAAACTGAACACACGCTTTCAAATCCTTAGCGCTTTTGCTTTTCCGTCTGTCTTCAAACTGTCATTAATGTCCTTGTGAAATTAAGGCACAAAGAATTGCACATCACTTTCCCCCCATCCTTACGTTTGCGATCCCGTTTTGCAAGGCGTTCTGAATCCCAGGGAGGCTCAAAATTTCTAACTCATTTTCACGAGGCTACTTTCTCGGATTTCACCGTCGATAAGAAAGAGTTTGGTCTGTCCAGGGCTATATTTTCGGATTTAACGGTCGGCGAAAAAGGATGCGGTCTTTCCAACGATGCCGTGATACGCCTTTCGCAGCTCTCCATACTCAAATCAGTAGGCATGTCACAGTCCTCGTAACCTGCTTCATAAGCATAGTCTCCGTTCGGAGAATACCGTCCAACTTTCAAGGGCGCGCTGTCTGCTGCATAATCTGCAGCTTTGGGAGCGGCGGGTTGGGAAACAGCACTACCAGCAGAGACCATTTGGTGTCTGAGCAGGGAAATGTTCTTGATGCTTTTCAGCTCCACAGGATTCCGCAAAAACCTGTCAAGAGTTAACAAAGTTAATAAAAATTAATAAAAAGTCGTCATTTGTGAGGGGCTAACTTACTGGTAGCAATGCCTTTCTCCTTGAACTTTCCGGAGAATGTTCACGCGGTAATAGTAACGCAAGGCACGGGACATTTTATCGTAATTCATAGAAGGGTGATTCTTCTGGATGCCCCATAATCGTGCCAAACCGGCGGGATCGGTAATCTTGAAGACTCCAGTGTCACGATTCTTCCAGGCAATATAAAGGGAATAACGCTGACTGGGATCATTCAATAATTGCTGCAAGAAATCCCATAGTAGTCTTCCATCTGTTTAAGAAAAGAGAAAAATGCGTCAATTAATACTGTTTTCTGTCTTGTTTGGTGAAAGTTACTAAGCTTACTCGAATTCGAATCCAAAGTTTCGCTTTCCCTTCCGTTGGTCACACTTTCTTTAAGGGTCTGCATAGGCCCAGGTGACAGGGGTGGTATATGGGCATTCAGCGAAACAGGCGACCGCTGTGGACTTTGGTCTTGCAAACTTTCTTCTGAGTCTGATTGGCTCCCACTGGCTGACGTACTGCCCGCACTGCCTCCAGCTTGGTGATTCCCATTACCAGCTATGCTGTAATTCATGGTGGGACCATGGTTATGGGCGTGGCCTTGGCTATTGGCCTGTTCGCCATGTTGTGGACTGCCAGTCGACTGACTGCTATCGCCGGATGGGGCGGGGCTCAGTGTAACCGAGTTGGTTTGCTGGATAATGTGTCCCAAGTTATGAAGGTCGGCTGAAGCGAAGAGGGGCGTGGATGAAGGCCAAGACGCTGATGTGGGCGTGCGTGCTGAACCAGGAGGAGACAAAAGTCCGTGGGAGTGGTTGCCTTGTATTAAATGTGAGTGCGTGAGAGACGTCAAGGGATGGGGTGTGAGTGGACTGTTGGGCATACGACCCAAATAAGGAACGTCTCGTAAGAGTAGCTGAAGCGCGTTATGGATAACGTCTCCGCCACTAGGAGCTCTTTCCGTGATATCGCTTTTATTGAGCAGGCACAATGCTTTGCCTGCGAAGGAATAAACAAACCAAACGGGTTAGAAAACTACTTACGAACAAAATGTTCAGGAATGACACGGAACAGGAAAACGAATTCTTATGCAAATGGCAAAGGGATAGCATGGATTACCATGGAAGTATAAATCATTCAGGGAAGTTATCTGGATTCCATCAATTTACAAATTCAATCCCCTCACACAGCTCGCTAGCTATGTTTGTATATATATTCTCCGCTATTTCTAAGTGGCCCTTACTCATTACCATGCTATTTCTATCCCTTGCATTTTGGGGGGAATTTTCCGCTATAAACTTACCGTTCATCTGGAACTTTTCCATATCAAAGGAAGGTAAATCAAATTCCCGCTCGCACCAACGCAAGAACGTCGCCACGTCTTCACGCGCCCAGGACCGAGGATCAGGACCTAGTACAGAATAACAAATATGCTGTAGTCTTCTGGAATGTTTTTGGCGAGTAAAATAGGACTTACCTAGGGCACCGGGTAATTGCGATTTATCCATTAAAGGCGATTGGGGCGGTTGTGCAGGTGACATGGCAGCCAGCGGATAGCGCCACAGCAAATCCGGGCTAAAGGGCAACGACAATGGCAACCCCAAACGATCCATGGCCAAAGGCGACAAGGGTACTCCGCCACCAGAATTTCCTACCGACACCGGTACGGGTTTCAAGGGAGGCGGCCGCACAGGCACTTTCATAGGCGGAATAGGAGGCGGTGCTAAGTGAATAGTGTTCGTAACGTGGGCGTGGCTCCACAAATTATGTCCAGGGCTGGACGGCAACCCGCTCTCGCTTCGATTCTATATAACAGCAATGAAACTCTGAATCAATACCACCGCTACGATGCAATCCAAATTCTTGAAAAGTCATGGTAAAAGGGTGACTAAAAACCCCAAGTAAAGAATTAGAGCTAGTTGGAGACGAACAGCACAAGACAGTATATATTACCAAGTCATTATTTCTACCTTATGACTACTTTTATTGTACTGTGTCACCTAAATTACTCTAGGATCGCGTCGCCTTTGTAGTGTATTGAATATTATAGCCCACTTTGAGGCTTGGTCCCTAGTTAAAGTATTGTAAACTATACTGCATGTGTTCGTACGTCACTGTACCTGACCGTCCAAAAGCAGAATTAGGGCTATTAAGTTTCGAGGCTCGCCAGCTAGAAAAGGTAGCTAGGTCACTCAATAACGGGACCAATATTCACAGAAATAGGAAAAAAACGCGACCTGGCATGACACGCGTACACAAAAGCACAAGCAAAAAAAAACCTCCGCTTCAACAACGGCTGGACGAATACTTATTGATTGCCTTGCCGACACGTTTTCCCGCTAACGATCCGCAAGTTTTGTACCGTGCTTTTGGTAGCGTTGTTTTTCTTTTATCGACAAGATCCTCCTTGTAAGAGCCGTATAACCGCCAGCGCTGACGCAACTTTTCCTGTATGGCTAAACGAGCTAACCAAACGGGCTTTCCTTGCAACAAATTCTAGCCAGCTTGCACCGACTCAGCTAATGAACTCCGCAACATTCTTATGCTAATTTACCGGCCGTAGTCTCGGAATGGACGATCTTTTTTTCGACAGGCAGCAGGTTTCCTTCCCGAAATAGCGAACCCTTGCTTTTCCCATCTCACCGCACTAATTGACGGGGCTAAAATAAAGCCTGAAAGAAGAACGGACAAGCACGAAGGAGAAATATCCGGATATAATACCAAAGTAAACTAATCGCTCATTTCCTTTCCCTTCTCTCCTGGATTACGACCTAACGACGGGCTTCATCGCAATTAAGCCCTAGAGACTTCCGGGTCAAGTTGAAATAACCTTTTTTCGTTTGGGTATGGTACCCGACAATCCTCATTCTACCATGCTCAAAAAGCCACATTCCGTTGCTGTTTTTCATACAATCAACGACAGGTGGTTTGTAAGTATGAGAAACAGCAGCACTTTCCCCCTAAAGGGTCCACGTTGAGACGAGAGGAAGTTGCAACCTCAGTTTCGAGTTGCCGGGCAAGTGGTTTTCTATGAGTTCAAAGTAGCGGAATTGGTCATCTCCTACCATCCTGGTCTATGCAAAGCAGAGCAGCTTTAAAAGAGCAGGTAAAGAGATGAAGTCTTCGGGCAGTTCTTGCTGCACAACACGCATACGGACATGGGGGGAGGCAGAAAAGGTATATATACACTTACAACATATCCCAGCCTCAGGTGCCCGCAGAGACGCCTACCTTTGCCCGGCCATTGGCCTCCGAAATCTTCTTCCTCGCTGGTCTTTTTTTTTTGCCTTTCCGTTTTTGTTTTTTTTTGGCTTTCTTAGTTCATTCAAATTGGTCATCAGTATGTAGGCCTTCGTCTTTTTATAGGGTTTTTGCCATTAAAAGGCAAAAGGAGGCGGAATGCGGACTGGCTAATGCCGGTTATGAGTACGTTAAAAAATAGATCGCATTTGCATTACCCAAGATAGACACCCGAGTAAAATTGGCCGCCTGGTCATAACGCACTACGTAGCTATGCGCCCTTACTACTACCTCTACCTAAAGCCAGAAATAACGAAAACGAACGGAGCACAGGTGAAGGCCAACATTTCTTCCTGCACAACTTGCCAAGCTAAAATTACGGAGACGGCCAAGTAAAAACGGCGTGAAAAAACCCCGAAGAGACGAACGCATCCCCGAAACCGTTTTGGCTCTTCTTTGCGATGACGAGAAAGTTAAGCATTCCCAGAACTTCACGCATAGAGATAAATTTTTCGACAAGAACCTCAGCTCTTCCAACCACAGCCTATTCTAAAAAAGTACTGCATACAAACTTTAATAAATAGGTTGTCCTCCAAAGACAACCTGTACTGAATAAGATCGCATAAAAACTGCTTCACATTTTTAGATTTTTTATATAAATAGTCTTAAGTTTTCACGCAACGGTAGATAGGGTAGAATTTGAGAATACTATAGTCTACTCTATCTTGTTCTTCAACCTGAATTCAACCAGACAATACAAGAACCTTAAGCTAAAGTCATAAGAATACGAATTCCTTTTCAAGCTAGGGGCAACTCTCCATCCGGCTGTGAGCGTTTTTCAACCAGTGAAGGGCGAACAAGATTCTTCTTCCGGTCTGAGCTCGGCCGAAAGCAGCAAGTTGCTGGCATATAGCAAAAGAGAGAAGAAAAACACTTGGGTGGGGGGGAAAAGGACCCTAGACACCATTTTGCTATTGTTAAGTTGTTACCTGAGCGCTTTGTTGTACACAGTTTAAGTCACCAATTCGTTACGCAATTGTAAGCACCGTGGCACATATTAAATCCGATACGTTATGCCTCAAACAAGTGGCGACCACTCACTAGTCCAGTCCCAAGCTACTGAGTATGATTCTGCTGCTTCCACGGCTTGGATCTACCCGTGGAGAAGGGCACTGTTCCCGACAACTTCTCTTCCTGTTGCTTTAGAATGGAAAACTTCCCTTACTCCCTCCAGGGCACACCTGAGAAGTGCGCATCTTCCACGGACCACGCATTTATATCATGTACTATACGGTCGCCTGCTGGGTCCATCCAAACCAATACCAACTTTACACATTTGGAGAGTAAAAAAAACACAAAAAACCCGACTTGAAATCCTCTATTCGATGAATAAGCGAAACCCTTTATCAGCGTCCTTCCGTTCTACCTTCCTGGATTTTCCCTGATTTTCCATCAGATACTTATTATCATACCGCACTACCCCAAGCTGAAAAAAATCCCCGTTCCTAAAGAAAACCCCGCTGAAAAAGCCGCATTTATTTTCCTTATCGGAAGGAGCGTAATCACGGAACTAAAGCTTAACTATTTTTTGATTTTTTGTCTAAGTAGTGGATTGATCCCAAACCATTTTCATTCCCACTCTACTAACCTACTCACGCGGGAAATGGTATTTTTGAAAAACACGTCCGGTCAATTGACGGTAAATCCGGCCTCCCTTTTAACGAAACAGACTTCGATTTTTAGCCTCTTTTACGAAAAACGTCGTTACCCACCTTCTCACGAACGCCGCTCGACGGCAGGAAAACCCCGATTTGGCTGTCTAATCTGCCATGCTAACGAGATGATTTGCGAGGTAGCAGATTGGCCCTAAAACTATCAGGTGGCATTTGAGGACACACTAAATTCTGCTGCTCGCATCTTCTTCTTCTCACTCCAGCCACCTGTTATGATCTGGCACTTTTTAATCGAAAAAATTGTAAAAATTCCACCGTTACACTTACAGTAGTGCTTCTTTTAATCACGAGCTAATTGCACAACAAATCCCAGGTACTCCAAGTTACGTACCATGGACAGAAACCAAGTGGGATTCAGGTAGAAATGACACCTGTTAGCTTGAAATTTTCTTCTTATGCCGCTCGAGTAACTTTTGTCCTACATCCTCTCTTGTAATCCAACTTGTAGCCTCGCTTTTAGCTGGACTGACGCTCCTTCACCTGAAAGGAGACCCCGGAAGACGCAAGTATCCGTCTTATTTACATATTGCTACGTGTCAAACTGAGCTCGAGCTTTGAACTCCGGCAACTCCGGGCATGGCTTGTCTAGCAGCAGGTTACAGATAGCCGTTCAGCGTTTTGGACTTGGAATTGGCACGCTATAGGAACGTTTAACCAAAAGGAAGAGCCAAGGTCTCCAGTCCCTTCTTTTTGATGTTCACCTTGTCTGCGCAAAGTAAAGAAGAATACGTCCAAGATACGCGCAGCATAATGAATAAAATTCGGGGAATCACCTGCTATGGTAGTGAATGGGTCTGGGTTTTGAATTTACAATCGTCACCCGTTTGACTAGCTTTTTTAACGTCCTGATATAAAAGAAAAGCCCCCCAAAATTCGAACGCAATCGTTAAGAAAAGGGCGACAACTTTACGTAAGACGAATTTCAATGGGGCCAAGAAAATAACAGGTTATAAATTCAATAAGAAATCATTGCTGCAGTCATGAACTAAAAAAAGGCCTGGGAACAGCAGGTGACACATATGCAGAAGAGCCGGAAGACGGGAAGAAAACTCGGGACCGTTGTCTGACCGAGTGCTTCGAAGTGTGAGAACTTGGAAAGCCAAAGCGAAAGGATGCCCCGGCATTATAGCAACCATGGTCTTGTTTTTAGAAGACCTCTCCCCTTCTGTTACCGCCACATCTCCCTGCACCTGGAGGCGCACCGCACCAAAAACCATCCTAACCAACAAGGAAATACCAAAGACGCTTATCCTTCTACGCATGGTCCCATTTGGTTTGTCTTTCCACCAAGGCAAAGTCAAAGTCAAACGGAGATAAATGTGACTGATCCCCCCATCCTAACTGGTATCTCGATTCTGTTGCTCCTAGCCGTCCATTCCATTAAAGGTAAAGTCCCCTTGCTCGTTTTATAGGGTCACCTTTTTCTGTCTCGGCGACTCTCAATAGCACCTCCTGGGCCAAAGGTGGGAGAGTGGAGGGCATTTATAGAGCCAGACGAGGGGGCTCAGAGGGGGGGTTGAACAAAAGCTTCTTAGGAATGGCTTTCAACTATGCCATTGCCACTTCTTGACTCTTCACTGCAGGGCTTTTCTTCTTCCTAGTTCTCTCTTCCTTCCTGGGTAAGTATAATGGGAGGCACCCGAAAATGCTCCGGACAGGTTTTCCTTCTTCGTTGGTAAGATCCCTGGGCTGGCTTTTTTTTTCGCTTTGAATACGTTACCGTTAAGGAAGGGACGATTAGATGTACAAGGCGGGTAACACATACCATCCATCTTGGAGCAGGTTTGGAACATACAAGTGTATGAAAGTTAAAAAGGGGGCATGCGAGCGAGCATAACTATTCCGTATCCGTGTGTGTAAAGACTCCCTTCCTGTGAGCCGTATCAAAGGGGGAGGTGGTCGTTTTGCATGTCACTTGGCAATATGCACCTAGCAATGTCAGGAAATTCTTGCGACGGACGTAAAACGTATCAAGGGGACGGAACCGCGCCAAGGCTATACGGGTGCGGAGTGGCATCCAAACTTGCGTCAAACTAGCGTTCTGCTCTGACTATGAAAAAGCCAACCCCTCGAAAATCGATCAGGCTTACGGCTGCTCGCCAGCTAAACACCCAAGCCAAGAAATATACTGTGCATCAAAAGTAAGGAACAGAACAGAGGCTATACGAATACCGGACAACGCAAAAACACATAAAAAAAAGACAGCAAGGAATAGGTCCAACCCAGAAAATAGCCTTTCCTCTAGCCCACACTTCCGGGTTCGACACGCGTCGTTTCCAGCTTGCTTCCAAGACGCAAAGCTTTTGGGAACGTGAAGAGTCCGGAAGTAATTTTTTGGGTTCTTTTTTAGAAATTTTCCTGGACCCTTTCCTATTCGCGTATACGGTATTTTATGGTCAGGGCCGTTAAGACGTTACAAATCACGTGGATATGATAAGACTGCAAGCGTAAGACAAAGAAAAAGAGTTCATAATAGATCTACTGTGCAGGGTTCAGGCTTTGTCAACGAAAACAAAGGGCTACTTGATCAGTGCATGTGGGTAGTAAGATAATATTTTTAGATTAGCTACTTCCGTTATTACGTAACATCCTATCCTACAGGTTTCCGTCGTATTGAATATACATTTCAAATCTTGACTCATTTCTTTTATTTTTGTGGTTTCGTAGTCTGACTAAATACAAAAATACACTTTGCCCGCCAGCCTTCGCGTTATTGGTGGCGAGAAATGGTTACTACATAATGGAATCCCGTCATTTAGTTACAAAAGTGCCAAGTTCGACAGAAGTCAGCTAGCAAATAAGAACACTTGTGTTTCTGTATGCAACATGTGCAGCCTTATCAGCAGACCGGATATGAGCCACTGACAAAACCAGTTGCTAGCTAAGGGATTGGTTGGCATTTCCACTTCGCAACGTCCTAACCTTTTTTTCTCTTCATTTTATAAGAAAAAAAATTGTGGTTTAAATCCCGGATCTCCATTAAAGCTAAGAATATCATGCCATTCGCGCGGAACTTTAATCCCTTGCGACGCTTAGCACAGTAGTAAAGCTAATCTTGGATTCTGCTACTTCATCACGCGTTCCAAGGTACCAAAAAATGGTTAGAAGCGCTCTCCGTAGCAAAAAAAGGTTAAATTTAGATAAAAAGAAAAGCCATCGCGCATCGTGGTGACGACGTCACGGGAGTAGTATTTCCGTCTCACGGTGGTAGATATCGCCCTGGATTCCTTTCCTCGCCCCCTATCTTCCTTTTCCCCAAGTTGGCTTGCATGTGTGCACAAAAAATTCACCCTTTGCGGAAAGAACCCACCCCTTTAAGTCCATAGGTCGCACTTGTTCTCCATTTACAAACTATAAACGAATCTTTTTCCCACCTACCTGAACCACTTGGCGAGTTCTGCGAACACGACTTCTACTGCAGCAAACGGTTTCCCACACTAACTGTAACAAGACTGGCGACTGGCAGTAAGCGGACAGTATGGCCAGTTTCCCAACAGCTTCACCTTCTCCTCACTTTTTTCTTCCCGCAGCTCTCTTCACAAATCCTAAATTTCCCTGTGGCTCTATCGCCTTTTACAACACTTCCGGCTTGGGATAGTCAACAAGAGTCACTGAAGGAAACGACTACCTTCCAGGGCTCGTACCGAAAGAACCTGTTCACGTTCCTGGCGTTCAACGCTGAGGCTCTGCCTTTTGGCTGGGCTCTCTTTTTGCGCGCCTGTCCGTCTGCCAAGCCCCTACGTGAGTACTGTCCGACTCACTCACGCTCACGCTTTACAAACGTCGTACTTTCGGGGGGCTTATGGCTAGCTTAGTTTCTGGCCCACGAGCTTTGCGCGAATGACTACGGACGCTTTAGAACCGATCTGTTTCTGGCATCCGTTTCACGACCATCCTCGGAATGTGCGTGTTTCTGCTGCGCGAAGCAACCTGTTCCTTTACAATTTTTGTCCAGTTTCCCTTGACAGACGTGTCAAGACTGCCTAACTCTTTACTATGACGAAGAAATCTGGTTTTCCGGTCAGAAATAAACAAGAGATACGTGTTCTCTTCCGGTGTTGCTTCTGCTTTACTTGCTTTACTCTCGCTTTCGGCCCTTTTTATTTTTATTTTTTTCCCTCCGTTTTCTGCTACGTTTTAAAACGAGCTATCAAGGACGAGACCCTTCTATCTAGTCAATTATGCCGCTGCCAACGTAGCAGGAGGCTGCATGCCTAATCTACTTCCGTTTTCGGAAAACTTGACGCGAAAAGATTATTTAGCTACACCGGACCGCATACTATAAAACTACTATTAATAGTCCGACATAACATTATTAAGAAATTGAATGAACCTATCAGTTGTAATCCCTTAATCCATATCCTGTTGATAGCCCAGTTACGCAAAGCTGGAAATTTTACAAGCGGGGATTGCAGTGTTTTTTTGGCTATTTTCTTGTCGGTGTTAAAAAAAGTAACGTAAGAAAATTCGTCACGCTTAACCAAAAGACATTTTCCTCGCAAGTAGTTTGCAAAGCTTGAAAGCTAGTCCCAGAAAGAGAGAGAAAGAGAGGGAACTCAACATATCCGGTTTGGCTGAAGGCCAAGTGAAAAGACGCTGTTGACGCCCACGGAGTTCTGTTGGGTTGCGAGGAACTTAATAGTAAAAGCAAGCCACCACACAACGACAACGACACAAGCAAAAGCCAAGGAAAACGAAAGGCTAAAGGCATATCATCCCACCCCGTGACGGATATCCGCCCGTCTTGCCCAGCGACGCCAGGCTGAGAACGGCAACGTAGACGTCGCGGAACTACGCGATCCCTACCAAAACTCTCCTTACATGGCATGACGTTCCACGGAAATGAAGCTCGGGAAAAATATAGACTTTGACGCAAGAAACGTGGCAAGGAAGTTCAAAAGAAAAAAGAAGAACGAAATGAACAAGTGCTATGTGGCGGGATGACAGGCTTTGATCAAATTCCGGGCTCTGCGGATGTGCCAGCGCCAACAAAGGCTAAACCACTACAGCTTACGTACGAAGCATGTCAACGGTTTTACTCGGATATTGGAAAATCTGACGAGTGGGACCGTTTTATCCTACACACCGACTTTATATCCTAAAATGGTCAACGGACGACACTTTTCAGTCGCAACCACACGCTTCCAAATCGAGAACAGCGGATTGCAACAATGAAACTTCTTCATTTTCCTTTTAACTCAACAGCGCAACAATGAAAACAACGCCTAAATACTGTTTTGCCGGAAAAAAGGACGCCCCTTCGACGCCGTTGTATTTCTGCAGGTTGTTTGTCTGGGAATTTGACGAGAATGTGGGGTAAATGGTCTCCTACGCCGTTTTGTGTCTCTCGGGAAGAGGACGATGTTGAGACGCTAGCAAAAACTTGACGTTTTCACGTCCTCTTCGTGTCCCCTTATGAAACCTGAATCGAGTCCGTCGACTCAAGTTTTGGACTTTTGACATCCCACATCTTTTCGTACTTTGCTTGTTCTCTATTTCAGAATCCCAAGAGAGGGTTAACGACTTTAGCCTTTAAACTCTGGGTATGTGCGTGAATATATAGAGAATCCATCCACACTTGCACACATGTGGTACAACGGTTAGAGTGGGGGGGCAATCTAGGAACAAGGGTGTATGGAATTCAAAAGAGTAGCGCGAGCAATTGGTGCCAAAATTAAGTCTCTCCCTACAAACTGTTGGGGGGTAGGGGGAACTTGCATGCTGTAGCGTCTCGTATTCACGTACAGACTCCTTAACAACCTGATCCTTGAACGGAGTTCCTTTCAAAGTCCACACGTGGTCGACAACTTCGGAATAGGCTAACAGCCAGCATTGAAATGATGACAAGCGCCCCCTGACATGGCACATCCCGAGCTCCGATCTAAGAAATTTGATCGCTATTTTGCTGGTTTCAACATTCGGATCGTCGACAGCTTGAAATAAGCGTAAAAAGGGAAGCGATCGGTGTAAACTTGACACTTTACACAGACCGTTTCTTCCCTTTTGCAAAAGAAAAGCAGAAGAAAAGGACAACAAAAAGACGCCACCTGAGATGAGCAGCAAGCTTGCAAGACATTTAAATTTCAATGAAAGGAGACCTTTAAACTGGGGGATAAAAACGTTCTTCTCCCCTCCCCATTTCACCTCGACGCTTTCATGAGCTGATAGTACATAAAATATTATCACCGGATACGCTTATAAGTGGTACTTTGTCAGCTTTATAACCAAACTCTCAAAAAGCGAAGAAATATTCCATCTTGTTCTCCTATTCAAGAAAGTATTTGACAGTCCGTACATCCTCTACCACGTGCTGATTCTTACGGTTTCACATCGCAATCTTCGAAGAATAAACCACCTGGATATCCCAAATGTAACTAACCAGAAAATAATGGTAAAAACACTCACCGTTCTGGCGTATGCTTCCATGATGGACTCCCGCTTCTTTTAATTGCGAAAGATTCTTGCTATTGTCTGACGTTCCTGGGGGCTGGTCACCAGCCCAACGTTCGTTAGGGGAAAAGGATGAATCCGAAGAATGGTTCACTCTCAATAAGGAATTTCACGAACGAAAAGGCTGCAGTCAACACAATACAAATCCATTCCCGGGCAGGGGCTCAAAACCGGCCGTTGGAATTTTCTTCCAATTTCTGGAATACAATGGAATCCGTAAATGAAGCGACGAAGCGAAAACAGTTTGTATAACTTAGACAGTTTGGGCCTTTTCGCCCGGTGTGACCAGTTCAGCAAGCGCCTGAGCGTCTTCTGCCTCCACGATTTCCTGTCTCGACGAGGTTCACCACGGCGGAGCACCCACTTCCTCTACGTCGTGTCTGTTAAATGGCCGGCCAGTTCTACTAGCCACTTGAGCCTGCTATTCCTTCGCTCCTTACGGCTACTACTACGTCGACGTGACCAAATGCGTTATATAGAAAGTGTATAATAAGGTAGCCTACAATCACGGAGCCTGTACTACTACTGTACTGGCACTCCTCCAACAGGCAGTAGGGGTTTGTCGAATTTTCTCCCCCTCCTCACTCGCGAACACAAAGCCAGTCCTGCCGTAGGGAATTTTGCGGCAAAAACGCTGGTAATTATGTCCGTCCTGAGCGTCTTCGCTGCTTTAGTTTCAGGAAGGGGCGTGTCTCCATAAAATAAGGGGCTAATAAGGACGGCTCTCTACAAAAGAATGCAACGCGATAATAGGTGGAACCTTACAAGCCCGAATGTCGACTTTTGAATTTTGAAGGAGTGCTTTTTCTCAATCCCTATTTTTTTTAATCACAAGAGGGCAATAAATATAAAAAAAGAAACAGCGAGGAGGCGGTTTGCATCATACAATTTTTCCAATATGATCATGTCCACCGTATGCCACTTGGTCGAATCACTCGGGGGTCTTTTCTCCGGTGGTTGTGCAGTCTGGTGCTTCCTTCCGTTTTCTTCTTCTTGTGCAGCTTCAAGCTTACAAGACGGATTTTTCTTCCAATTATTTTTATTTTTTTTAGATCTGCCTTTTTTGCTATCTCAAGACATTATGGCATCCGCCGTACAACGGTCGGGTCTTTTCTAAAAGCGACTACAAGTTAAAAAAACGTCCAAGAGGGCACAGGGGGAAGAAGGGGATGTTAACGTCAACAAATCCTTCAAGTGGCTGTGGAGTTGCTTCAAGTCTGATGTCCACTAGCACTGAAGCGAGGCAAGCACATGAGGGGTCTGGCTGGAAGAATTGTTCGCCTCCGAATTTTTAACTGCGTCATCCTTATCAAGGCAAAAAAGAACATGTCTTCCTAGTTCACCTCTATAATTTCAGGAAGTAGACTTTTTGAAAGCGCGTTATCAGTAGACTGGCTTTGTTCCTTGCTGAAAGACACATCAGCATAACGAGATTTGCAGACCCACGTCAATAGAAGATAATGATACATGGTATAAAGGAAAAAAGATAATATTTTCTTCCGAGAAAAGATGGTCCAAGTCCTACATGGGGACTCTTGCAACGGTTTTCCCCTCTTTTCTTATCCTTGGTCTGCAAGTGGTTAAAAAGGGCCAGCAAGAGCCAAAGCAACACAAGAAGCCAAGAAGAGCAGGCGGATGAGGGGGAAAGGGGGGGGTTAGGAATTTTCATTTGCGGTGTGAACTTTGAGCACCCATTTCCGCTGCAGTGCTTTTTCCCAAGCTTGCACTTGGGCGTCAAGTATAATCCAGCAGTGCAGCAGTGCAAGCGAAAAAGGGAAGAAAGATGAACACGAAGAGAGCTAAAGGAAGCCTTATCCGACGATGAACAAGCCAGCCAAGGTGGTTCGGGTTGTGCAGAACAGACAAGAGTGAAGATCGGCCACTTGCTGCGTTACGCTGATCAAATTACTTCACGGGAATCACTGTTCTCGGTAAGCCCGAGTAAAAGAGGATGTTGTCGCGAAAAATAAAATAAAAAAATTGGCTCATCGCCATCCCCATGCCAACAACGGACTCGTTCTTTCCAAGCCAGCATTTAATTATCTCGCTTAATCGTAGAGCACTTTCAATTATTTCCAAATATCTTATCCTCTTCAAAAGGTGATATGTATGCAAATATGTTCTTAGCCAACGGACTGCTGGCATTTCGTGTCAATTTGTCCACTCCTCTCACTCATCTGACCAGCTTTTCATCATTACTCTCTTAAAATAGCCATTCGCGTTTGTAATATCGCTACGGCACGACAGGCAATCACATCAGGTGAGTCCGCTAAGCCAGACATCATTAAAGCTGCAACAAAACCTCCCTGGCTTTCTCTGAGATCTACTAAGAAAAGCTCGCGTTTGCAATGGGCAATTCAACATAAAATTGATCTTGTATGGAGACACATAATTCCGCTAAGCAGAGGTTTTCCTACAATAACAAAAAAAGGGGAGGGAAAAAATGCAATTACCTCAAGTGTTCAAGTGTCTGAAATCATGAAACTAAGAAGCAACATGAAGAGAAGAAAAAGTACTGTGGGTTGGCACGTTGGGAAGTAAACATGCACATTAAGACCCCTCTTGAAGCAATTAGTTCACCATGAGGAACATCAAAGGGGTGAAGGCAAAAGGTCAACTGACCCTTGGGCTTTTGGCTATCACAACAGGTGGAAAATTTACCTGTGTGTGTTGGAAGAGATAGGGAGACAATTGTACCTGCCCCGACCATCATGTTTCCTCCCTAGCGTTTCACCATTCGGGGATGGACTCGGACCAGCATTAAACTTGATCCCGGTGCGTGGTCGACAACGACAAGGTGCAGAGAACCATCACCAAGCCACAGAAAAGGTTAGCGGAGAAGGCATTTCCTTTGGCCTCCGGAAAGGAAGTCGTCTCCGGCAAAGGTTTGAGAGGGGGGGAGACACACAGCACACAGATTGTACTGGTAGGTGGTAGGTAAGGTAACGAACTCACCTGTTGGGAACAAACAATAGAACCCGACGAAGATGGACCAAAGACCAACATAAGGAATAAGGAAAAACCAGAAAGAAGGGACCTTTAAACTCGTTCCTTCCCCCCCTTTTTTCGAGGAAAAAAAGGATCAGATTCCGCAATAGTCTACCATAAACGATTGCCGATTGGCGGTCCTCGCACGGTTGAAAATAGCCGAGAAAAGGGATAGTATTATATAAAACTATTCACTTGGAAGGCAGAAAAAGGCGAATAATATAACCACTTTTCCCTTTTCAGAAAAAGGGGGTAGTATTTCAAGAAGGAAGGGTCTCTAGGAGGTAACGTGGTTGAAAAGAGCGAACAGAACAGAACGTTGCACCTGTCTTGGCTTTTGTATCCCAATTCAGACAAAATAGGTGGACAGCTTTCAAACCGGACATGACAGATTTGTTCTACTGTCTTGGCATTTTTGCCAATGAATGCGCACATTGCGAGAAAAATCCCAATCTTTTATTCCCATTCTCCTGATAAGTTACAACATTTCTTTCTGCAGGAAAGGAAAGTGTGCGTTGGATAGGGAGACCTCGTTAACAGTCAAAACGGTCGAAATCACAGCGTCAAACGATAATCACCTCTAAACTCCTGTAAGGACGCCGAAGAAAGAAAAAAGAATGGAGAGTTAGGTTGCCAAAGGTTATCGGTGGCAAAGTCGGTTTCATCTCTCTCCGTTGTGTTTACGAGGTAGCAAGATTTACTGAAGGAGGAAAACAATAGTTATTTGGCGATAGTTGACTAAAGGAGGAAAGCTTTGGGGTTTAGGCCTCGCTGGCAAACCGGTTGTCTCTTATAAAGATACCGGAGTAAAATAGGGCCCTTCGGACCTCAGCAACATGATTATGCAAAACAGGTGCCAGGAAGCAGTTGGAGCTATTATGTCTGTGGAAAAGGGCATTCTCGCCAGGAAATTTGCCTTGGTCTCAAACCCGTATTTTCCCTTACAGAAAATACCCGATTCCTTGTTTCAGATTATATATCTTTAGCTTATTAAAAAACAACAATAGTAACAAAAAAAAGGACAGATTTTCTAGACCTTTCCCCTCTTTCTCAACCCACTGAATTTTCGGCATGCTATAATTGCGGAGCTAATTGCGCAAAAAAGACCGACACGGTAAAAGAGGAAGCAAATTTTCAACAACTGGTAGATATTGTCCTCTATTTAACCGTTTTATTAGACAAAGCCCCGCCACGAAAGAATGCTGACAATTCAGATAAGAAATCTGGAATCAACTTAAGCGTGGTAGGTAGAAGACAGCTTCATGAAATTCATAAAAATTCATAAAACAAAGGCCTTTTCACTTACGTTTGGAAGTCCTAAGTCACGTCGAAAGACCGGCCGTAACGCTTTCGTAGATCTTCGGCAAACTCCGTTTTCATGGTTTTCATGCACCTTTTTTAAAAAAAAAATTAGAAAAAATATATAAAATTAATCTTAAAAATTTAAAATAAAAATAATAACTTATTAATCAAAATGGTGTTCAAGGTAATAAGTGACTTACTTTCTGTATACACTAGAGCCCCGAAATTTAGTAATGTCCAGACTAGGCGGATGGGCCATATGAATAGTAAAGGCATTAGACAATACCGTAAACTCATAACCTTGTGCATGTAATTCCATAATGTGCGATACTTTGTTCCACCCGAAACCAAGGAATCTGGTATCGTAAGCAGCGACGTCTTTCTTGACGGCAATATAGGGTTCGTAATCAAGCGACCATTCAACCTTAAGTTAGTTTTTTAAATGTATCTAAAAGTGATACCACGTATTTCTTCAACTTTTTTTACTTTGTAAGGCGTGGTGGCAGTCCTCCATTTTTGATAATCAGTAGGTGCATGTCCCTGGGGCCAGACTTGGCTGCGGAACGGTACAAGATTGCCCATGTCTAACATTGAGAGCAAATCTGCTTTACTACTCGGGTAAGGTTGTTCATAGCGCTGAGTTTCAAAGGCCGGAATGACCAAAGCCTACATAAGTTGACATTTGTACAGTATTACTGGATTAATATATGAGACTGTGCATACGTACTTTGTTAAACTCAGCCATGTGTAACGATTGCATGGTCTTCTTGAGTACAGTATACAATTTAAACATGGGCAGGAAGTCCACATCCGTTAAGAAAACATATGGAGTATGCACTTGCTCCAGTGCCACGTTACGCAAAAAGTTGACGGGGTAAAAGTTCTAAAAACAGGAATTAAATATATGGGCTAGATTTGATTTATAGTTTATTTACGCCTTCTTTATAAACGACGTGGTAACCAACATTTTTCCTGTTCCGCAAAAATTCCGATTCCTGAACAAAGCTAAGAAATTGCTCGGCTTCAGTGTCAGACAAATACAAAGCTAAGCTAAGCGGACCTGAGAAACAAGTAATTTTAGACACATAAAAATCGACGATTTTTTTTACCTTCCCAATGTTTGCACAGAGATTCAATCATTTGCAGCCGATCCATAGAGAGCTGCGCTACTAACGTTATATCGTAATTATCTGCGGAAGCTTCGTATTGATACTCCACAAAATAAACGTGCGTCCGGTATTGCGTTGTTTTGGCACGACGGAGTTCATAGCACGGGTCGTCTTCACTTATCTAATAATAAAAGTGAAGGTAGATTAGGTACATGTAAAAAAAAAACATTGTTTTTTTAACCTCTAACTCTCCATGGTACGAAATTTTACTCTCGTTAAAACACTGAAATAAATCTCGGCGCAACAAGTTCCCATCGTATCCCAAGAACGTCATATGGAGGTTTCGGAAAATCTCGACGTGTTTGTTCTTCACTTTGAGTTTCTTTGGAGAGTTCCAGTGTATAATTTTCAAGTCTGTCACTTCAGTATAACAAATCTCAGATCGCGTGTTATCAGACAGCTGCACATTCCATTGACAAGACAGTGTGTAAACAAGATGAGGATGCTGCTTTATAACAGCGTTAAAGATATCTTGGTCCGCCAAGCTCGTCGACCATTGAGTGATCAAATCTTTTTCGGCAGTCAACCGCCACAGCTGCGCCCAATTCATTTTTCGCAACTTTTGCAAATGTAGTAAAATAACACCAGTATTGTACCTAAAAGAGTCAAGGTATTGATGACTGAAATTACAGTTAACCTGTAGTATTATACTACTGTAATACTGTGGTATTACCCTCGGCCTAATGCCGGCCACGGCCTATGGTTTTTCCATAGTTTACCCAGGTACCAATCGCTTTGATTTTCGACTAGGCCAATCGCCTAGACATGAAGGATATATAAGAAAAGAATACAGGAAGAATAGCTTAAAGTACCTGTTCCGAGCCCATGAGACTAAACATGCCCCAAAGTTCCGCCACGTCAGCAGCAAAAGTAACGTCTGTATCCAGAACAATTACTTTATCCAATGAAGCAGGAAGGATGCGAGGTAAGGTTAATTTTAACAAGCCATAGACCCCGGAATAATGTTTGTTTGGCACCCACGATACGTCAGCTGTGGCTTTATCAGCCAAATAAAACTGGACGGTTACTAACAGAGACTAGTTATGAAGTCTGAAGCAGAGATACGAATAAGACATTAATAATTACATTGTGGAATAGACCAGGAATTGAACAGTGTCTGAAGAATGGTTTGAGCAGTCGAATCAGATATGAAGTGGAGCTCCAAAGGATGCTTCCGATAAAAGAGGAGAGATTTCATTAGCGTGACCACTGATCGCGCTGCACTGTAGCCAGCACAGACAATGGCCACATGGATAACCTCGCAGCGCGGAACAGGAATTTTTACGTCCGATTCATTTCTCAGTCCAACATAGGACTCCAACGCAAACTCGTGCTGAACTTGGAGTGAATGCAGCTGCTTTCGTAGCCGCTGGTTTTCTTGCTCAGCTTGGCGGACTTTGGCAAATAAGACAGATTCTCTTTGGCTTAAGGTATACCCATCATGTGACGTATTCCATCTTACTGGCAAATATATAAGCTATTAGGATGCCTATAATTATAAAGCACAATCAGGAAATGGACACAAATTAGTTACCTAAAAATGAAAAGGCACACAAGATCAGAATGACTAACAGCATAAACCCAGCAAGATACGCCGGAATGCTTCGCCGCGAGACGAAGCGGTAAATACACCTCATTTTCCGGTACTCAAAGTGCTGAGAAACCAAAAAAAGGTTCTACATGGTCGTGTTTGTTGTACTAAAACAAACGAGTTAAAAACGAAATTCTGACAAATGAATCAAATCACTAGAAACTGGCCTAAATTCCGACCACAACAACAACAACACACCGCCCATGTCATTCTGGCAAAGCTAGCTCAAGGCGAAATGGTAAAACGCAAGCCGCAACACTGAAATGGTTCCCGTTCATTAATTCAGCAATACGATGAACCAGGTTCAAAGAAGAACATAGTCTACTTAGAGTAAGTTTAAGCCTCTTCCTTTGCCCTAAATACCCAGGACAACTAACAAAAAGCCTAACCGAAGCAAACCTTTGGCAAGCAAAATATAAAATTAGCCACACCTCCTCCACCATGATGCTTCCTTTTTGCACCAATCACCCAGCAAATACTTTTCATAGCTCTTCTTCCTTTCTTTTTCGTTTCTTCTTCCCTCCTTCCTACGATTGTGTTCCTTGTTTTTCGAGTAGTTTCACCTGAGGCATACGTTGTATGCATTGCTTGGTCAGGTTGTTGCTACCGACACAGCTCATCAGTACCCCCAAGTGTACTCGCAAGAAAAATTCATCTGTAAAAAGCTCGCTTGTGAAGATGAGCTGGTTAAGTGACCTGTATCGCACTCTTGTAATCCATATTCAACTCTATTGGGTTGGGACTGGTTATGTTATTAGCCAGTTATTTAGTCGTCATCGCAGCATTACAGGTGATGTACATGACTCAGCGTTTACATGTGTTTTATAGCCCTTATCCACTAACTTTAAATTTTCTTCTATTGCGCAGATTTTCCTCGAAGAGAAGGTCAAATTGCCGTAGTCACGGGTGGAAATAGAGGAATAGGATGGGAGACAACAAAAAAGCTAGTTGAAACTGGGATGCATGTCATAGTCGGTACTGTATATCCATTGATTTGATTAAGCTGTATAATGCTAATGCTTGTAAAACACTTAAATGTACCGGTCAACAGGCTGCAGAGGAGGAGCTAGCAAGGAAATTCTTCTCGATAACGTTAAAAAATGCGGCTTACCATCGAGCAGTGTGGAATGGATTGATTTAGATCTCTTTTCCATGGCTTCCATTAGGCATTTCGCCGAAAAAATATTGCAGAAAAATCAGCCTATTAGTCTTCTTATTAATAACGGTAAATAATTCGCAAATAGTATGGAATTCCCACCTTATATTTGGCCTTTTTAAGCTGGGATTATGTTTGTACCACATGCCTTGACGGCTGATGGTTTCGAGTCCCATTTTGCTGTGAACTACCTGGGGCATTTCCTTTTAACCCATTTACTGATGCCAAAATTGAAAGCAGCAGGTAAAGAAGGACAAGCTGCACGAGTCGTCAATCTTTCCTCGTCTGCCCATCACATGGGATATTTGAATTTCGACGACCTGCAGATGAAGTAAGTCGATATGATTAGTTTCTCTAGGCTAACTTTCTTTTGTGGTTTCAGAGAGTTCTACAGCCCCGTATCCGCATACGGCATGTCAAAAATAGCGCAAATTATGTTTACCTCCTTTCTTGATGCCCAACTTGCTTCTGAAGGAACTCATGTGCATATCCATGCGTTACACCCCGGCATTGTCAAAACTAACCTGTACCGTCAAACATGGTACGCGCGCATGATGACGAGCACTATGGGATGCGTATTTATAGTAAGTAACCAGACAATTGTACCCTTTGGATTTTCACACTTCTGTCTAGAACGAGGCTGAGGGAGCGGACACCTCTTTGTACACGGCTCTATCGCCGGAATTAGAAGGTTTGAGGGGCAGTTACTTGGAGAACTGTCAAGTTGTGAAACCCAATACTCGTGCTCAAGATTTGGAACAACAGAAGAAACTCTGGGAGACTTCCCTGAAATTATTGAACATTGAGCAGTTCGGTAAACCATGAAAGCTAGGGTTGCTAAATCTCGCTTTACACCATGACATTCTCTAAAGCTGCCTAAGGGTGCTTGTCACGTTTTACGTATTACTTTTATACATGCTAGTTTAGGGAGAGGGAATTTGTAACTGCCTTTTATGATATAACAGTGCCGACGACAATACAACGTGCTGAGTTCAACTGTTACTCTGCCTAACATATTAGATGTATTAATAATTTCTATTTAGAATTTGTCGACGTGTGATACGATAGGTGCGATGCTAGCCTGATTTCGGTAGACCTGTTCACTCGCAATCCATGTTGACCAAACTTCCAAGTCAGGTCCCAAGAATACAAAATCTGCATCAGCACCAAAATCTAGCGTTCCTTTCTTTTTTTCAAGGCCGATAGTTAAAGCAGGGTGTAGCGTGGCAGCTTCCAAAGCTTCTACAATGGAGCAACCTAAATATACGTAAGGAGATGCATGTATACGTTTTAAAGAAAACCCTCTTCAGTCTGTTGTTACGTGTAGCACTCTTAAATTCTCTAACACACTTATCCATACGAGCGATACTTCCGCATAAGATGTTGGTTCCTGCTACGTAAGCGCTATCTTCAGTCACATCCACTTCTTGAGAACCGAGGTTATAGCGCCCAGGTTTTAAACCCAAAGCTGACATGGCATCTGTGACCAGTACAAGTCCTGAAAACGTATGAAAGTGTATACAAAATAATTAAGAAATTTTCCCAAAAATTGCTACTTTTTACCGTTGGGATGTGTGCGATGAGCAATGCGTAAGGCCGCAGGATGTGTATGAATACCATCCGCTATTATTCCAAAATACATAGTTCTCCCTTTAGGAATGGCATCCGATGCTAACAAGCCGACTAATCCAGGATCTCGATGATGAAACTAACGAAACGAAGTAAAGAAAGCTTTCTTCTTCTTAAAAATAAAAATAATAATAATAAATGCAACGAAGCATTACTGGTAACATAGCGTTGAAGAGATGCGTAATGAACGCCGCTCCACGCTGGGCAGCTTTCTCTCCATCACTTAAATTACCGATGGAGTGACCTAATTAGGGAAAAGCAGTTAACTTAAAAAAGAAACGATGACCTTAAAAGCTGGATCTGTTACCTAATGAAACAGTAATTCCTTTATTGGTTAGCTGAGGAATTATTTCCAAAGCACCAGGCAGTTCGGGAGCAAGAGTGACAATGCGTAAATTATCCAAATTTCCATATACTTCTGTAAGCACTTCAAATCCCTGCGCAGTAGTATTAAAATTTGTCATACTAAAAAAATCTTGTATAAAAACTGCCAACTCACCTGGGAAAAGTCTCTCATATAGCGCGTATCGTGCGCTCCCTTTTTGCTCGGACTTATAAAAGGCCCTTCTACATGAACTCCCAAGACTTCCGCTCCTTCGGAGCTCCCAGCTTGTTTACGAATTTTGGGTATAACCTGCTCGTAAATCGTAACTCAAACTGGTTTAAACGAATTAGGATATAAATCTGATTCACCTCATGATAGATACTGGGAGGCGATGTAACGATTGTTGGACAAAACGATGTTACGCCATCGGCCAGAATTCCTTGGGCCACTTTTCGAACCCCTTCCTGAATGTCATTTTCTTGATTGGAAAAATCGACTCCAAAGCCACCTAGTCACAACGAAAATACTAAATAAAATTTCACTTCCTTTTGCTCGAATTACCGTTAATTTGCAAATCAATAAAGCCGGGTGCGATCAGGGCATTGTGGCAATCAATCTGGATGTCTGCGTTACGCTTCTCGTCGAAAAATAAGGGCTCCGGGTTAATAATCTTTCCTCCGCGGGTCCAAATGTCATCTTTCGTTATACTATGGTCCCTCAGGATGTGGCAATTTCGGAACTGAATCACTGCATCCTTACCCATAGTACCACCTTATACTGTTATAATTAAACTTTTTTTTCGGTCGATTGTGCTGTTAACAACGAAGCGACTGTCTTCACATACATAAAATAACATAAAATACAGGCAGGGATAGACAGAAAAGGAAGCCACATGATTCTGAAAGATCACGTTCCTTGAAAGAAGGAAAACAACAGTATTTTCGCCCTTTTCCATTTACTTTGATTGGCTTATCTGTACCACGGGCGGGCTTTATCCCGGCGTTCTATGCGGCTGCCCGGCGGTTACGTGGTTATACGTAGTGAAGGTAGTGTTGGAGAACGATTGTGGGCGTTCCCGTCCGAAAGGCAGGTCAAGCAACTTTCCGCAAAACTAGTCTAAAATGGGTTATACATTAGTTTGTATATACGCGAAGACGTAGGAGATTATTTTCTAGCTGGCATACACGCCAAGGAGAAATCTGGGCCAAACAACTTTTTGTTATTCATAACACAAGTGTAATCTAGCATCCAGCCGCAAAGAGCCGGACTTCTCCCGTCCCTGAGCTCATATCAGCTAAAACTTTCTTCAAATCAAACACCAACATCAAGTAACTAATCCAAGCATTTTTACTTTTAGTTGTTCTCAAACGCTTTCTAACTCTTCACAAGGTTTCAATTTTCGTGCAGTAGCTGA
This sequence comes from Lepidurus apus apus, assembly GCA_022832285.1. Taxonomy (NCBI): domain Eukaryota; kingdom Metazoa; phylum Arthropoda; class Branchiopoda; order Notostraca; family Triopsidae; genus Lepidurus; species Lepidurus apus. The sequence continues at coordinate 121,594 of JAGJRO010000022.1, read as the reverse complement.
CCGTAAACTTTGATAAGCCGCATTAAAAATGCGTCTTGTAATTCTTGATAACAGTGATCAAGTTTCGGACTGGGCTGCTCGTTATGTGCTCAAACGGATTAAAGATTTTCAGCCCGGACCGGAAAAGCATTTTGTTTTGGGTCTCCCTACAGGTAAATCAACCATATACATGTGATGTCTAAATGGTAATACGATAACGTCTTATAGGGAGCACTCCATTGGGCATGTACAAGAAACTGATTGAATACCATCAACAGAGACGTGTCTCTTTCAAATACGTGACTACGTTTAACATGGACGAATACGTTGGTAAGATTCAAAGACCGACTGGCAATGTACTTTATACCCTGTATATATCTTATTCATATATTTCCTAAGGCTTGCCAAGGGACCACCCGGAGAGCTACCATTACTTTATGTGGAATAACTTCTTCAAGCACATTGATATTGTGCCTGAAAACGTTAATATCTTGGACGGTAACGCGGATGATCTGCAAGCTGAATGTGAAGACTACGAAAGACGCATCTTAAAAGCGGGAGGCATTCATCTATTCATTGGAGGAATCGGGCCTGACGGTCACATTGCTTTTAATGAACCAGGCTCTTCTTTGGTGTCGCGAACCCGACTTAAAACTTTAAATCAGGATACTATAATTGCTAACGCGCGCTTCTTTAATCATGATTTGACCAAGGTTCCAAAGCAAGCCTTAACCGTTGGCGTTGGAACCGTCATGGATGCCGAAGAAGTAAGAAAAAAATATGTATGGTTTCAGTAAAGACAGAGTATATCGATTCTGTTTGCTTTTAGGTCATGGTTTTAATTACTGGTGCGCATAAAGCTTTCGCGCTGTACAAAACCGTCGAAGAAGGCGTCAATCATATGTGGACTGTGTCTGCCGTCCAACAACACAAGAAAGCTTTGCTTATTTGCGACGAAGATGCTACCCTTGAATTACGGGTCAAAACGGTGAAATACTTTAAGGTAAGCTACGTTTGTTGTAAAATTACCCATGGCAAGCAAAAGATGCTGCGCTTTTGGACGTCGTTTATAAATTAAACATGCTAATAGAATCTCTGGGCCGTCCATAATCAATTGATAGAAGATGTGGAACCTTGCGACAATACCGCTCACTGAGGTTAGATGGTTTGTGGGTCCCTTGAAACAGTAGCAAGGTTATTCGTCCTCTAAACCAATCTTTTAATTCACCTAAAACACTTTCAAGCACGTTAGGATGTCCGCGTCTATTTCACCAATTACTAATAACATGTTACTAACCTGTTATCAACTTAATATTTGTTGGCTAATTTAAAAAAAATATTTTCCTAACTATTTGCTCCTCTTTTTCGCTTTAGAACTTGTGGGAAGTGCACAGTAAGCTGGTAGATCCATTGGACGCCGTGATCACGCCTGTGTGATGGCGTGTCTAGCTGCACTGGGAAATCTAGTAGAAAAGACTCAAAAAATGTTGACTCCAGGCGAACTTCAACGAAAAGCAGAGTTGACCTATATTACATATACAATAAGGGATATATATATATACAGTCCAGGCAAAAAGCAAATATACTTGAATCTTTCTTCCCAAAAGCCTCTTGTAAAAAAAGTCTTTAACCATGAAAACATTTGCACTTGGTACGTCAGAAAAGGCAGCACGCTAACTTTTGCGTTTACGATTTTCAGCCGATTTTCAAGTTGAGAAAGTACCAACAATTTATAAAGAGAAGCTGCAAACGATGCTGCTAAAAACAGGGAGATCGGGAAAATAGGCCAGTAATAAAAACAAGATATGATTGGCACATGGTTTGAAAACAACTATGGTCATTCTCCTCGTAATCCAACAAGGCAAAATGACAATTATCAAGAGCGTTTGATAACCATGGTTTCTTTCAAAGCAGCCAGCTGCTCCTCGCCTAGCTTGATTTTGTCGTCAATTTCTCGCGAGTCCATGACGAGCTTGGCTTTCATAGTAACGAAATGATCATAATCGGCGAATTCTTCGTTGCTGAAGTACTTTGACAACAACAAAGCAACTTGGCGACTACGTTTTTCTATGTTTTCGTTCAGAAGCTTAGCTTCGTCTAACTGCTCCGCCAACTTGTCCCTCTTACTCTCCAAGGTTGCCTACAAATACAGAAAGAAACCATAAATTCCATCTTTCTTACAACTTTGCCGAATGATGTAAGCCCTTACTTTTTCTTGTGGATCGGCATGCGTTGGCAAACATTGTAACGCGTTTTGAGCTCGGGCGAGACGTCCAGCCAGTGCTAACAACAGGGCGGTAATCTTGTCGACTTCGGCTACATGCAAAGCAACTTTGTTGGCTTCCAAAGGCGTAGCCACGGCCGCCACACGTGCTGCGACAGCTGCGCCCAAAGCTTCGTTCGCTTCCACTTCTTCGTGCACCATTAACTTCTCGCTTCGCAGAACCTCCAGCTTACGACCAAGACGTGCCATTAGTTCTTCCTATAATGAATGCCATCGGCTCATTAGATAACACTGACACGGAAAACAAATTAAAGGTTACTTTACTTTTTTCTTGGCCAGAGCTTGGGTGTCCACAACAGTGCTCTGTTGCTCGTTCATATCTTGGCCGTAGCGATTCATCATCTTGGCCATCGGCTCCGAAGTGGTAAAATACGAAGAGTTCGCAGGCAAAGGGGCACACAGGATCGTTCTACAGATCACACGAGAAAAAACTGCCATTAATTAACCGTTCTACACCCTAAGCTAAACATATTTTCGACTTTTCGGATTCAGTTCACTCTTTCAACTAACTCGGCTTACACGACTCGAGTTCCTTTCTGGTTTGCCTGTCTAGGGGCCATGTTCCCAACAAGTCAATGTCAAAGAGTTCAAAGATCTTGACGTAGGCATGGGAGACAAAATACGCCAAACGGGTTCTCCGTTAAGGCTATACCAGTATAGGGGAAATGCCCCCACATGGTTCAAAAGGCCTAGGATTGTATGCAAATGGACCGAGTACGCAGTACTTTCTTGAGCTTTAACTCAAAACTATGACCAAACGAAACTACGAGGTTCTTGCTAGCCTCTTTACTAGCAATAACTCACCAACCAAACAGACGTATTGACACCCAATACGGTAATAAAATGCTAAATTACAGGTCAGCTTCTTCACGTCAAGCGGAGGAGTTTTGTTACTGACACATTCCAACGCTACAAACATGCCCGAGACTAAGTGCTGGCACGGAAAGTAAATGACTAATGTTTGGCAGCTGTTGGGGCCGTGTACAGTTACGCTTACGCACTTACACCTGTGCCCCCAAGTGTCCAGGATAACTTGAGAAGAAACCCGGCCTAGGAGCTAAAGAGTCGGTCCTCATCTGCGTTCCCGCCCATCTAATTAATCAATTGGTGACATGCACATGTAATGGGAATGTCCTGCGATACGGGCTAGAAGGATTTTTTTTTTTAAAATACGAGGCAGGGCTGGCAATAATAAGAAGAAAGAGTCGGAAACAAAGGCAATGAAACGGACGTGGCAGGGAACGTGATTAGAAGCGAAACCGCCTTCGTGTTCCAGTTTCCCATGATTGCCAAGGTCGTCCGTATGTTCCGTACCTTCTCGCGCGGTTTCATGACCCTTGCTACAAATTGCGCTATACTTTTGCGCCCATAACAAAGAACTTCCGACCAAATGACGTCCTTTAACGGTAATAACCTAGGCTGATAAAATTTTTCTTAAAGGGAAGAAACGGGCCTTACCGAGGTGGTAGAGAATGGTCGGAAGAATCGTCAAGCCGCTGTACAGGTAGACTAGGCGATGCTAACCGAACTGAAAACAATTCTTCAACGTAATGAGCTGGAGTCAAATGATGCGGACTGGGACCTTTTAGAAAAGAAATAGAAGGTGATATTGAATATTTTCTTTCGAATTCAGGAAAAGGTCGACATACCTGCTAGAAGAGCACGAAGTTTATCTGAAGGCGACAAATGATTGGCTAACTCCAGGGACAGTTGTTCGCACTCGATTTCTTCAGGTTTCTTCGTTCGCCGTATACTTCCTCGGTTTGTGTTGGCGACAAGCGTATCAAAGCCATTTGACAACAGCGGCTGCGAAGACGGGATCGTTAATTGTTGTGAAGAGTCTTCCTTCTTTTTGTCCAGGTCGGCTACGGTTAAGTGCACGGTGGATATCACAGTCGAAGTTTCTTCGCTAGGATTCGAATTGACCCTTTCGTTCGTGCTAAGGTTAGTGGAAGACAGAGCTTTGTTGATGTCGTTTTCCAACTCGGTAGTGGATGAACTGCTAATTGGATCCGATTCAGGGCTTCGAGGCTTGGTTAAGCCTTCCCCATTGCTGACTTTTCGTAAATACGCGAACCTGTCCGCATTAACGTACGGAACAGATCGATACGTGTGTTGTAAAGTAGGAAGATTGTTAAGCTTCGTTGCGCTGGCTTCCTGTTCGTTCGTTTCGGGTTTTTCCACTCCCTTCAACTCGTCCGAACTGAAAACCAATGTCGTACCCGTGGAGCGAATATTGTGTTGCCTCTCCCAGCCTGTAAACGAAATACAAAAACCCATAAATTAAAATCAGACGTTAGAAATTGGTTTCCCCGCATTCTACATTAAAAAAAAAGAAAAGCTTACCTCCAGGAGAAACAGACGTCTCGATATTCGAAGGCGATGCATTGAGCAGCCTTTGGGCCGACGCAGATTTACAATGGACCATGTAGGATTCTTTATGATACGTCCTGTGTTCAGAGAAGAAAACAGAAGAAAATATCAATTTTTAGAGCGGGTTGTCGCAGATGAATTATGTTAACAACTATAAGAACACGAGCTACGCCTGGACTCTAGCCCAAATTTTATAGGCTATATTTTCCCTTTCTCAAACAAACCTTCCATCCGTCCGTATCGCTTAAAACACATATCCCGGATATTCCCCAAGAATAACCCTTTTTCTCTCTTTTGGGTGATGAGAAAGCTCGGAGCTGGTACTGAAGGTCTAGACAGACCTTCATACTGTATGGTACCGTGATTAACATGCACCCATTTTTTAAAAGGAACAAGGCAACATTTTAAAAAAGGAAAAAAGGAATGGAGACCGCTCCAAACCGGACAAGTTCCCATTGGAAATCCTACCCTTTCTCTCTAGCTCCACCTTAGGCCATGCCAAGGTCGAAATCCTACTTGAATAATAATTCGAAAATTATGGGATTTTTTTTCTCGTTTTTCCCTGACACTTTGTGGTAGGCTCTTTTCTTTTCTGGGGAGAAAATAATCTCTCGCTATTACGAAGCAGAAACTAAACTTGTAATCCTACTGAGACGTCCATTTAGTACGGAGTGGAAAGGCAAATCTGTAGGGAATTTGGAATTTGTAAGGAAGCTTAGGAAAGGAACCCTTTCCTCTGTCACGGGTATAATCTGGTCATCTTATTGGCGTCGTTGAACGCACCATAAAACCTGCAGTTCCTGGCAACAATATGACAGCACTGACACTTGGGTGTTCTTTATCAAAGCCGCGATAGGCATCAGTTTAAATTTACCCAGAATTTCTCCATTACCTGTTACACTATCTAGCACACACAAACAAAAAAGGTTCGCTAAGGAAGAGGACTTTGTTCCTACTACACGACACTTGTTTATTATGAGAGGTTAGGAGCAATAATGTCCCTGGGATGCTGAATCACGGCAATAAAACTGTTCCTGGCTTGATCTTTCGTACTGATAGACTTGAATATGACTGCGAATATTAGGGACTATTTATCCTACTGCCGTTCCGGTTCTTTTAAACACTGCGGTTTAGGGATTTTCCTGTCATTCAGCATGCTCAATTTCCGCTCAATTCTTCTTTTCAACCTCCCCAATCCATTGCAAAATGTGTTCTATACAACTGCGCGTTGTCACGTCTCCCGAATTACGTGTAAAAACAAAACGTACCATCACGAATATGATAACCGCGAGCCAAATTCCCAGTTTTATTGCCGGGATAAACCACACGGGCAAAAGAACACAGGATGTTTGTTCGCTATTCCCTTTCAAATCGTACTTACAGATTCGAGACTGATGTTGGCATGGTCAATGTCACATCTAAAGGCGAAGGAGGTGGAGGCAATGGGTCATCTTCACTTGCGTCCATAAGAATGGCACTTGTATTGAGTAAAGGTGGCGGCGGAGGTAACGGCAATTCTGGTGAGAGTGACCGTTGCGTGGGCGAAACACTAGACGTCTGCCGGAAGGGAGGTGTGAATGACGCAGATGTTTCAGGACTGCTTGCTCCTGCTGTTATTGTTGACGGTGATGAAGAGAGGGCGGTGCCGGTATCAGCATTCATACTCACCGTCGCCCAGTATTGGCTCTGGCTTGGGAGTGCTGGTAGCGACGCTAAAGTGTTAGCGTGAGCGATATTGTACTGGTCGGTTCCTTCGGTAGCCGGAGGATCAGGAGCAGGTGGTTTTTTGCGAAGAGGAACTTGACCCGTTGCTGTGGCTGGTGTCGATGACGAGGTGGAAGTGCGTCTCGCCGGGCTCAAGTTCATTAATTCCTGAACCGAGGCTTCAATGCGTCGTAACTCTTGCTCGGCGCTGATAGGAGGCGGAGGCTGGACTCGTAGGTGAGGCTTTTTGGGGGGCCTCTCGGGAGGTACTAAATTCAAGGTATGATCTCGAGGAGGCAACGGGGCACCAAAGACATCGCTATTGTTATGGAACGAACCCTTCCGGGTTACTGGACTATTCATATTCTCTGCATCTGGGCCAAAGCCTCCTCCATTGGTACTGAAATTATAAAGACAAAAATGTTCAATTAATCCTTTTTTAAAAATGTTTTTTGAACATTGAGATCTTAAGGGACATGCAAAAGGAGCTTTTCCCGATGCGTTTGTAGGTATTCCTCGCGCTATAAAAGAGGCGACTTAAAAACTTCACACTTCAACGTCCTTAGCAGGACCGAAAAAAACCTTGGCAAGGTTGCTGATGCCTCGTCATCAAGTGGTGCCTCTTAGGCGCGCTCGATTTTGGGTTTTAATTCCTCGCAGCGGTCAAATTTGTCAGTTCCCTGCACCTGGTCAGTCGTTTGAAAACTTATTTGTTAAAAACAATCAGTCGCTCAAGCTAAACGCTTCGCCGTCCCAGGTGCAACGGAAGAAAGGCATACAAGACGGACCAACATTAAAGTTTTGGGTCTACAGTCACTGCTTGAATGACCATACCTTTGCTGCATACAAATTACATGCACAAAAAATGAGCGGGCGTATCAATAACTTGCGCGGCAAACTTTGCCAACAAAAGCTAGAGCAGTGAAGCCAGACCTTTTGGAATGTACTGTACGGTCTAATTCTGTGTTCGTTTTATTTTCCTCTTCATTTGCAAAAAAAGGAAGAAAAAAAATAAAAGAAAAAGAGAACAAACAAGACAGGAAGAAAGAGTTATTTTCACGCTGGCTTTACGACTCTTCCTGTCTATATGCAACGTTTCGGGCAACACGACAGCTAACAAAACAGACATGAGTAAATGGATATGGCGCAGCAACGTGAATCGCAAATGTACGACTTAAAACTTGATGTGAAACAGCTTTAGCTGAACAAGCCACAGTCTAGCACACATCATTAGCCGTATGATAGCATCCTGGAATTAATAGTCCCTATTTAATCCTGAAAAATTGCTACGCCTGTCTTGATTGTACGATTGTTCGTTTTTATTTTTAGATTTTTTTTTACCTGTATAAGTAGAATGGATTAAAAGCCATATCTTTGAGACACGTTAAAGGTTTGCCAGGGGCACAGCAAGGAGGCCGTGGAGGTGGTTTGGGCAAAGTTCGGACAGGTAATTTGGGTTTGGGTAACAATGGAGGTGGTCGAGATGAAATCTCCCGGTTCCCAATTCGTAACATCATTCAAACAGGGACTTTTAACGATTTGAAATGCCCAGACCTGGCTCTTTAGCACCACTGCCACCAAGTGTATAGAACTGTATCTAATCCACTCCACTAGGGCAAGAGAACCGTCAAATGACTCACGGTCGCCTGCAAATGAGTGATCGTGCTCTTTGCACTGATATTCTTCTCTGTGGCCGTCTCAGTCGTTAACGCCCCGCACTTCTAACTTCAAGTTAGGGCAAAACAAGGACAAATCCAAGTGAAAGTTGTGAATAAACACTTGTCTTTCACACTCTCTCTCTGCAACTGAACGACAACTTACGACGCCACTACTTATTTTTTGCCGTACACCAGCACCAATGCTAAGGCTTAGAAAGTACTATACACATCAGGGCAGGAACGCTCAGAAAACTGGTCTTCGCCCAAATTGCCAATGAATATTCAACGTGGTAGGACTGACGAACGGGTCAAGAATCCCCGCGCATGACGTCAAAGACGACACTGACCTACAGTTGCGTCAAGAAAACACGGGTACTTTGGGTTTGTATGGACTCACTATAGCTTCGTTCAACAAAGACCATTTAAAATATGTGAGCCAAAGTCGAAGGTTGGGGTCCATACCACTACCACACTTCCTATTCCTATTTGCTTTTCTTGCCCGTCCCCAGAAACTCTGACCTGACTCACGGGAGACGTTTGCTTTTGTGATGGCTGTTTAAAGAAAATGGGAAGAAAGCCAAAATCCATCTAATTTCTTATCCTTGAGAAACCAACGAAAAAGCACACACACACACACACACTCTGTGCTAGAGCAGGGCAGGTTGACGCTTGTTCTGCGTTCTCCCTACTGCTAAGGACTACTGGGAATTTCCCAACTTTTCAACCTATCTAAATATTCACTTGTCCCATGTCCAGCCAATATCTTTATATCTTAATAAGACCTTTACAACACGTCCTCGTCTACACAACGCGGATTTTTTTGGGCCATGTAAAGATAACAGGCATTCAAATAGGAACCAAGAAAAACTAGTTTTTCAAACCCGTTTCAAGCGAGTCTACTTTCCCCTTCCGAAATATTCATACTGCATGGCGTCTTTGTTTTAAGACAGCGAACCGAAAAAAAATGTGCCGTGTGTCACATATTCGTGTAAAGCAGCTATATAAACAGATCTCACCTAAGTTTTGCCGTTTGGAATACAAATACAAGGCCCACAGATAAAGACAGTGGAAGACGAACAAGGATGATACAGTCTGCCATGCTGAGAATTTTACGATTAATTCCCAGTCTTCATATTTTTAGACTGGCACTTAAACACGTGTCGGTGCCAAGACCGTTTGAATTTCTTTTATTTTTACGACTTCCAGTAGAAAAAGTGCGGGGCAGCATACTATGTACTCCTGGTAAAGAAAGAAAGGGAGGCGGGTAATATAGCTGGAGCTAAGAATAGATTCCCTCGTGTGTTTTTTCCGTTCTAAAACTATTGCATTTAATCGCGTTTGGTCAAATTATCGAGGTTTTATCATTGGATAAAACGGATATCTCCTCTGCTAATGTACTGGAATTTTTCGGTGACGATGACATATGTTTATGAGCGCCTTATCTTTTAGCCTGCATTCCCTTTCAATTTTTGTTCCAACTCCCAACCAAGCCATAAATTACAACATAATGTCAGTCTTGGAAATCATTTTACCTGGACTCCGACGAAGGCTGAATTCGATCATACGGACCACCAGCGAGTTCGGGCACGTCGTTCTAGGTAACCAAAGAACAATATGAGACATTATTATTCCATGCATAACAGACACTGTATAAAACCAGAGCATGATCAAAATCTGCAATTACATAGTATAAATGCATGCAAACTCTCAAGCTAAGTTCACGTAACGTAGGACGCTAATAATGCGGGCATGAGTAAAAGTTGCTCCTCAGCAGCTGTTGTTCTTGGCTCTAGTCCGATCTTCTGTTCCATGTGCTAGTTCGTTACGTGTATGTCATATAGTGGATACCAAGCTCTTTTTTATTTCTCACATTAACTTCCACATACCAGAGCGTCGACTTATGTCCGACATAACTGCTATGAGATGCGGAGTTTATGAATGTTCAACTAACTATGAGACTTCCAAGCTTTTTTCTTCATTTTTAAAATGTACAGTATATAAACCCTGACCACGCAACCTATGCCCTCCGTTGATAACCTAGAATTACGGTGTACTCGTTAAATTACCACTAGCATGTCTCATCTTGAGGGCAAACTGCATAGCTATTACACGTCCTAATCTTAAATCTCCCTCTTTTTTAATAACCAAGTTAGAACGTCTAGTTGGGACAGAAAATAAAAATAAAAAAGAGAGGAACGGCGAAAGCTAAGTCGTTTTCATGACAGAAACAACAGCAGCCAAAAACCTGCGCACGACAGCAGCGGAACGAATTCCGTCAAGGACGAACACGAAACCTGAAGGACTCTGGGTTTTATTTTTTAATTTAAAAAAGTACAAGTGTTAGAAAGTAAAATCTCGGCAAGGAATCTACAACGCTGTCAATCCAAGTCAAGCTTATTTAGTTTTAAGAATTCCCCAGCACGTTAGATATAAAAAAATATTAATAGAGTGCTAATGAGCATGAACATTTATGTAGTTGGGCCACTACCTATTCGCTATGGCTCGTAATACCACTTACATTACTGTACAGACGGCCATACGGAACGATTCTGGTCTGGGCCGAGGGGCTTAACTCCCGATGGAACCAAGGCAACACATTCGCAACGGCCCAACAGACTTTATCAGCCAACGAATTTTTTAGACCCGTCAAAGTCCGCCAAAGCCACCCGCAATGCGATGCGGTATCTGCTTTGCATAAGCCCATTTTTGTTTTCTTCACCAATTTCTGACAAGTTATACAGAGACACACCGCCGCCTAGAAACTGGGACTCGACATTTATTAAAAATTGGTCGTCACGGGGCACAAAATGCCGATGTCGCTCTGGTGTGTCGTGTCACCGGCACCAAATGGCTGTTATGCGACTGGATTTGAAGAAGAAAGCTGGCTTATGGTAGTGCTACGCCATATGTGTGCACCGTCAAAGTGGAGAATAGCGAAACCGTTGGGAGCTAAATTTAGGAATATTTTCACAGTTCTAACAACAGCCAAGCCAAGTGGGCAAAACTTCAAACGTAAAGACTCTTTGGGCCCATTAAAAACAAAAAACAAAAAAACATGCTAACCCTATTGGCCAACAAAACCGGCTTACCCAATGAACCGGGTTCTCATTTCAGCTATTCCAATTTCGCAACATCTTGGCTGATGAAAAATTTCGCACATTTTTTAATGACAAAAAGAGCACAAGTCAAGGTCAGAGGCTTACCTTGTTCTTACGAGGAGGGAGCGGCTCGGGGTACAGCGACTTTGGCGAGATGGAATCTGCAAGCAGGCGATCAAGGGGAATTTTGGTTGGCGAACTTTGACGTGACGATGCCGACAATGCGGTAGTCGTTGTCATGGTCAGCGACAACGGCTCTGGGATGCGCGCCAAACGAGCAATGCCACTGGAAGCTTGATGAAACGGTGCCATATCCCGATGATTGCCTCGGTTTTCTGTTTGCATGTGTTGCTGGGCCCCTCCTTTGCCGGCCGTGTGCCTTTCGTAATAGGACAATAAGGCTTGCTTCTGAATGGCTTTTAAGGTCGGATCTGCCACTCTGAGCCGCTTATCGGGGTCTAAGTAGGTGTAATTGACGTACGGCGTGGTCGTTGGATTCGATGTATGGTGGTTACTACCAGTTTCTGCCCCGTCACTGCTCGCGTCACTCGCGTGCATATGATTAGGCAAGGAATGTAACGCCGCGTCCGGTTCTACTGGTGCTGTTCCAGTTGGGCTTAGCTTCAGCGTTTGGGGTTGCGGGTACCGCGTGGCTGAGGGTACGATGGCGTTCACCATCATCACTTTGTTCACCGATGGCTGACTGTGACTGGGATGGAAACTGCTCGTAGCGTCCCCGGCAGAATGGTAATGATGAAGATGGGGCGGAGGAGGCCGCTGAAAGACTGCTTTATCAAACAAGTTGGGCACGGATTTGGATTGCCTTTCGAGCTGGTGGATCCGCTCGGCTACCGAGGGCTGGTGACTGGTATCCACGGTCGGGGACCGCTGGCCGTGATCCGAGAAGGCATTGTTGCTACTGCAGCTGCGTTGGTAGGCCAGCTTAGGCGGCGCTTGTGGTTTGCGTTGTTGGTAGTGGTTGTATTCGTTGAGTTTCCGCTCCTGACTAGTCCAAATTCGCGTGGCTGCCGTTTCCTTGCCGTTTTTCACGCTGCCATGCTCGCTCATTTGGCTGCCGTCAGGGCTACTGGAGCCGGTGCTGTAGTAGAGCACACTTTCCGAGTTGTGTCGTACAGGCGCTTGCACTTTGGCACTGTGAACCACCACTAAGCTGGCCCCGGGTTCCAAACTGCCGCGCGAATCGATTCCGCGACTGCTACCGCTCATCACGCTAATATCACTGTAAGACCCGTGCCATCGTAGTGTTTCGTTGGAACTGTTGGACCCGCTGCTGTTGGTCGCCACTGTAGTGACGGACTCCCTCCCATTGTTTGTACTGCTAGCATTAGCATGCGGGTGATGGTGCACTACAGGTCCGGTCGTGTCGCGTGCCTGCAACGAATCTGGACTTGGCCCAATTTCACCTTCTCTCCTCAACCGGTCCAGGAGCGGCGTACCACTACTCGCCACACTCACATAACTCGCTTCTGAAGGCACATAACTGGAATATCCTTCCGAGTGAGAGTATTGTTGCATGTCCTCGTATTTGGCGTAATCCGAGGACGGCCCACTGTAGGTGCTCATGTAGGAAGGCATGTCCCTCTCGGGCGGGGAAGGCGCATTGTAGTCTTGGTCGCTAAGCGGGCGCCCATCACAGTCGAACGTGGGGTAAAAAGCCGAAGAGTCATACTCTTTCGGTTGGTAGGCCTCGGGCGGGATCCGTTCAACACAATTTTCCATCACGGTTTTTAGCTGTTGACTGAAAGAAGAATTGCTCCGTTGCTTCACGTAAGGACGCACGTAAGACGCAGGCGGCTCTTTGGGATAGTCCGTTTGCTCCGTCCAGGATTTGCTGCGTTGGCTTTGGCCACTCTGCTGTATACCACCACTGTTACTTTCGTCGTCTACGTGCGAAGGAGGTACACTGCTGTTGGAGGTTAGCACCTGCAAGCTCTGGGTCGCGGCAGCTGGCATGGGCCACGACGGGTGCTTTTCGTGCCCTGGTCCGTACTTGATGTACTTGAGGCTGGAAGCGTCGCGTACAGGCGGAGGGGGTGGAGGGGAGGAAGACGCTTTGTTGCAAAGCGTAAACTGATCCGGCTCGAGAACCATCGGCACCCAGGTGTTACCGTTAGGCCCTCCCATGCCTCCTTTTCCGCCCCCAACGCCACTGTACTGTTTGTAGTAGAGCGTCATGTCTTGGCGAAAGGTGTCGTACGTATTTTGGGAACTATCCGAGCCGAACCGCGCACGGGGACTGGGCAAACCGATGTCTTCGCCATACATGCTTTGGCCCACGAAGGTGTCATCGGAATGTGTGGACAACGCCGAGGGCTGCCGACTATGTGACGCCGATGAACCAGCTGATAAAGACGAGCTTTGGCGACCATGCAACACCGAGGCCATCGAAGAACGCAATTGGGACGCGTACTGGTATTCGTCCTCGGTGTACATGTCGCCAGGAGGAGGGGGTCTTTCCCAATCCCATGTCGCGTGACTTTCCATACTGTTATGTTGGGGGGAATGCATCTCGCCAGGTAACAGGTCAAGGGATTTCGGGCTAATGGGACTGCGAGCTACGTCCAAATTGGGGGTAGATTGCGCGGTGCTTAGTTTAGGCGGATAATCCAAGGCAGACTTGCAGACCAGCAACCCAGGATCGGCGCTCGGCGACAGAGCATGCTCGTTACCGACATCCCGAATTAATGACGGTGTGGATTTGGCGTTCAACAAAGGTTGGAGCCGAGCATGTCCTCGCTGGCGCTCCAGTCCGAAACTATTAAAAAGAACAAGAAAACTAATTAATAATGTTTAAAAAAATGGACACTACTTTTTGCCGTATTACAACTGGGACTCGGGAAATTATTGTATGCTGCATCGCTCCCAGCTATTCAGAGCATAGTGATTACCATGTCTGGTTTGGACGATTTGAATTTTCAAATGATGCCCAACCGCATGCAACCAGCTTTATAATAAATGTTGCAACTATCTATATGCATATAGTCTTTTGCCAAGTTTGCCGAGTCCTTATTCAAGGTTAAAAGCAGGAACAACAACAAAAGCTACCACGAACTTGATTAGAATGTTTTATGGCGTTGCCAAGTGCAATGTTTCACGTCAATCGAAAGCCCCATGAGATACTCTTAATACTATCGTACTCAATAACAGTAACAGAACCCAAAAGTAGACCGACCAAAATCCCAGTCGTCTAATCCTACCACTTGGGGTAAAGTGAACAGTTATCATCTTATGATTACTGTTATCCATGGCTCAAGTTTGCGCGAGTTTTGACCTGACTTTGGGCTAAGGATTACAGCAAGGTCAATGATCATTGCCGTAAACCTTGTCGGAGGTACGATATTTACCGCAGAAAACGAGAGATGCCCACAAACTAATCAGTACAATGCTATAATTACCGAATCTTTAATATGAGGACACATTCCCTATAGCTGGCGTCATTATTTCCATTATTTCTTCTCCATTTTCTGTGCCTGTGGTTCTCTTCTCTTCTCTGAAGTAATAGAACGCAAAAAAAAAGTCTGCTCATCCATGTCTGCCTTCACCAACAACTTCCTCCTAGACAAAAAGCCGACAACCAATTCATGTTGTGTCTACCATGCATGGCCTCGTACAAAATGCCCAATCTCCCAATTGGACTGCCGCGGAAGAAAAAAGATAATCATGTTTTTCACCAAATTGGCGCTCCTATACGCCTTCCTTTGCTTTCCTGGAAGATCCTTTTCCCCTTATCGCCCTTGAAAATAAAATAAAACGCATCGAGATGGATCAAATCTAAGGCTTGTCTTGTTGTTTCCGATCTCTTGTCACGTAGCACCACTTAGAATTAAAAAGGACAAGAGGAGGGGGCCTCTCCCCTACATTTCCCCGCCAACAAGCTCTTCTCTACCTTATATGCTTAACTGGGCAGGAGTGATCAAACTGCCCAGCGCCTAGTCCACAATTCATCTTCAATGCTCCTTTCGCGGATCTCCGGAGTATTTTACTCTTATATTATAAAAAAGAGGTACGATCCTACCACAAGTCGTAGAATTCCTCTTCTGCTAGGCACCCGCTCGAGCTATTATAGCTCCGACAACTTGACAAGAAAAACCAGTTTCCATTGTCCGTTTCAAGGATTTATCAAGCCTTCGCTACAGCACATGAAGTGCAAGTGGTCAGCCATATAAGCCATTTTGACAAGCACCATTTTACAACCCCCCCCCCCAAATAAATAAAAAGAACATGAAAAAATCAACTATGTCGAAACTAGCGGCAAAAGTCCTGAGCGAATAGTTGGGTTTCCGAGAACGAAAAAGGTAACAAAAAAAGAAAAAGTAATAAAACCTTACGGTTGAAGCAGAAGCTCTATACTGTAACCAGTCAACCTAATCTTTCCGATGCCTCTGAACTGAAAACCCAACTACTTTCCCTTGTTTTCATATCGAGGACTCTACTTCGGGCCAAGAGCTCTTCCAGACTCTTTGCAAAGATTAACCAGTGCCACCTCGAAGTCTCTAGAGCACCAAACCAGCCTCACTCACTTGTGAAATGTTATTCCCGAGGTTGAAAAGTCGCAGTCGGCCCAAACCCAGCGTCTGAAAGCCTGCCAAACAGTACAATGGCGCCTGCTCAATTACTAGCTGCCACCTAATGGTTTGCACCACTCTCCTCGCTTGGCGACACACATCAGAGAGCAATCCAGAAAGCCTGATAAGCGGTAATCGCGGAGAGACAGGACAATCGACCTGTCTTGGTTGTTGAATATTACTCGCCCAGTCGCCACCAAGTTAAACCCACATTTCATCTAGCTTGTTTTAAAATTTAAAAAAAGAAATGGCAGGAAAAGTCAAAATACGGTCTTATACACAACGTTGATGCTATTCAAGCTATGCTAATGAGGCTTCATACACATTGCAGCCAAAATGACGTGACAAGGCGTAACGGAAGATTCGGTAAATCCGGCATGAAAATCTTTCCGCGTTCTACAACTAGTAGCAATTAGGCTGAAACAGAAGCTCGGTTGGCAACACTGAAAGGTCGGGAGGGACCCCAAAACGCTGCAACCAGCGATTCACCTGTTGTTTCCATGGGTTTTTGCATTTGCATAACTCTATTAGCCCTGCTCAATCATAGATTCTCTGACAGAATGACACTTGGCTAGACTCGCACACTACATCATACCACCACACGCCCTAAATCTCGCAACGCCATCACAGAACCCACTTCCACTACCAACTTCGGCATACTTTTAAATAATATTCCCCATACCAAGTTTCTTGAACAGAATCTTCGCTGCCAATACTAGATCCAACATGAAAAATTGGTTCTGGTAAAGGGTGTGGACACCACTGGGAAAAAATCCGTAGCGTTAGTTCTTATATGTTCTGGATACACACCTTTTTGGCTCCGTTTTTAATAGCGCTTGCCTCGAGGTTTTTGAACTGAGAAACGTTTGTCAGCTGTTGCCCTCCATCGCCCTATCAAAAGGAAGGGCTATCTCCCGACAATGGCACGGAACCCATACAAAACCCATACATACAGGTGAGACGTATATGAAGGAGGCATATCAAGCCAAAGGTATGGCTACAACAATGAACCGAAAAGGTGTTCATGTTCTTCCCAATCTTGCCTTGAGCAGTCTGGCTTGTACTGTACTGTACGGTAGTTCTGCTATACAGTGGGTACGCTATAGACAGTGGGGTATAGCGTTATAAAAGAGAAGGACCTCTTCTCCCAGCCTTTTTCTCCTCGATACTGTGCAAATTGCTTGCCTAAATGCTTCTTTTGGGTTGCCTGGAGACCTTGGATCACACAATAGGAATAGAAGCCCGTACCCTCTTTGCCTAAAACCGTCCACGTTTCCATAAATGAAACTTGGTTCCCTAAACGCTCATATTTTCACGGTCCCAATTGGAACTTTTCTGAAGAATAACTCGGCCCTTTCAGTGCCTCCGAAGCACCTGGCTTGGTTCTTTTGTTACTTTCCGTGGTTACGACCAACACGACAGTCACCAGAAAGGGAAGTCACAAGAGCTCCTTCTCAGTTTGCCCAGAAAAAGAAAAAAGTGAAAAAAGTTATTAACACACAAGTAGGTTTGGGGATACTGGGGGGTTTTGACAGGTAAGAATGGCCGCGGTTTGCCGATATTTGCAGGGCGAAAACACTCAGGAATTTATTTTTCGGATGTGGACCAAGCACAAATAGAAAAAGGTGGCGGATTGTGAAAGAACGAACGGCAAGGTCGGTGGTGAAAAATCTTGCCATTAGTATAGTAAGTAGGCCCGAGTGGGAGGTCGATGGTCGAAAAATTTCCGGAGGTCAAGCTCTCCCAATGCCTTTTGCACCCTTGGGTAATTAGACAGGAACGTTTCCGTTGGGATCTCAAACCCCAGGAAGCCATGACGGTACTCGCTGAAATCCTGAAATCTAAAAGTCATCAAACCAGCTCATCGGTAAACTATTCCGACGTCCATGTGAATCAGAAATTGATAAAATTCCCAATCCTAAGCTCCTCTGGCTTTCTTGTTTGTTTGGCTCATGATGGGCATCCGGAAGTATGCAATTGGAAGGCCAGCACGATCTTGGCAAAAAATACCGCAGGAATAGTTCGCTTGCACCAAAGGTAGTGGTAGATGCAATAAAAAGGTAGGACTGATCTCCCGAGACAGGGTTTGGGCCATAACAGAGGAACAGAAGTTATGGTATGCCAGGAATGTTTCCAACGGTCACGATGGACTTGTTGCTGCTGGTCACCTGTTCTGCTAGTTTAAGCAAGTCTTCCGAGTTTACGGTTCCACAAAGAATTGCACCGACAAATCGTTCCCCATTGCCAACGTTTAAAACCCTGGGTTCACTTCCATCCCGGTTTACCCACCGAATACTGGAAAACCGACTTTCGAACAGGGTCATAAACTTGGCGTTTTCTCTTGTGACAAGACAATGCGACAGCCTAGAGTTGATGGCAGCCGGCCTCGGAAAAAAGATGAGGAAATGGGAGTTTCTAACCAAAATATCATGGGCAAGGCCAGTGTGTAGCTCGGCCAGGCTAGTAAGTTGTCAAAAAGAATGTGGATTCCACGAAGGCACAGCCAAATGGTCCGCGGGATACCTAAAGCGCTCTTTGACACGCTCAAAATAGTCGACAAGACAATTATCGACGGACCCAACAGGCAGAAAATCGGGAGTTGCCTTTGCGCTGCTCCCTCCGATTCCATTCCCCGATCTCGAAGTCAAAATCGCTCAATTTTTTTTTATAGAATATAGATTTGAACCTTAACGCAATATTGTAGTTCAAAAGCGCCCGCCATTTCATGGACTAAATAAATTCCAACTGCTTAGACTAGTACAAGGACTTGGAGGAGTCTCTTGAAACTCGAAATCCTTTTGCTGTGCGCTACAAGCATGGTTGGCAATCAAAAGGAGCTCAATTGGAGGGGTAAGTTGCAGCTGCCAAACCCTGTCGTTCGTATATGGCCGATGAGGATCGGTACCGTTTGTATTCTTATCCATCGCTGCTCGAGTATTTAATGTTCCTAGCACTTCCAAAAGGGGTGGGATAAATGCTACAGGTAGGCTGTGAAAAGGCGCGTTTTTTTTGGCGGGTTGGTAAACTCTGGGGCTATGGAAATAAGGGATTATAAAATTTTACTGACAAGGTAAAGGCCAGCGAGGGATTTCAACCAAAGAGAGAAGTATCTTATGAGATGGTTAGATGTACAGTTGCATGCACCAGACACGTCCAAGCCAAACCCACTGCCCGGACTAGAACGCCTACAGACAAGGAATAAATAACATACTAGTCGCTACTTTTTTTATTTTTATTTTCTGCCCCAGACATAGCAACGTGACAAAGGCCTCAACACCTTGGTCATAAAACCCATTGCAAATGGAAATCTTTACGAGGTGATTTTTAGCTGCTGCGGGCTGGAATACCAATCAAAGTACCGAAAAGCTCGCAATCGCGCATTCTGCTATTTAGCAGGCAAAACGACGGAGCGAAGGGTTAAAAAACAAATTTAAAAAAAGGAAATTGCCGAGTAAGACAAAGCAAAGGCCACTGGCATTCTTTTACCCTGACACGACAGAGGAAGACACTTGAAAAACGAAACCGTTGCAATGAATAAGAGAACTTGTTAATCACCACCCTTCAGTTCAAGTGCCTGGCATCTCCACTTTGTGTTACCCAATGACGATGCTGATATTACACAGTGTCGCGTAATTAAAGATGGATAACACGATATAAAAACCCAACCAGTCCTATCTTTTTCTTTCCTACTTGAACTACCACTCGGGACCCAAATTCCTAGATAAGCAGCTAGCTTCATGGCATCAGTTGCCTCAAACTGTTACCGTCCAACAACGAATTTTTTCCTAGTATCTAGCTATCACCCGTTTACGGTTTAGTACGGAAAAGATTACATGCAGTCTTACCATAACAAAGAGACCCATACAACGTAATCCACACGGCGCTCAACAATGAATTAGTACACAGCGTGAGTTAAAGGAGTCGGAGTCACACAATATGTGCAGGATATTTGTTTTTCGCAGGATGCACAAGGTTTACAGCACTAGCTCACGTTCTGTCATGTCTACGAAATAGAACTCTGGTAAAATTTCCAGAAATACTGTTTTTACCCACATCACAAGCACTTTAGTTATGTATCCAAAAAAAACCCGTCTGGCTGCGCCTTTTCGGTGGCTTCACTTGGGTCTATCACGCCTTTCAGCCACCTAACCTGGTCTAGTGCCAAGTGCCTTCTGGTACGCGAGGAATACCAAGACCAAGAACCGACCAGGAGGATTCTGATTCTGTGCGGGGCCTCAATGCTGCCGTCTGAAAAGCAGACAAACCACACCAGAGGGCTGCCCAACCCAACTCGTGGACGATGGCCATTCGAACCACACCACCAGGACGGGTTGCGAAAAGCTGCAGGAAGGCTAATCAAACCACTTCTGGAGAGTCAGAGCCGAGGCTACGGCAAACTTTGTCTAACGAGCCCTCTTTCTCTGACGTGTGCCACCACTTCCTGTCCTTCCCTGACACCACATGCGAAACTTCACATGATGTGTATGCTAAACTTGGTCTATAAAGGAAACGAGCTTCTGCGGATCGATGACTTTCCGTTTAACTGGAAAGAGATACCGCACTGCATATCAAAAAGGAACTGAGTGGTCAGCACAAAGCGCTGGGCACTATAACATGCATTCATATGTGCAGCACATACAATA
The DNA here is from genome assembly GCA_022832285.1 of Lepidurus apus apus. Classification (NCBI taxonomy): domain Eukaryota; kingdom Metazoa; phylum Arthropoda; class Branchiopoda; order Notostraca; family Triopsidae; genus Lepidurus; species Lepidurus apus. Next base: position 101,269 of record JAGJRO010000022.1, on the reverse strand, counting down.
GGCTTTTATTGAAACCGCGGTTATAACCACAAACAAACAGCTCGAACCGTCCCCGTCAAAAAGGCAATCCGCTTTCTAGCCTTGGTAATTTACTGACCATTCAAGTTCCACATAGCTTGACGTCAGATCTATTGTCGTCTGCACAAGCTTTCCTGCTTCTCCGAGTCCCATAAATTGACTTGCGAAAATGGCTTGGATTAATAAAAATAAATAAATAAAGCACGCCTTGACAAGCAACAGCTGCAAAGGGAACTTGCTTCCGGGGGTGGATGATTTTGATACTTGATCTTCAATTTGACTAGTCTATATAAAACAAACTTTCTAAGCTTTGTGTCGCTTGTGTGATCGGTATTGTACCGATTGTAACTACGTTCACTTTGCGCGAATCTACAAAAGCCCATGTTGCTCGCGATAAATATTACCCTAGTTTAGGATAATAGTCGCTATGGCGACAATCAAGGCATGAAAAAGAAAGTTTTATCAAGCTGTAGGGAAAGCCAGGATGGTAATAAACACGCTGAACATAAGGCTAACAAATGTCTTCCTATACGACCAGCTAATTCCCTGGGAGCATGATTCGTCCAGAACCCCCAATGGGCCTAGTAGTCATATAGTTCCCAAAATATTCGTTGATTGCACATGGCTGGCTCTGTTGGAGCGATGACAAGGGTCTTTGAGACCTACTTCTGCAGAAAAAAATTCCTTCAATACATTCTTTCTCCTCCCTCATTTTTTTTACGTTTTCTTTTTAACTTGCTTCTTTGACAGGAGAGAAATTGTTCTGAAAATCAAAGGGTTCATCATACCATACTGCCAAAAGCAAACCCATGGTAAAGTCACGAAGAACTACGTCCATAGGATATGACGTCACCTCCGGTATGCTTTAAGATCCCCCACACCTTATGGCTTCTCATATATACGTATGCTTGGGTCTATAGATACGTCCTCCTTTAAAAGCTTTAGTAACAACAACAAAAAGCAAAAAGAAAATGTTTTTTAATGAAGAAAACCAAGCCAAGTACTGGATAGTATCACCTGACGGGACATCCTGTCCTGTCCTCGTCTGTATAACCAACATATGGACAAAGAGTCCTTATACATGAGCGCTCGACGGACATGCCAACCGAAAACCGACAAGATTCTTTAGCTTTTTTCTTCCTTTTTCTTTTTTGGGCTAAAAGTTTTCTGCTGATGAATAACTTTCGGTGGTGACGTAAACTGGGCGTAAATGACGCATGCCAGTCTCTAGAGATCTTTAATCTTTACGAAAAAAACCTTTCATTATACGCTTAACAGCAACCAAGTTTATGAAATTCGCTATATGCATCTCGACTTCCACTTCCTCAAAGAAAGTCGAAGCAATTTGAGCGATGATGACACGGGGCATCGAACTTGCGAATAAAAATACAAGTGACACCAGAAACAGCGAATCCATCACGCTACTTGCCATCTGCCACAATACCCTGACGTCACCTCTGTGTACGCAAATGCGCCAACATGTGCCAAAAGTTTTTCGACACTTGAGTGATCCTCGATAGTCCAAAATTCCGACATGGCCAAATTATGAACTTAATATTTAAGTTGACTTTACAAGAGCCCCAATCCATCTCTGCACGTCAAGAAGTCTGAATCTGCAATCCTCCCTGAACTGAACAAGGCCAACACCTTTCCATGCTCGAAATCTAGAAAACAAAAACGCTTTTTATCCCGAATCAAAGCCCAATTGTCCCCATTAGCAGGCAATAAGAGTTCTGATAGCAGACCAAAAGAAAAAAACTTTGGACACCACAATGCCATTACCAGATGCTGTCCCTTTGCTACGAAACAAAGAAAAAGGGACAAAAGTCAAAACTGTGTTCTTTTCAAACTTGGAACTCTGGAATTAAAAGTTTGAGCACGCTCAGGGGTTGAGGAGGAGCAGGGAACGGAACAAAGAAGTCCGAATTTCTTACCTGTTCGTCAAAAGCCCAAGTCCGGGTCCAACGGAAGCAGGCGGTGCAGAATCGACCTCAATGTCTCTGTTGGCCGTGGTTGTTGATGTCAAACTCATACTAACACTCCGGTTTAACGGCAAGGCTAAAGCGTGTCTGCCGCGTCCGCTGATCTTCGAGTCGCCTTCGCCGCTAGGCTGCGAAGAACGACGAGATGGACTGGACGCGGAGGAAGGCGAAACAGCCGCATTGAGTTGGGGCAGGTGGTGGTGCAGATTGGGCAAATTTTGCAAAAGATCAGGTTCTTTGCTGATCTGCAATTGCTCAATATTCGCGTAGTCGGGCTCGATGTCCGTGTTGCTGTTGTTTAGCTGGACGGCGTTGATATAAATAGGTTCTGCACAATGAAGCTCTTCTTTGGAGAGGGGTTTCGTTTCAATCACATTTGCATAAATGCTCTCTGGCAGTGTGTCGTCTGTCTTATCGGGGAGGATAGTTTTGGGTTCATTTGGCTTGGCATGTCCAGGGCTGGAAAAGGAATGGCTTTTCCTGTGTTGCGATGGTGCCGGGTTTGGGACGAGTTCAGGAGAAGCGGGGCGAGGCTGGCTTACCACAAGACTAGCGGTCTTGGCGGTGTACAACGGTTCCGGACTGGCTGCTGGTACTGTTGCGGCTGCGGAGTTACGCAAACGAAATCGCCATTTGGGGGGCTCCTTGTCGTTGCCGAAACCAGCCTCGTTTTCTTTGTCGGCCGGACCTGAAGGTGAGGTATGAACCATCCGGTCTTGTTCATTAAAACTACGGCTTCGGTCCTTGTTGGAGAGAGTTTTGAGAGTACCGTGGCCATCATCAGCACGGGCTCGCGACGCGACATGAAGTTCGCGTTCAGAAGCCCAAGGTTGTCGGCGTTTCCGAAGCCCCTTGCCCTCGCTCGAATACGCGGGATGATGGCGTTCCGGTTTTAAATGCTTAAATAATTTGGAAGCAGATGATAGGCGAGCAGACTCCCTTCGCTGGACGGGTTGATGGATATCTTGCGCACCTCCATCTCCTTCAGCACCGGATTGGCTGCTCCTAAAAAAATGAAAAGAAAAGAGAGAACGATGGTTAATAACGAGCATTTCAGTTCTCATACATGCAATTGCACGTCTTAACGTATAAATAACACAGCCCGGCTCTTTACAAAGACCAGAACTAGATCTGTATGCAGCTTGTAATAAAGCAAAGTACACAGCAGCCACATGGATCCCAAAGAAACGTGATATGTGGAAACTGTAATTGGGGAAGGATAAAAAATAGCATCAGACGACGATGGCTCGGCGACGTAAATTGGCGCTAACACCTCCTAATAATACTGTTTGGCAGTGTGTATTAAGCAGGAAGGTTAAAGTTTCGTGCCCAAGTCGGACAGTAAACATGGAACTGTGGCAATCTCAGAAGGGAAATTATGCTAGCTCAGGAGCTGCAGTGATTTCAATTTTAGATAAGCGAACAAACGCCAACATCTTAACCCTTACCCTTACGTCTGAAAAGAACTTATATATAAGACTTTAAAGTCATCTGACCTCAAAGAATATTTTAAACTTTTTCAACAGCAACGCTTTTACAGCATGCATAAGTAAAAAAATAGTTTAAAACTTGCAGAGCTAAGGTATCTGCATAGGAAACCTACACGAAACCTATCCAAAAAAGTGCCCCGCCGAGTAATATACGACAGGACTTCCATGCCCTGAACGTAAACTACATCCGGAATTCATTTTTAAGTCGTTAGGAAATGGACCTTAATTTTATTTTATTTTTTCCGTTGGGTGTTTGCCACTTTTTCTTTCTAAAACGCCTTTACAATGGATAAACAACTTTCAGCTTCGTTAGTTTGAAAGTAACAGTGGTAGATGGGCACCAAAAACAGTGGAAAAAAATAAGGTGATCTAAAAACGCCAAACCAATCGTTGCCTTTTGGAACACGCGCTCTCATTAGTCAAGCACTATGCATAACACTCAAAGGACGGTAATATTTCAGTTCGCCACAACAGGGGATTTACGGCTGCGATTTTGCTGATACGAGTACAACATGCAATGAAGTGCATGGAATTGGCCATATGTAAAACATTGTGGCTTAAACAAACTGACCAAAACATACAAGAGGTGTATATAACGTCAAACGAGAACAAGCTAGTTCATTTGTGACCTTGACTTGGGAGATGAGGGCATTCCGATGCCAGATTCTGAATTTGAGTTTTATTTTAATTTCTTCCCCCAAACCCCACCAACGCTTTTAATTGGGCTTTTCAGGCAACTAACACACATTAACAGGTTATACCTATTATCACGTAAGCTTCCATAGCTCTCTCTCTGCATCATCTCCTATCTACCTATACCTTTGAATATTCTCTGACCTCACTAAACGTAAACAAAAAAGGCAGGTATACAATTAAAATGAGCATTAATATTTTCCCCAAAGTACACAAAGCCTAGCCCCTTATTCTTATGTAAACTACCTCCAGTGTATGATTTTTCGTTCTTTATTTGTATTTTATTTAGATTTTATTTTTGCTCCATGCAACGTTGCGAAATAACTCGTCATGGTATAGCAAACCCTAAGAATAAACATTAACGCAAAAAGGTAATTGACATGCAAAATTGAGCTGACGAGAAAGTTCGCCGAAGGTTAAGGCCAGCCAAGATCTGGCAACGCTTCTTGCCAGCGTGATAAACCCGTACAGACATGGAAGGGTACATGGCAGCATAGCTTTTCAAAAACGGCATCAAAAAAGGATAAGAAAAATACGGAAGACAGGAGACCAGAAGGAGAGAGAAACGCTATATAGCAGCCAGCCAGGAGGATGCACAAGATACAAGATGTGCTGGCTGACTTCACCTTGCCAGCAGCATTCTAACCTAAGACCGGTTCTCTTCTCTTCATCTTCATATATTCAACCCAAAGCTTTTCAAGTACACAGGTACCATGTATACAAAAAAAGACACACGAGGGGAAGGGCTCGGTTCGGTTGGACGACCTACCGTTCATATAAGCATTGTTGCAAAGTTTTTTTCCCCCTTTCTGCCCTCAGACCCAACGTATGCACACAGTACCAACGCAAATCGAAAATAAACATGACGAACCAAAAAAAATAAAAATATGACCAAGGGTCTTGGCCTGTCACGTTGCCAAGCTTTGCGTTATATATCAGCGTCATAATTGCTACGTAATATAGGAGAAAACTTCGCCTCCAAAACTTGCAACTTGGAGAATGGAGAATGGCAAACCCTAATACTAGTTGGGGCCAAGCCCATTGCCGTGCAAATACAAAATTGCCCATTCATATTAACGATCGCAGCCAGCGTAAACTTTCCGCTCCTATTGGACGTGCATGCGTTTTACTTGGATTACTCAGCAGCCATAAAACGATGGCTAAATCTGCCAATACACACTAGCGTGTTTGCCTCGACCAGAAGTTAATTTGAAACAGATTATGCACTTTAAGAGTTTTAACAAAGGTGAGCAGAAAAGAAGAAAAGCGCAACTCACTCAATTGCAATTTTCGGTGTCGAAAAAAAAGGATATACAAAACGAAGTGTGCAGTTAATTACACATCCTTCAGTTGCATTGCTTTAAAAAATAAATAAAAAAGAGAAAATTTTATTAAAGGTCGTTGCAACTCTTGCCAAATCATAATTAGAAGGGCTGGCCTTTTAAATCGAGGAGGATCACAAAAACGCGCCATCTTAATAGCCAATCTAGGAAACTTTTTGAAATTCGCGTCATGGGAGCTTCGAATGATAGTACTGATACCTCATATTATTGTATGGAAGTAAAAAAACTAACGGTTCGCGGGGTTTACGCAGTTTTATGAAGAAAAAGAGTTCAAGGGGCATTTGGGCATCGTTTGACCATGTTAATGTCTCACACGGGTACCTCACGGTTTGCATCCCATGTATGGTGAAACGGGAATGAGCCCCTTTTTACAGATATTTCGTGAACGCCACAGTACATTAGCGCGTTAACTCGACAAACAAAGGCTTCACGCTTTTATTCAATGCATCTTATGCAAGAAATCTTACGAGAGGCATAAAAGTAACATAACGTTGGGTTACTCTGCGTGAAACTTGTATACTTGTCTGATTTTGGCTTATACGCCCCTATTTACGCAAACGCGTATATCTTAGCGAACTGTATTTGCAAATGGATAAGAATCTTTCCAAGGCTCAGCTCCTCAAACAGGTTGGGCAGCAGGTTTTTTGAGAAACGGTTTCACCCTCACGTAAAAAAAAGAGAAACTACGTACAGGTAAAAACCAAAAATAATTTTAAAAAAAAGAATGGACCACCCTCTACGGAATGTCCGCGCCCTCCTAGCTTCTCCAAGAAACAACTTTGTTCGGGAAAATCTGAAAAATCAAATACCAAGGCCAAAACTATCCCACACCTCCTTCATCGGCATTTCTTGACAGTCGATTATCTCTTCCTTTTCTCCGCACATTCCTTGTTTAGTCCAAGTTCCATTTATTTAATTTTCAGATAACGGTCGGGTAAGAGGCTGAGGGTTTAGTAGGCCTACCACAGGAGAAGTGCATGCAATGGGCCATGCAAGAAATCATTAGTGGAATGTGGTGGAGGATTTCACTTTATTCACAAACTTCGTGTGTGAATTCCTGCGATTCTGCTATTTAATGCTTCGCTTATTCGTCCCTTCCCTCTACTCTAGTAACACGGAAAACCTTTAGAGCCCCACGAGCAAAATTTCGCACGATGTTTCCTTTATAAATACCTTCCAACGTCCCAAACCGCGGGCGTAAAACCGCGGGCAAGATTCAAAGTTGACGGACCGAGAAAAAGCCTTCCTATGTTAAATTATGCTGCATAAAAACCTGGGCTCGCTAACATGTTAACGCTCTGCAGACGGCGTGTGACAAATGAACACACATCCTCTGCAACTGGAGCGTCTTTACACGCTTCATTCCCAAAGGGTTAGCTAGAACATATCGTTGGACAACCCCCCGAAAAAAATAATAAAAAAGGGGGAACAGTTGGTTAAAAAACGGGGACTAGACGTTCGAAATTCGAGTTTTAGCCTTGGTATGCCAGGCTTCTTACCTTCGCAGCTCTTGGATGTCTTTCTTGATACTGCCTTTGGGTTTGATGAAGGGGAAAAGGGCTTTTTTGTCGCGTTTGGTCGCCATCAGGTGAGCCGATGGAGATGGTAGCTCAAATGAACCACTTCCTTTACGCAGAAAACCACCCAAGTACTCCACACCTTGCAATAGAAAGGGCCAGATTGGCAGCTGATACCACGCTAAACACTGATAACCGCAGCTTCTTGTTAGCGAACATTTGTCGCCTTCACGGTCCACGTCCAAATCGCGAGCCCCGCGTATTTAGCAGCTCGGGTTTCGAAAAACCACTGAGCCAGCGAATCTGAATTACCCACTCTTCACAACCTCGAGCTGGTGTGGACAGTACAGTCTCCCCCAAGCTTCATGAGCTTGTTTGTGTCTTAGCGACACATTTCAGTTCATAGTTGCGCTTTCACGTTCTCGTGAGTCACCTCCGTTCTACAAAAACCGACAATAGTGGCTTTCTTGGACTATACATTGCCTAGTGGCCCCAGTTGGTTATGTCCCGGGCACAAAGATGAGAACAAAAAAGTGACACTGTCCTTGGTACGCTTCTCAATAGCGAATAAACCGAAATGAGATTGGCCTGATGTGCATTCAAGCAGTCCCTTTTCCCAGAGCAACACAAGGAAACACAAGGAGACCACTTTCACTTCAAAGAGGGCTAACAATTGCGCACCGGCAATTGCTTTAACTCGTTCATGCAGTGCTCCCCTCAAAAATAAAATCAAAAATAAACAAATGTGCTGCAGCACCAGTACTATTTAATCACTCAAGGTTCCAACTATCCTTTTTTGTGGTAATCAAGCCAATAATCGTAAAAGTAACAAAAAAAGTCCACGCCACATAAATCGATCAAAACTTCCTCACTCGAAGCAGACCACCATGCACCCAGCGCGGAGCTTTCCAGTCTCTCTTTCTCGCAACCTCGCACGAGTTCAAATCCGAAGCCAATGCTTCGGGTGATGCAGCTTATACTAACCCAGTATATACCTCTACACCCAATGTACTATACAACGCAGCGCTGCTCCAGGTAACAGCACGCCAAACCGGACTCGGGCCGCACGGATAGGGGGGAACGGGGCGGAGCAAATTCATTGTTGGCCTCACATAAGCAAACCTCGTGCATTGGCATCTCATCAACCCCAAATGGTTCTCAATACCCCTAGAGCTTATAGTACAGGGACTGCACCAAAAAAGAACCTGTCGTCAACTGATTTGACTCAACTGGTAACGAAAAGCGAGTTTCCCTTTCGACACTGCAATCTTACATCCGTTAAGCCCAACTGATTTTCACGATTGACAGTTGCTAATCAGAAACAGGTTTGCCATTAGCCATTCTCCGAGTACTGCTTCCTGTTTAAGAGAGTTGCGCTAGAGGAACCCAAGCGCTGAGAGAGCGAGAGAGATCCAAAACTTTGTGGTCAGGGCCACTAGTACTTCGAAAACTTCCAAATCCCTCCCCAGCTCTTAGCCTCATCCCCAAACAGCACGCCCAACCTTTTGTACTGACCCTTTGTTGCACCGTGAATGCTGCTTTGCGCTTTTCCTGCAATTTCTTCGCTCAAGTACGACTTTTTTTCGTTGCGTCCCCTGTGGTTACAAGTTGCAGGAAGGTAAGATACGGGGTCAATGCTCATTCCAATTTTATTACTTTTGCAACAGCAGCAGCGCTCAAAACTAGCTAAAAGTAGAAACGTCACGTCGACAATCCCAAGCTCGGACTGTGACCAGCAATAAGAAGCCACTTGTAGGAGGGACAACGAAGACCTTTGCGGACACGCCAATTTACCATGATCTGCGACATGCTCCTCAAGATCTGCCCAGCATTCGTAAAGGGTCATCCATTTCATCCTGGCAAAAGACAATAACTTTTTTCCTCGCCCAACAATCAGAAGCTGTCTACTTTGTTTTCCTTTTTCCCCTAATTTTTTAGCAGGAAAAAAAAGCAAAACTGTATTTCCCTTTGAAACCTCACTCGCGCTTTTCTTCGGAATCCAGAAGACAACGCCCTGCAGCCCACAACGTATCATCCTAACCGGTTGCATCTCCCATGGGAGCGATTGATTGAGTCAAAAGCAGCGCAACCCCAAACTGAAACCAACGGCACTCGCAGCTTTAAATGGGTATACGTTCACATGGCGTAAACGAATACCGCAACCAACCCCAATCGATTACGCAGAGGATGAACAGAGAAAGTGGGTCTATTTTTTTCACGGTACTGTAAAACACGATGCAATCACCTAAAATTAAACGTGACCTTCTTTTGCCCTCAAATCGTGCGTACAAGCTTGCTTTTTTTTATCGGAAACAGCCAGGAGCCCTATAATAATACATTTTAAGAAAAAAAAGGCGTTGTAGGGTCGGGTTTACGTCGTACGAGTGCCTGGGAAAGCGACTATGGATCATGAAATTGAACCGAATGCAAATTGGATCCATCTTGCAGACAGGTCGTGCGCAGAGAAGACCTAAGATAGATGTGAAATTGCCCTCCATTTTGTCGCTGGAGTTTGTACACGACATTGCGAGGGTGGTAACTGAATTTAAAGCGAGGAAGACTCCCCGGAGTGCTATATAGCGTTGGTCCCTATTTTTTTCCTGGAGATTTGCCTTATAGATGAAAAGAACGGATTTGGTGACGATGCGAACCTCTGTTGAAAGGCCAAACCTTTTGCATAACAAAAGCTGGAAATGGACGATCCAATGGATTTTTACCTGGAACTTGGGGTCATCCGGGCACTACAGACCATGATCAAAGTTTCGAGTCTTCATCTTCACCCGTACCTCCTTATTTTCTATTCTCCCACAAAAACATGGATCAAAACGACGCCTTTTTCCACCACGTCACTTTTGGAGCTGCTATTTTCGACCCAAAACATGCTCTGCACATCGAAGGGAGAAAAAAACGTGAACAATGTTTCACACCTTGTGATGGTTATTGTTATAAAGAATTTAGCTGGGGGCTGCTGAACTGCTGCTGGCGTGGAACAAAGACATGGCGTGAGCAAGGCCATAGATAAACGAGCTGGCCAAAGCGGCGAAAAACGTTGCAAAAACCAAAGCTCAAGCATACATACAGCTTCTGGCTGGGTTGCCTGGCTTTAAACAAATAAAAAAAAAGACGCCAATATGGAAGCACAAGTGCGGTTTTACACCACCAAGACTGGTTCGTTCTTCACCTGGGATCTTGCGACATTCCGTCCATGTCCGCAGCTTCCCACAGGGTAATCTATTCGAATCTCCTTTTTCCTTAATTAATACTTTAATATATTACTTTAATATATTTTAATATATATTATTACTTTTAATATATAACACTTTAATATATTTCAAATGTGTTTCTCGCAAATAGTATTGGGCGTTTATCTAGAGTGTTTTTAATTGTTTTTCTGTAAAATAAAACATAGTGTGGCCTTCGCTTTGGAAACAATATATCAAGCTAAATGCTGCAAATAGTACTTGTGTCATTGATATTAAGGTATTAAGATGGAAAGTGTCCGTTTTATTCTCATTTGTTGCAAACGACCTTCAAGTGGCAGTGAAGGGTTGCTTTTCCTCCCTTCGTTGGCATTCGGAGCAGTCGTGTTGTTAAAAAGTCACGTTGTTCGACAATTTTGGCATGTCACCTCCTCGAAAAGCCCAACAAAAACAAGTCGCGAACGCTTAAAGAAGCGACCCATTAGTTGTGGTCACTCTGGCTTTCTCGGAACATCTCAACAGCTCTAACGTAAGGAAGAAAATCGTGTGTGCAACCGCACAAGCCCCAAGACAATAAAAACTAACCTTTCCTACACACCACACCAAGAACCTCATCACGCTGCACTAATTACTCTGCCTTTTTAATACACATTAGCCTTCGTCAGCCAAAACGTTACGAAATACACACCTTGAAACCTATTCACACAGTAATGAGATTCTTAAAAAAGGATATAATATATCGTTGTATAGCTCGGTTTGATACCGTCACACCTTTGTGCGAAAAGCACGTTGCCAGAAGTATACATGGGCCACTTTCAAATAAATCACCAGTTATAGAAAAGCATAACGCCTTAGATGGCTACAAGTAATTCTTTTTTTATATATTTTATTCTTTTGCTGCCCAACAGCTTTAGTTTTCTGAGACATTGAGAGCGAAGGAGAAAGTGACCAAGATCCGTTTTGGTCTCATCTAGTTAACACGAAGCTCACGATTCCGTATTGGGATGGCCATCATCATCGCCATCGCGTCGTGCAGTCATGCCATAATGATGTAACGTGAGCTTCTGGAGATGATGGATACAAAAATTGGGCTTGGATTGTCCTGAAAAGCATCTCAGAAGCAAGAGAGAAATCGACTGGGCTCTGTTACCACTTTTCGCCAAAAGAACCCCACGGCTGGCTGTACACGAGAGCACCGGGTCTATGCAAATGAGCTCCGTAATAACTTTTGCGAGCAGAACAACCAGCAGAATCTTAACGCTTTTTACGATCAGACGACCTAACGCTGACCTCATCATCTCTTAAAATCTTGGACAAAGAGGTGATTAAACCCCACACGGCTGTAAGCCAGAATCCCGTTTTAGGTGAAGAGGATCACGAAACGAAACAACACAAGAGAGGGGTCTTGTCATGTCAGTCTTGAAAGGAGGCTGAGTGAGATAATTATGCTTACTCCACGCCGTCCTCAAGATAGCTTAGAGGGAAACGCTCTCGCCAAATAATTTTCTCCCAAAATGCTGCAAAACCCAACCCAAAAGCTCCACCTCCTGACCTATTCCTGATTTCCTCTTGTATACACCATGGAGAAAATCTCAAATCTCGCTGGACATGAGATGGGGCTTGTTGATGATTGCTTATCAACTTTTAACTCGTTGGCATTGTTAAGGTGTCGCTCCCACGCAAGGAGAGTCAAACACCGTCAGTGTTTTGATTGTCTAGCTTGAGACATGTAATAACAACCACCACAATCAACAGACAAACGGTTATTTACGCCTGTCAGTTTTTGATGCGCCGATTTTTCTCTTTTTTTTCAACTTGGGCTCATTAAGAAGGATTGTATACACTTCATTGTATAGCTTCATTGTATACACGTTTTGGGGGTCATTGCGGAAGAAGGTTAGTAAGTCGACACGACAGGGCCATGCAAGCTAAAAACGCTATACATGGGAAATGGCACTATCATTTTATAAATAGAAACTAGGAAATGGTTCTTCTGACGTCGGGTACTCGGTTGGAAACCCATATGCTTCCATTCAGGAAACTAAACCGTCCGTTTGAAGGGTAAAGACACTAACCTTTGAGGTCATTAGGGTAATACAGGCGCCTCGGCCCTGCTAAAAGCTCTATGGCTTCGGGGTATGTAAGGTCTTGAAATCGAAGCCGTCCTCCCACGTTACTCTTTGTGCAGAACTCGTCAAGTTTTCACCAGAAAGATCAGAAGGAAACGGAGTGCCTAACGGAATAGTTCGATGCTTACGTGGAAAAGGCGCTGCCGCTGCAACAATGAGTAGATAATTAGAGACCTTTTACGCGGTCAAGTATCGCCTCCTGCCATGACATGATATTTCAGAGTTTTGAGCACACCCACCCCCCAAAGGACATCATCCCCAGAGTTTGATCTGACCGAAACTGTTATGGGGAAGTGTACGTGTACTTGACGCGGTACGAGAGTACAAAGGCATTGTTTCAAAGGTATTGAATAAAAAAATGGGTGAAGGGTAATTAAAACGAGCACGATGCTACGGAAGCTCTAGTCAAAAGCCCTGAAACCGGTAGTAGGCTTACTTACCCCTCCGACCCAAAACAAATAACGAATAACATGCTGCCGGATGACATTAGTCCGTGCAATGCACACTAAGGCGTTAAGGGAGTAAGCATGCAAGCAAAACAGATTCTGGTTTTCTATAACCCACGACAGATGGGCGAAATATGAAAGTAAGGATGGGGAAACCATGTCGCGGGAAAAGGAAAGATTTTACTTTGGATCCGAGGGTGGCAACGTCATTAGATTTGTGTTTGGGCTAGGTTGTTATTGGGGGGAAGAGGTTTGTATTGCGTAACAATGGGGCATTTTTCTAGTTGAGCTCCCAATTGTCGTGCTCTTATATCTAATTAACTATACCAATGGAAAAGAATAGTCAGTACGAGTGTATTACGGTACTTGGTCGTGACAGTTCGGATCATTGTTTTTGCTTCGCATAGTCATAGCTATGGAAGATAAATGACCTTCTCTTTCCTAACCAAGTGTTCCGAGCACGATTCGATCGCTATCTTCTGCTTTCATATTCTTTTGCCGGAACAATGTTCAATATCTCAGCTCAAAAGGAAAATAATGAGATGCTTTGGTACGTAGCGAGACATACCTTACAAGGTACGCATTACGCCTCGAAACAAATACTTTTAGCGACAAGCAATCGCAATGACTCCGTATCAATGTGTTTGTTTTCAACATTCCAACGGTATGCAACAGCAATCTTTGGTCCCTGATTCATACTACACCAAATGACGCAAACACGTTGCCAAAATTAAAATGCTGAAATGAATGATTCGACCCATGGTAAAAAGCATTGGTTCCAGGTTTTCTAGAACACCTTTTATGTAATAAAGTGCCCATTATAGCCTTCCTGCTGACTTGCCTTCCGTACGTGCAACAACTCTCTCTTTTACGAATGTTTGACCAGACTTGGGGGCAAAACGATGGAATACAAAGGGCAGATGCAGTTTAAAATATTTAAAAAAAAATATCGTGGTGCATCCAACGACCGACACATTGGAAAGAAGGTGAATGGCTGACCTTTGTACTCTCAAATCGGCTGGTGGAATAACCTCAAGCACCTCCTGTATCTGCTCAGCCTGAAGGCTTTGAAAAGGTAAACTCACCTTTGACTTGCTACGCTAGCTTGTCATTACCTAAAAAAGGGCTATTTTCCGCCAAAAACCTTAAATGCTGGTCCATGATGACGGCCACTGAGGCTTTTAAGCAATAGAAAGCAAGGAACTCGAGTCCAAAACGCAACACTCGAAACTGCGCTCTGATTAACACGAGAAGACAATCTGGCTGTGCATTTACGCTAAACTAATGTAAAAGAACAAACGCACAACCCAGGAGATTCCCAGTCTAATTACTTATAAGAAAGCTGTTACGAGTGAAGCCATAGACATTGAAATTCAATAACGGGTTAGGATTTCCCGTTAGTTTTCCCTCCCGAAGAGTCGCATCCCTCATTGCATACAGGGCTTCGTATACAAGCCCGTTCTCCCGAACCGGTGCGCCAGAGCTTTTACATCAAAGAAAGTAATACGATACGAACATTGCAATAGGTAATGTACCTATATAGCCTTGCATCTTTCTGCAGCGCATGTGAGTATGTGAGAAAAAGGTCAAGGTAAAAGGAAAGCACATCCCTAACCTCCTGGCTGAACATAAGGCCAGCTTTTTTACGCTTCACGCTCGAGAAATTCGCATTACATATACGTAAAGATTAAAGAGCTTTGTACCTTTTGGAAGGCTTCCGGAGGAGTCGAATGCTGTTGAAAAGGGCCCACATCGTAACCTCAGTTGAGAATTTGAGAGAATGGGTGGCACATGTTATACTATTAGCAAAGTACTTTTTTTTAAATTAAATCATTTGCACGTTCTACTCTATGCACTCACAGTACTCAGCTGCGGTTGAATGGGAAACCGCCCCCGCATGGTTTAGTTTCACGTGAACGGTTGTCACATTTGAGAACACTTTTATTCGATAAACAGGACCACACCTCCAATTGGCGTAAGAGTCACTCTTACTTATGTCTGCAAACCTTTGACAGCTGTATTAATATGCACCAATGGACCGAGACCGACGTTCTTGTCCTGTGCTCTGCTCAACATTGCTCGGTGCACAATGCAAGACCTGACTTTAAATCACCAGTTACAGCTCTCACTGGTGAAATAAAGTAAAATAAAAAAAAGAAGGAAACAAAGCCTGAGGACTTGTCAAGGTCCCGGATGAAAAGATCGTGAGCTTGTGCACTTGGAGTCTTTTTCTAGTAATAGCAATTTTCTATACTTGCAACTGCTGTTGTACTGTGGCTCGAAACAGAACAGCCACGGTAAGTTTGCGCAGCGTTGCTTTACGAATTAATTAGGATCGCATGGAAACTACACAAACCTGTCCCATAATAAAAGCATTCACTCTTACACCATTGCCACAACACATCAAAATCCGACTCTCTCAGTCTCACATGTGTGTTTTTCTTGCTGTTGCCTTGACTGAGATATGCAAGCGCGGCGTGAGAGGAACAGTGGACCGGACCGTACCCTCAAAGCTTTGCCAAGTTTGTGAAGGAAAACGCTCGGAACCCGATGGGAAGCTGGGAGCACGAAGCACGAGATTTCAGAGGCTTCAATAGGTATGTTCACCCATAAGCAAGACTTCAAAAGACTTGCCTCCGCATGCAAGCTGCATGGATTTTTACGAAAACGTGGGAGGTATGAGAAGGCTGTAATTCAACCTGGAAGTGACAAGGAACTAAACTAAGCTAAATGGCGAGACTCACTAGCCAAACGTCACGCAACAGGGAAACTCGAGAAAGCTCCAGGTTCCAGATGCCTGGCCTTTTCAAGCAGGTACCATTTTTTGAATCCATACGTGGCCAATCGATTGCGGGAGTAATGAATGAAGTTCTCTTCACGTTTAATTCTAGAGGAAGAGGAAGACATATAGTGCGAGAACATTCATTTGATGCTTGAGTGCTACTATATAGTGAATATAGGGTTTCCTGGCAAACAAACCAAAGCTGTGGGAAGCAAAGTATTGTTGCTCGGAGTGCATCCAAGTGACAATTGCTCGTGACAGGCTTTGGGGTTGCAGCAGAGCGAAGAATAGATCAACGTCACCATCTTTAATCCGATTAGGCACGACGCAAATCGTCTTTCCTATTCCTTCTACACTTTTTCTTCGTGGGCCTTTCCTTGGTCAATGCTGCCCAAGCTTGCTAAGAGGGAAATAAACCCCAGTAAATGGATTTGAACCATTTCCTCGGATTTCAACGAACTGCACACCAGCATGCCCTCCTTTGCGACCTTGCCATGCTGGACTGAATTTCAATAATAACCAGGCATATGACGTGCAGCTTTTCAATGTTCTTCTATTCAGCGACGTTCAAGAGAGCAACAACTTGAGAGCTTTTCTTTTCCCTAAAAAAAAGAAGATGAAAAAAGAGAATCTCGAACACGGGAATAATCAAATAGTAAAATCCTCCCCTGTCAAATTCTTCCATCTTTTACAATCGATGCCGTTACAAATGAGAAAGACTCGGATTCCGGGCAGAAAAAATCACCATAGAAAGCTTTTTCTGGTCATCGAATGGAATACTGAGGAAAGGTTGAAATACTATCCCGTCGTTTTATAACCTGTCCAAATTTTTATGAGTTGCAATAGGCATAATGCAATTTGCCTTCATTTGGGAAAATCAAGAGTTCTCTAAAGCCTAAAAATATCAGAGTTACATAATTCTAGCTGGTCAGCTACCTTTCATAGGCATCAGTAAAATATGACAGGACCCTAAGAAAGGCAACATACATGTGACACTGCCGGTGCCGGTGGCAATGGCGAAGGTAAACGGAGCTTGTCTCCCAAGACAAGCAATGGGAGCTTACCTGGGCTTCCACGACACGAAGTTATTTGATTCCAGGAACGCACTAGAACACACGCAACGTCTGTCGTGTAAAGTACACGCTAGGAAAAACGGTTGTCTGATTTTCACGGATGCTATAATAAAGTAATTTCACTTTTGATGTTCAACTAAAAAGTAACGCTCGTCACTGCTAATTCCGTTTGCTCGAGAAGTGGCGCGCAGAAGCTTCAGCGATTTGAGGATCGGTTTATAGATGGCGAAAGGGGTTGCAAAATAAAATAAAAAAATAAAGTATTCATTTTAAACTTCAGGAAAGTTGCAGCTATATTATTACAACTAAGTTCAGTTTATAGATAACTTGAAATTAATAGCAAACTTAATATATGCGTAATAAAAATGGCTTGAAAACAATATTGCATATTTACTGGGATTTATATTATTTATTCTTTTAATCCTATACGCAGGACATCTAGTGGTAGCAAACAAAGCCAAACACGCATTTCTAAGTGAACACGCCTTCCAAGCACTAGCACAGAACCTAGATTTAATGGAAATGACGTGCTTGAAGTGACGGACGTGTAGGTAATAAACAAGACACTTGTTGATGTTCAGTTTAAAGGAATTTTCGAGCGATCCAGTGCAACAGTGTTCTTCGAAGTTATATAACTGAGATAAAGGGTAAGCATTTATTATACTAATAGCAAAGATTGTACTTTGTAGAAACCGAAAGTAAAACCTCCCAAAACAACTATTATAAATAAATAAAAATAGTCTTAATTATTAGAAAAACGGCGTTGACTATAGATTAAACGCTTACTAAATTGTTAGCTACAACATTTTGTAGATCGTTCCGTTGAATGTTTGAGGTTGACATTTGCGTACTCTTAAAAAAGCTTTGTATTGTTCTCGGGTTAAATCATAAATGACGTCAGTGGTTGTAAACTTTTACTTAATCCAATTAAGTACCGCCACTTCCAAGTTACGTTTAGCACAGGAACGTGAGCTCGGTAAAAACTGGCGTAAACTACGTTTTGCAGGAAGCACAGTTTGGGTGGTAAGGTTTCTGACATCCTTGTTAGCGTGGCATGCAAAGAGGTGAGAAAGAACTGTAAATGCCATTAACCACGGGTAATAGAAGGCGCGGTCTTGGTTCACACCCTTAAAACTGGGCAGTACCGCTTGTCCTACTTTAAGCCCCAGAATTATCATACGATCTGTAATAGCTTAAAATTGGCCGAAATACAAGGGTTATTGCGCCTCTTTGACGTCAACGCACTTCTTTCAGGGGGCGAACTCCCTGTTTCCGTGCCTCTTTCTCGAACAATGGTTTTCTTGAATTATTGTATGACATCCCATACTTTCCGTAGGATGTTCTGTGACGTCAGCACTCCAGAAAAGACCCATATATCCACCCCAGCTCAATGCATACACACCCTTTCTTCATGGAGATTCTCAGTTTTCATTGTTTGATAAGGGCGGGAAAAATTTCCTTATTGCCAAGCACAAGACCGTTCCGAGTCCTTGCAAGCAGTCACGTTTAAACCAGTTACGCCACTATATTTATACCTTTGCTTCACTTTATCCTGAATATACAGTTGCAATTCAACGTCCAGGCAAGTCTTATATTTACAGTTTGTGTGTGTGCATATTCAACTTAGCGAAACTCATTTCTCGAGCCAAACTCATTTTGCGAGCTACGTCTTGGATTCGATTCTTGGATTATGGATTCGACATTTGTAGGATGTTGTTGATTAGCCCTAATACTGTTTTACGGTTTCTGAAATATGGAAAGCTTTATCTTAATTATGCCAAGTTTGCTTTCTAGTGTGCCTTTTTGTATCTGTTTATTTTTCGGGTCTGTGAATGTCGTTGAGAGTAGCATGTGCTCGAAGTTGACCAAAAAACATTCAATATGTACCAGCAATGTGCACTAGTAATTTAACAATAGAATGGGCTGTACGCTGTAGTTAGGAGAAATTGAGCGAGTGTTTATTGGGGAAAGTGACGGTTTGGGTCCACTCCTACACTTGTTTGCTTTGGCTAAATCTGCACATGTAATATGTGTCGGTACTTGCATTGCCTAAGTGGTCTGCTGCATCGTTTTAGGTCTAAAGTGGTGACGTCAAGTACTTTTCCTCGCCAGTCGCTTCTACACTTAAGGTTCAGATCCTCAAAATGCCTGGAATATGTCCACGTTGCAAGAAAAACGTCTACTTTGCCGAAGAAAAGGTTGCCTTGAACAAGTCCTGGCACAAGAGCTGTTTCGCTTGTGGTACAAAAGCTTCTCGTATATACTTTTTCTTACCGTCCTATTAATTCACTCCTTTTGTTTCCATTAGCCCATTGCAAGAAGACGCTGGATAGCACGAACGCTACGGAACACGAGGAAGAGTTGTACTGCAAATCGTGTTATGGACGAATGTTCGGACCTAAAGGATACGGTATAACTGATCTTCTAGCTAATGAGAGTCAATTGGCCCTTATGCTCTTGTTTAGGTTATGGCGGTGGTGCCGGCGTCCTGAGCATGGATGACGGAACAGGATACAAGGCAAGCTGTTCAACTCAAAGCTGGTCAAAGAAATTGGCTCATATTTTGCGTTCATTTTTCTCGTTTCTTTGCAGAATGGTCCGCCTACATGCAACATCCCTCAAACGGCTCAAGCCCGTGTTGCTCCGTTGTTAGGAGGTCCTGCTCCGAGAAAACCGTCCGGCAATGGTGTACCGGTTAAAAAGTTTGGTGGAGCTGATATCTGCCCGCGCTGCGGTATGTCATAAGGTGTCAAATGATTAAACGTTGTTGCTAAATGTGTCGTTTCCAGGAAAGGCTGTGTACATGGCGGAAAAGATGATGGGGGGCGGAGCTGCTTGGCATAAATCCACATGTTTCACGTGTGCAGCTTGTGGAAAACGTTTGGAGTCCACTACTCTAACAGAAAGAGAGAACGACATCTATTGCAAAGGTACCTCGCGTTCATTAGGTTCATAAGACACTTAACAGTTTGGTCCAACTTTCCGCTAGCGTGCTATGGGAAAAATTTTGGGCCCAAAGGTTATGGCTATGGGATGGGCGCTGGCGTGTTGCAGATGGGCGAGTGAGGCCTCTTTTTGCGCTCCGGCTTTTGAAAACTCTTCCAGGTAAATGGCTAATTAATTTAGAAACTTTTTCCCTTGAGAAATTCCAGAAAAAAAATGCGGTGGCTTATACGAAGGAGTCGTTTGCTAACTTGGGCAAAACTCGAGGTATTAGAGAGTCCAAGTCTACGGTCCACTTTCTTTTCAAGAATGGATGATTGGTGTTTTACACGGGCTAAATTGATTTACATTTGTGGTTTGGGCCAAGTACAAATGACAGTGATGGTAAAACGAAACTTGTGCTGCCCTGTGCTTGGGCGTTTTTTTATGGTTTTGTCGTGTATTCTCCGAGTTTTGCTAACGGTTACCCATAATAATGGGGACCTTCATGAGCTCGGTGACGTGGGTCAGTGCAAGGAACAATAGGCAAGCAGCCTTCGCGTGCCGTGTTCTACCCTTTATGCCAGGCTGTGACTTTGCCTTGTTTTCCTATAGTTTCCCCCACCCTCATTCTTTTCTTTTCAGTTTTTATGAGCATTTTTCCCCGTATCAAACCCGAGTTTTTGGGGGCAAATGTTGCCTTTTTAGCTACTCTTTAAAAGCCGCAGTGATAAAGGGCATGGTAGACAAAAACGGGTTACATTGGGGGTGACAAAGGGGTGACAAAACTATCGTATTATTAGCGTTGCATGAACCAGCATGCGACTTTTATGGACAAGTAATTTGTTGGTCCCCCCCCCACTTTTCTTTGGTTTTGTCCAAAAAAATACCCCCAAAATTTGGGGCATAAATATCATCTTCTTTGGTTCCGTAACATGACGACAATAGAAACGCAGTATCCAACGGCGGGTGTGACTGCTCTCCCCAGACAAAAAGTTTTATTTTTGGGGTTTATTTTTTCCTCAGATGTGGAAAAAAGGCGGGGTCAAGTAATAAATTATGGTTCAAGTACCGCCTACTCTTTCAATGTCCTCGCACTTTTTCTCTTGTCCCTATCGGGAACCTATCTGGAAAGGCAGCAAAGTCTTTATGAAAAGAGTGACAACATAAGTTGCCTAAAAAACGACAGAAAAACATGTGTCGACAAATACTGGCTTCCGCAACATGCATGTTTTGTAGGGTTGCGAGCATATCTTGGGAGAGAATAGAATAAAAAGCCGTGCTACAACATTAAGGGAGCTCGAGTAATACTTTTTGTGAGGGGAATTGCATGAAGGGGCTTTCAAACCCAAAAGCAAACACTAAAAGTATGAAAGTCACACGCTTAAATGGCAGGATTAACTGTTTTTCCCTTGGCGGTCTTGGGGATGGCCTCTGTATGACTACATATTGTGGAAGTACTCCGCAAAGAAAGATACTATGACCAGGGAGAGGGCTAGAAGTATCCCGAGTTCTATTTATGTAAATCAATAATGCAAAAAAAGATAGAAAAGAAAAAGCAAACGCTCGTTAAAAAAGCTCAAGGGAAAAAAGATAAAAGGAAGCTGCTGTGTATAGCAGCAACAGAAGCTTTTTGACCGATGTTATTATAGAGCGCTAATGCCTTCAATGGGTGTCTATGATAAAGCGTATACAGCCCACAGACGGGAATGAGCTTGGGGAGAAAAAAGGCTTTGTATGTGCAATAGCAGCAGCCGTATCCTGCGACCCAGTGCTAAAGCGTATACATTATATACCTTTTCGTTCCAGTCAGGTTGTTGTAGCCTTTTAGTTGTCAGCTTGGGGGGCCTTCTTATTGACTCGACTGTCAAAACCAAGTCGGGGACGAATAATAAGGAACGATTTAAACGCTAGTCAAAGGGACTCGAGGTAGCCATTGGAGTCAAAGCCTCAAATGCTGTCCCGCTTGCATTCTGTGTAATTAGGAAGGGTGACAGATTCTCGCTGGAATAGACCGTTATGCAGTCGCCCTTTTATTCTTTTCGGTTCCAGGCATCATCCTAATCCCGCCAGCGGTAGATGTGTGGCCTACTATGAATCCCGCGTGTAACCAAATGATCGAAAACGTTAATACGTGTAAACCTCCCGGACTAATTGTTTGTCCTATAGGTTTAGAAAGGCCATAGGGCCCCTAAGGGTTTTGCTTTGCATACAAAGAGGGAGACCGAGCTACATGCCGTGTATGTAACGTAAAACAGCAGCGGGGCAATCCGATCTGGTACTACTTAGTCAGCCTGTATTTGCACAGATGCCTACGGTTAGCAAATAAGGCACCCAGCAAACTTATTAATCTTAGGCCAATCACTATTTAGCATTGGATTGTCTGTTAGGTTTGAATCATAGTATGGCTGGGGAAAACAGTTGGAAATCACTAATGCTTTTTATTAATTTAAAGAGACTATATTTTCGTTGTGTAAATGTACTACAACAAAGAAATTTTGCAAACTTGTCTAATACCGACCAGCGGTTATCGAGGACGGAGGCCGAATGTTCGGTTAACGAGGTTAGCTTACCAGGCGGGAAATTTTCACTGTTGCCCAATAATGAATGTTCTCGCTGCGGGTTATGTAGAGCTTAAATTTATACACAAAAAATATACCTTCCGTATCTAGTACGGAACAGCGAGATTGGATTAATAATATAATAATAATGTAGTTCGTTTTTCTGCAGAGCTGCTACGGAGGAAAAGCAAAAACGTCTTCGAGGCTAAAAAACTGCACTTTTGTTCTGTTCGGTCCCCATAGTATTGAATCCTCCTGTTGGATGAAAATTTGTTTGCAGTCCAGTGCCAATATGCGGGTGTTCATTTCCAATTATATAATCTCATTCCAAATCTCCACTGCTGAATGTCATGTTTCATCTTCAAGACCTTTTTGACGAGATTGGTGTAATTCTGTGCCTTTTTTAAAGAGCTATTGACTCTTTTTACGCCGTTTCCTATGTACCGTGTAAAAGTGTGACGCTTTGTTATAAGAAAAAGAATGTGGCAGCAGCGTTTCTGTACTAGAGAAATTATAATATAGTTTTGGGACCAATAAAGCTCTGTCTCTCTTTAGCCTGTCGGGGTGAGTTTAGAAGAAGCCAACAGCCGTCACAGAAAATATGCAGCAACAAGGCGCGCACATTAGTAAGGTCGGCGAGTCGATGAAGATGGAAGAAGATATTTTAGCTGGAGCGAGTGTGTGATACTCCGTTGCTGGTTCCTTAACGCATAATCTTTGACGCTTGGCTAAAACGGTTCATTATCGCTCGCCTTTTTCTGACAATCATTGGGGCATTCCAAATTAGCCTTCCATATGGTTCTGATTTAATGGGAGAAATGAAGATGATGGAAAGTCTGAAAGCGCCTGCCGTTGTTTCGCTGCTGATGGCGTCGGCGCAGGCTTCTCATTTTTCGCTGCCTCTGCTCACTCCTTCACACGTACACAAAACGATGCAATATGTGCCCAAGACGCCTTTCGACGCTGCCGAGGCTCCAGAGCACGGATTGGAGCACATAGCCTGATGGAGGCGGTGTTTCCGAAACCACCCCATTGCAGCATATACCATGCAAAGCGTGGTGCTGCTTCGGCCGCTGCTGTCAACCATCAAGTTCCAGCAACTTATCCAACCGCCCCATCAAATGTGTTGAGCCGGACGCCGATAATCTCATTAGATACTCAACACGGGTCCTTACGGTTGGCCTTAAACAGCTTGCTCGAAAACCTAAGCCCGAATCCTTTCTAGGCGTGTGTAGAGACTTGACCGAAACAACAACACTTGAGCGTCCCGTGTACGAATGTGTGCGTGATTAGTACAAGTGCGTGGGGTTATGTTTTCTATGGTGTAGAACGAACATCGAATTTCAAGAGCCAAAAGTTCGTTTACCGACGTATGACCAAGCAAAGTACCAAAACTTTCACATGTCAGAACATCAGCACTCTTTCGAAGCACATGTTCTCCGTCGATCGGACTCCTTCCCGTTACTGTCGTCTTCACAGCACCTCAATCTTCCCCATGCAGGAGGTAACATGATGCTAGGACTAGCTACCTTACCGTTCTCAGCGGTTATCGAAGACATGTCCAAGAAACGCGTCAAAGCGTCTTCCTGGTCAGCTCCCGGGCGGTTGTTGCAGAGCCCTTCGTATTCGTCCACCCCTAGTCCCCAACCCGATCTCAAAAGTGATTTCAAAAGTAGTCGTAAGCCGGTACTCAAATTCAGTGTGAGTGCGATCTTGGGGCTCGACTTGGAAGAGAACGAAAGTAACACCCCCGACTCGAGATCCTTGACTGAATCAAGTCTGGACAAAGCCACTCCCAAGTCGGATGTCAGCTTAAACTTAAATGATTTCACCACAGAGGGGCAAGAGATTTTGCAACGCCTCGGAAGCTTTTCCAGAGGCCATCAACCGAATTTCACGTGTTTATGTTCTTACCCAGGTAAAGCCGGTCTAATTGTTGTTTTTTTCTTGAAAACTTTTGGTAAATCTTAAAGTCTTGGTTTTAAATAGGATTAGAATCCTATTCCAAGTGCAGTCTATGTGGAAAGGAGCCGGTGGTCAACTTGATGAGGCCCGTTCCTTGCCCTACGTATTTGAACGCGTATCTGCGACCTTTAATTGGACCACCTCAGCTAACGTATTGTGGTAAATATTAGCCTGTTTTCTGTTATCTATTCTGGGAGTTGGAGTTGGGTACTACAGGTTGACGGGGGAAGAAAGGATGCTGGATCGTGTAGGATGTTGAGTATACTCTCGTCATTGCTTGTGCAAATAACTCTGGGCGAATTATACGTGGGACAAATGATGGGATGACAAAGAGAGGGTCAAATGGTTGAGCTCTGCTTACACAAACAGTAGCAAAAACATGGAACCTCTCCATCGCAAGTCTGTAACATTTCTCCCCCCGTGTCCCACGATTGGGGAAATTTATTTGCTCATCTTATGCCCAAAATGTGTTTGCCAGTGCCCTTGAGTAAATTAATTCATCACTACCTTTTTTTTATTATTATTTTTTGGGGGATTTCAGAGTGTCATAGATTCTAATTCTTTTTCCATTTTACAGTATTAAGCGGTGTTATTATTATTATTGTATTTATATATTTTTTTATTTAATTTTTATTTATATATTATTATTACAGTATTAAACATGTTAGTACTCTAAAGAAAACAAATTAATTATTTTTGGCTATTTTTCTTTAGTAAACTTATTTAATCTTCTTTTTTTACAGCTCCGAATTCAAATGGAACAGCAAACTTTGTGACTTCGGCCGGGATGCCTATTCCAAGGCATTCCATGTCTTGGTTCGCGTCACCTCATATGCATCAAGAGCACTTGGCTTTGGTAACTAGCGGTTCTACTTTGATGACAGCCTCCGTCACGTCGACCACCTCGTCTTCCCTACCACGACCAAGGGCCCGTAGAGGAATGATGAGGCGGGCCGTTTTTTCGGAATTACAGCGAAGAGGCCTGGAAAGACGATTTCAGTTGCAAAAATATATTTCCAAGCCAGAACGCAAAAAACTGGCAGAGAAGCTTGGATTGCGCGATTCTCAGGTAAATAAAAATTAAACTTTAACAGTTTTTTTTTCTATCGCGTTTCTCGAAACGTAATTTCAGAGAAAACGTACAATTGCAGATGCAAATGTGTAAAGGCAAATTCCGCGTAGGTTTTTCTTTCCTATAAAGGAATATAGTTGGTTCATGGGAAAATGACGCACTGAATGGAGTGAAACCTGAAAATAGTCGTACTACGCAAAGAGGGCTAAGTAAATTAAGTGTGAAATTCGTTCAGGTCTCTCAGGTGTCGCTAATGATAGCATTTCGTACTCAACAACCTGTTTACTTTAATATATGGGTAGTTGAAACACTTGGAAATTCTATTACTCCAAACATTCGTTTAAGCGGAAATGGAGCATTTATATCCTTATTGCTTCTCGTCGAAAGCCCTAGAGTTATACTAAATAACCTAGCAAAACCACTCGGTTAAATGTCGTTGCACTCATCTTGTAAAATAACTTGCGTATAAATCAGCCAACCCGGACAAGTCCGTTAATGGCTGGCATGCGGCTTCGTCGTTTTCCTGTTAGCAGATATGGTATGTGGAACGACATTACATTGCTAGACTGGAGTCCAATTGTTTAGTTAGTTGTTTCCACGCACGCAAATTTTTCCGGCTCTAAGCCTTGTATGGCAGAGCACCTATATAACAAATACTATCGTATAGATGAGGGACTCATCTAATGGTAATTATAATTGTACAATTGTCTTTTTGGAATCGTTTGTGCTGGGAACTGTAGGTATGCTTCAGGCTATCTATATAATTGCTGTAGTGTGCAAAAAGCAGTGTCCTATCTCACTGAAACGTAGAGCAATGCATTTAAAGATATTAAAATACATTTAAACTTGTAGGTTGATATGAACTTCATATGAAATCATATGAGCAAGCAAGTGTCTCCGTTTCGGGTATCTTTTCTAATTTTCCAAATTAGGTTGAAACAGACCTTAGCCTTAGGACTTTCATAATATTAATAACCGTTATATATTGTTATAAGCTTATATTACTTGCCCGGCATCCCGACGTTTTATTATTATTGCATCTATGGCCTCGCTACGGCTGTGTTAACAATTAGTTTCGGTTTTTGTGTAGGTCTTTAAACGGCAGATATTGTGTCATGGCAGCGGCATTGTTTGCTAACAATTTGGCCAGTAAATGCGTGGCGTCCAAGAGGCGTATTTATTATTGCATGTGGCCAATTGCACCCTGCCATCTGCAGGCCGTAATTTCCTCTTATTAAGTGTCATTAAAATCTCCGGCCCACACACCTTCGTTTATCCTTTAAGTAGTAGCCTTTTGAATTCATACGTGTGTCGGTATACGCCGGTATTTTTTTTTCAACCTTAATAATACTCATAATCTAAATCATATGCGTCACTTAAGTGGGGTAAGGGTTTTATTGTTTCTGTACGCCTCGGGTTTTTTTTGTTCTTTGGCGGGGTTGCTCAATTGATATTGGTATGAAATCATAAAGTAATAGGATGCAAGCAGAGGCAAAAGCCAGCAGGGCGAAAGCTATCGTTTGTCCATATATTCGGCCTCAATGGTGCACTTGCCGCGGTGACTGCGACAGTCAGGCTCCCACCAAGGCGTCATTATTTGTGTCCAAATGAATTGCCATAGAAGGCCCGTGCCTGCCACAGCTGCCACCCTGGAAATGAAGAGCGCAAAAAGGATGCTGGCGAGAAGAATTCTTGTCCGTATAACCCACAGAAGACCGACTTCGCTGCATTTCTCGATTCTTTTCGGTTGTGATATGAAAGCAGCTTACAGCACTCATGAAACCTTCAGCAGCCATGTAAGAAAGTCTATCACAGGGAGATGAGGGCTGAAGGCGAATATGGTCAGCAATCGCTACGTTTTATAACTCTCCTCCTCTTCCCCCTTCTCGTGCGAGTTTCCACGCGTAAACCCCTTTATCCGTCCCAGAAAAAAATCAGTAAAAAAAAAATGAGAAAGGAAGCAAGAAATGGGCTGCAATAATTTTCCAGCAAATATGATAAGGTCTACATCAAACACATCTGGATATCACAAGGTTATAGGGAATGATTGTCTAATGAAATTTTGCGGCTCTATTGAGGAGTGACAAGGGGAACAGAGCTGTTTGCATAATAGGAGCAGGGGAGTCCTCGAGAAAGAAATTTTTAAAAGATGTGAGAGGAAGAGCAGCTGGAAAACACAGAAAGATATAAGGAACAAAAAAAAAGTAAATGAGTAGAGAATGCAATGATAGTTTTGCGATTAGTTAGGTCAACAGGAATGGGAACACGGGGAAGATGACTGTTTATCTTCCTCTTTATGAATCGCGTTTGTCAATACAAGCCCATGCGAGGGAGGGGAAAGTTTGGGGCGGGCGGTTCAAGGGAAAGCCAGTTTTCGGGAAATATTAGCTACTCACCCCTGTCGCACAAGGCAAGGCAATGTGTTGTCGTTTCCTTATTTTTTTTTTGCTTTTTTTTTCTTCGATCCTGAAAGCAGAAATAATCATGAAGTTGTCTACTTCGATCTCCAGCTGTGGGTATGGATATGAGTATCCAAGGTGGGCGGGAGTTTGTCGGAGATTTGAAATTGAAGGGGATCTGTGTATTATGTAGCTTATGTATAATAGAGTTTTGGGGAGAAAGAGGGGAAGGGAAAGTGATTTGGCCAAGCTTTTCGGTTCAGCCAAGCGTTGAAGAAGGCAATTTCATGCTAATCGTCGGGGGCCTGTCATCGCCATCTGAGGCTGGGGGGCTGTCGACGCCCTAATGAATACGGCACTTAAGTTCCACGGAGCTCGTTTTTGGCAAAACAATTCTTTGCTTCCCTCTTCACTCCCGAAGAACTGCGCGTTCGGGCTTTTTCTTCTGTGTAAAGAAGCTTATCCTTTACCACTGAACAGGCGAATCCCGAACGGGGTGGCCGGGATGGCCAAAATGACACGGCAATCAAAGATTCATAACCTTCTCAAGCACCTAGCCACTCGGCAGGTTCGGTGCAAGAAGTCATTATACATATAAAAAAAAATAAGAAAAAAAGTTTGGGGATCAGGGGCACTACTACCCCGCTAATATCTCGTTCGGCAAGCCAGCTTCGTTGACTTTAGAGCGGCAGTCTGGCGATGAGGTCCTTTACGAGTAGTGAGTTATGATTCAGCTTCAGCGCTTTGAACTTACAGCCGGTTTACCCCCTTTACCAAACTTTCCAATTCTTTTGACAGCGCTCCTTTCTTCTGATTGGCGTCGTTTAGGATGACGACAGTCTCGGCACCCTTGACTATTAGCCTCAGTTACCCCTTAACACGATGGAGGATAACATTGACAGATTAGAACCAATAACGTTTTTCAATGGAACTTTTTTTCAGGTATGGTAAAAATTGAACAGCGCGGAAATGAAAATGGAGTTAGGGGTGACTTTTGAAGGTTTTGCATACTATTTTGTCGATGGTGGCCGTCATGAGACGCTTTTTAGTCAAGAGGTCGACGTACAATGATGGATGACTTAATGACCCCCTTGTGCCAAGCCCCATGGCTTCATTGCCGGACTGTCACGAGCAGAAAGCGTCCCGTGATTTTTATCCATCCCTTTGTGCCATATGCAGTGTCAACCATCCATTCTGAAAAACCGTTCCTTCCTTGGTAAAGTCATCAGTCTCTGCTGCTTTCATGCCGGCATTGGTCTTTGCGCTTTACATTACCAGCATCCCTAGTTCTCTACTCGAGAATCTGTCAACTTTTAAGGGATTTGCCCCAACTTCGGCAATTATTAATTTATATTAACGTGTAGGCCCTATTTCCTTCGCCTTTTCCACTATTAGAAATGATTGCACCTGACAGATCCGTCCTTGCTGCATGCATAATGGACTGTTTTGCCAGCCCAGTCCTCTTGACTTTCGCACACGTTGCTCCTATAGTCACATGTACTGTATATACAGTACGTGCAAAACTTGGAAGGTGGAAGGCTAATTGCGACTGTTTGCGTGTGGCAATGCTGACGTAAGGCGAGCAGTAAATTGCAGGTTTTGTTTCTTTGTTTGCTCTTCGCAGCAAAATGAAGTCAATTATAATCGCGAAAATAGTCGTGCTAATTAGAGCTCTGTTATTACAAATGGAAATTACGAATGGCAACGTGGAGGTAGTTTGGACGTGGGCTCCATTTCTCTGTTGTTTTGCCAAATCGGAGCAGCTACGCTACGTGTATGCTAAAAAAGTCTAAAAGAAGGTGAACAAACAAATTTGTTATCGTAGCGTTTGTAATAATATTATGCTGGTTTCCGGTCCGGGATTGAAGAGGGGCATTTTAGGTTTTGCGTTTGCATTGGTGTAGTAACAGGTCCTTTTATAATGACAGTTACGTTGTCTATTGTTAACATTGCATGTCAATTCTCAAGCCCCACAAATGCACACACCTGTCCGCTGTATTTTGCCCCGTAATTGTTTTACAAGTGCCGATGACATATTGTTAACATAATATATTATTGTTCTTTTGCAGGTGAAAATATGGTTTCAAAACCGTCGTATGAAATGGCGAAATTCTAAAGAACGAGAGTTGCTGGCTGCTGGGGGGTCCAGGGAACAGACTTTGCCCAACAAGAATAATCCTCACCCAGATTTGAGTGATTCCGAGCTGGAACGGAACGCGCGCGCCCTTCAGCGGTTCTTCGACGAAGATCTTGTTGGCGTCGTGGCCTCCGCCGCGACTTCTATGGGCAGCAAAGAGCAAAAATCGTCCCTCTCCAGTAACAACTTCGCCCATTGCCCGCTTACGAATACGTCTTCCCAGGCCGGTGGAGCTCTGTCGCCCGGAAAAAATGGACCTAATGAGGATGTGGCTGAAAGAACGACCAAGAGCTTTGACTAGCTAAATGAGACGGCAGACTGGAGCTCTACATGACGTAACAGCCATACAATGGCGAACTATTAAGCTGGGACGAGAAAATGACCTTACATTTACAGTACGTCTGGACTCGTAACGTAGACTTGGTCATCAATTAAAGGACATTACTGCCGTAGTAAAAAAAAGAAACAATGAGATAATACAGCGTTCGTAGAAGACTCCGTTACCCATTTTTAAAAATTGCAGTCTGGTGGACTTTGTATTCACGCCATTCAAACGTATAGTACAGTGTCAGACGCATACAAAATATGGATGGGCGCTACGGTGTGCAGATGCGAGGACAGAGAACATTCACCCTCCGTTTATGTACATTGCAAGCCGTGTAGGGCGGTTGAACCTTGTTGTGTACATGTTTCCATGTAGATTTGCTAATTAAAGCGCGTATTACGGTAATCCTGTAATATGATGTCTGGCATGTAGCAGTAAAAAAAACATTAAAAATGTAACGCGTCTTATATAAGTTCCTTTACTCGGTCTGGAAACTAGGCACGCTGTCAATTCTGTGTATGCTGTCGAAAAGATCGTCCTTGACGATTACATCACAACATTAAAGTATCATACGTACTTGCCGTGTCCCAATGAGTTCTTACATTATGGTCTCGACGTAAGTATATGAGCGCTTCTGTTTTTTTAGCAGGGGGTTTCTTAAAGTAAACAAGACGCATGTTTTGTTCCCGAGTCCTGTAACGTGCTGGAGAAGACAAGATGGAAAGCGATTTGTTGTGCCTCTTCCTTTTTTTGGTCTTTGAATCTCCGGAGTCAAGCACAGCGGCAAGATTTTAAGTTAACGCCTTAGCGAAAGGCCAATTTTGGTTGCCAACGTCAGAGCCTGCTAATGCAAGGCCAACATGTTCGGTTAATTTTCCAAGAATTGAAATTGGCGGGGGCCAATGAACTTTGCAGAAAATATTTTTTTCCCGGACGAAAAGGAAGGAAACGCGTACTGCAAACAGATAGAGGTATGCCAAGCGACGTGTTTGATGTCATGGATGTGTGCAACGATGTTTTTCTAGTCCATTTCAAGAGTATTCTTTGTGCGTTTTTTTCTTCATTTTTTTGTATACGCTCCTGGATCCCGTGGACTCGGCTATGCCTGTTTTTCTCGAAAACCTGTGTGGAGTAAGTGATACGAAAGTTTAGCTGTAGGCCATTCACACAGCGCAAGGAGCGCAAAATATAGGACGCCCGACCAAAAAAGAAAAAGGTCGCACGTGTAGGCCTCAGCTTTTCACGGGACTAAGTCGCTGGCCACTGGGCCGCAACAAAACCTGCAAACCAGCAATTTCTAAAAGAAAAAGTAGAGAGAGTAGGGGGGCTTGAACGCCTGCAAGCAGCACAAGAAAAGGTAAAAAGTTAGACAAGGAACTTTTTTATCTAACGTTTCCATAGAAAATTGGCTGCAACTTTGGCTCACTTGAAGAAAACGGGGAGGTAGGGTTTGGGAGATTTTTTTTTTTGGTCATGTGATCGGCCTTCACGCACGGTTCTTTGCATGTCCCCTCCCTCCTTAACTCCTGTGAGACCGCCTGAAATTTACACAACTTCGGCCTGGCTTGCCAGCTATTTTCTACTATTGTGAACAAGGCCTCCGCCCCAGGCAATGCGGGAAACTAAAAATTCTCATCTGAGGGGGAAGAATTCGCAATGATGGCGAAGCCAGAGGTCGACGCCTGGCGGCCATTTTGGAAGAACCGGATGCAATTATCGACAAAACCAAACGCCAAGTTTGCTTTTGCGTCGCGGCATGACATGCAAAAAAGCTGGTTGCTAAGGCGGAGTAGGTGGAAGTGGGAGGGAAAACCTTTCAAAAATGCATACGCCAGATCGAAGCCAGCTACGACAGGGGAAACCCAAAAAAAGGAGACGTTGGCATCGAGCGGGGGGTTTGCAGAAAGGCGAAAGAGGAAGGAAAAGAGGAGAAGTAGTGGATAATCTAGGGTGGTTGGAAACGGTAGGGGAGTTATAGCGGAGGGGAGGTTGCACGAACACGTCAATACTTAAAGGTGTTTCGCACAGCATAGCAAGGTTGTTGACCAGGCCGATTCAACTTCACGTTCACGGCCAGACGGAACCGCGACCGCGCGGCGCACAAGGCGGAGCAGAGTAGTTTGGACGACGTAAGCCGCCCGCTTTCGGGCTCGGGACTACGGCCGAGGCGGATCGAGTGCGTAGAAGCAAAGGAAAAGGCACAGCTAGGATGTCCGTGTGGCGGGTAGGTAAATGATAAGGCTTTGATGAGGCCATAGGATGGGGCTGGTGGAATGAAAATGGGGAGTCGCCTTCACTTTAAGGGTGGCGTAAACAGCCCAACGTCAGTAAACCCCCGCCCATAGCAATCCGCGGTTCAGCAGCCATTTTAATAGAGGCGTCCCCCTATTAAATCGCAAAAAATGGAGGAACAAAACTGAGCCCAGTTCGAGCTCGGAAGACGGTTTGGGAACTGAAAACCCCAACTCGGTTTCTTGGGAACCCCCCATATATGTAATGGGCATTCTCCAAGGTGGGGTGGCTTGGTTCTCCGTGGGATTTTGCATGGGAGGCCTAGGCAGTTGAGTTGCCAATCCGCCATGGCAAACCGTATTCGCTGTGCGGCGCTGCTAGGGGCGTCGCACCCCGATGGCAGCTCAGCAAGCGAGCAAAGCAGCTCGAATGAGTGCAGTGCGTAAGAACAAGTAGAAAGGTAGGGGCAAAGCGAAAAGAAGGAAGGGAAGGAGGCCTGGGCCTGGCTCATGTGTTGCCGAGTTTGCACGGCTTTTGGGAGTGTTGGAGAGAACGGTTTAGTGCGTGACGTTACTGGCTCTGCTTCTTTAGGCCTCAGCAAAAAATTTTTTTGTTGAACCTTCAGTGTTCTCCTTACTTTTATTGCAGTGTGGTAAACCCTCAGCCAAAAAAAAGGGTTTCAGAAAGGGAAGTTTCAGCGAAAACCATTGACGAATTTAAGAGCGAAGTGAACGGTTTGATCCAGTGTGCAAAAGTTTTTATGATTATAGAGTCCCTTCACAGTGTGATCCCTTTGGCGTGTCAATCAATGAGGACACCTATGGGTGTCAACGTGCGAAGATCTGGACATGGATCATAACGATAATAATAGTAGTTGTCGAACTGAGTGAAATGAGTGTTTTCATTTTCAAGAACGCAACTCGAGAAAAGGTAAGCCTGGACTCTTGATTTCCTTGGCCACCTACCGACTTGGGGGTATCGGTATGGACAATGGAGCGGTGCATCTTTTTTGTGACAAAATGAAAATCTTTGGCTCTTAAACGGTTTTGCGTGGCGCAACACTTCTTTCCTTTGTTCGCTGTTTTTGCAATCAATACGCCCAGCAGAATGTGGGCAG
This sequence comes from Lepidurus apus apus, assembly GCA_022832285.1. NCBI lineage: Eukaryota > Metazoa > Arthropoda > Branchiopoda > Notostraca > Triopsidae > Lepidurus > Lepidurus apus. The sequence continues at coordinate 67,866 of JAGJRO010000022.1, read as the reverse complement.
TGCAGTGGCAATCATATCTTAGGTCGTAGTCGTCCAACTAGAAGTAGATGACTTTCTAGCCAGCGTGCAGGTCATGACTCCATTAGCATTGCCGCCAAGTGCCAGGCGAAAACGAACCAGAAGCTCTTTCTTACGTTACACGTTAGCGCTAATTTATACGGTCAAAATCCACGCATAAGGCAAACGCGTCCAAAGTTCCTCAGCTAAAATCCGCAGCGAAGAAATGAGAATACAGCGAAGCAGAAGAAGAAGAGAGAGGCAGAAAGAGAGAGCGTAGAGGGAGGTATAGTGTGGAAGGGGAGGACGCAAGGGAGAGGGAAAACCTACTCTGCAAAAGTTGGACGTTTTAGCCTTGGCTCAGCGGCGGGCTTGCTTCTGGCTTTATCTTTTTTCTCGGCGGTATTCGTACGCCCTCCCGAACGTAACGTTTTCACGTCGTGGGCATGGTAGTAAGTAGATAATATAAGAAACGAGGCCTGCTGCATTGCCTGGCTTCGTATTGCGGGTTGGCATTTTCGCCATGGCCCTTTTGCTCGGGTCCAACGGCCGTTCCCTGCTCTCCGGAAAACGCATAGAACGCAGACTTGCATTGATCCGAAGGCCGGAGGCGGCCTAGGCTTTTACACGCGTCTTTTTTATGAACGTGCCTTGGTGCAAAGGCAGTGGGCTGGCAAGGACCTTGCAACATGGCGATGAGGCGAAAATGGGGAGGAGGGAAAGAATGGGCACAAAGAGGGCCAAAAAGACGAGGTTGCAAGGCTGGACTCCAGGCAAAAAAAAAGAAAAAAAGGGAAAAGAAAGAAAAAAAGAGCCCAGGCCAAAGGAGATAAGAAAGCCTACCCAGGCCTAAAAGCGTTAGAAAACCGGACTCGCCAACCAGCTTTTCTTGTGTCTTGTATAGGCCTAGAATAGGGGAGCGAAGGAGAAAAAAGAGTACGCACGAATAAGAAGAATGGAGTGGAAGAGAGCGTGAAGTGGTTGTCTCTGGGCTTGCAAAGAAAAACCGGATGCTTGTCAAGTTTTTCGTAAGAATATGTGTAGTGCGCAGTCCTTAAAAACAAAAAAGTATCCAACCCGCCCTGCAATGAAACATTTACTATAATTGTATGGAAGCGACATTAGTACAGGGTCGAAACGGAATAGCCTCCCACATATTCGCTCTAAAAGACAGTTAATTTTTTGTTTAAAAAGGAGGCATGGTTGCTAAATCCCCCTTCGTTGCGCTCTGACGTTAAAACCGGGAAAATGTGTCATTCGTGCATATCTGGCCCCTTTCGCTATAGGCTTTGAGAGGGATAATGATGGCCTTGAGGTTTTTGGTTTTTCGGTTTTCGGCAAGGGCAATAGACGCCATGCTATGAGGCTGCTGTGCTTTGCTGGCTAAAGAAAGAAGATTGGGCTTACGCTTGTAACGCTACGCCGTGCTATTCGCTTTCTTTTTTTCGAAGAAAACTGTTGTGTATAATCTGCGTCAGCCCCAGAGTCTTTTTTTTTCGAAGCCGTTTACCGGCTCATATGCTTAGATAGTGCGATAGCGTGTAAAATACCGGAAAAGTGAATGTATCGTGGCCGACTTGCTTATCGTGGTTTAAACGTCCAAGGATTGCGAGCGTTTTCTATCATGTTTGATACGATGATCGGCTCAGCGTCGAGTTCGCACTAGCGATGTAATGCTTTCAAACTAAAACCGGGAAAAAAATCAAGAAGAGTAGGATAGGTTTAGTGCCGTGCGGATTTCTTTAACGCCACGCGTTACTAAGGATTTGTTCCCTTTACGCGCTAGTAGGAGCGGTGGTAGGCCTACAAGGAAGCTCATCTAGTTTATGGCGGCCATCAATGTCATCACTGGTGTAGCGGCCCATACTTTCCCTTTCTATTTGGTTACCAGCCTCAACTTGAATTCTAAAGAAGATAGGCCCACAAACACGCGGACAGCATACGTAAAACAAACTTCCTGCGTTTATCTTTATTGCTAGTCGCATATTTTTTTCAATTTTTATTAGACGTTTTTCTGATAAGGCGTATCAGTTCGCAAAGTAGAGGACACGGATTGAGCAACCTGCAACCTTACGTGCGATAGCTAGCCTGTGGATAATTGTCGTTTTAGTTCCCTGAATTTTTCATCTGAAAAGGGCCTTTTCACTAGAAAAAAGGTTCCAAGTAACGAAAGCTTTTTTTTTCCATCAGATTATGCTATGTGAGGAATGTTGTCCGAGTGACTCAAGTGAAAATAAACTTGAAAAATGGCCTGGGTTTTATTGTATAATATTTTTTGTGTTTTGATTATGCATATGGTAATGTGATTCTTTCTTGTTTTGTTGCAGGTCCCACAGCGAAAGTGGCATTTGCGAAATTTATCTGAAAGGAAGGCAGGGAGAGGAATTGGCGAAACAAGGATATAAAACGAAAGAGGGGAAAAGAATCGGCCAGGGAAAAAAAAGCCAATACATTTTTCGCCATGAACAGCCCAGGGCAGCAATACTGCCTCCGTTGGAACAACCATCGTTCCAACTTATTAAACGTGTTCGATCACTTGCTTCAAACCGAAGCTTTCACGGACGTTACTTTGGCTTGCAATGGCACGTCCATCAAATGCCACAAGATGGTCCTGGCCGCGTGCTCGTCGTACTTCCAGTCTCTCTTCCTGGAGAACGCGTGCGCGCATCCTATTGTCCTGTTCAAAGACATTGGGTACGGCGAACTCCGTGCCATTTTGGAGTACATGTACCGCGGGGAAGTGAACGTTGCTCAAGAACAACTGCCCTCACTGCTCAAAGTGGCCGAAGCTCTCAAAGTCAAAGGCCTCTTTGAAGATGACAGCGGGAGCGAGTCCGGCATTCCGTCTGCAGGGAGAACTCCTACACCCATAGCTACCTCACATGCTCAGTCTCACATTCAAACAACTACCTCAGGTCAATTATCAGCCGTTATTCCTACACCACGTATCTCAAGTACACCCATTTCTTCATCCGCCTCAGTTACAGCGGGCTCACAGCTGGGCGGGGACTCGGCGGCCGTCACCGAACGTCTGGCCGATTCACACCCTCCCTCCAACCCGCCCACGCCCCGACCCCGATCGCAGACGCCCTCGGCCTCCAGTCCCCATCCCCCGCTCCTCAGCACGTCCGCTGCCAACAACAATGCCTCATCCTCCTCCGCCAACGTGGATCCCCGTGACTTCCTTTACCGGCCTCCCTATAATATGTACAAATCGCCGTTGTTGAGTCCGCCTGCCGATCAGTCCGTGCCTCTGTCCATGTGGCCGCCTCTCGTCATGCCCTTACACTTGGGGGCCTTTGAGTCCGCGCTGTCCACACTCGGCCCGCGTGAAAGGGAGCAGGCATTAGCCATGTATGGCTTCCATCGCGACCGCGATCGAGACAAAGATCGAGATCGAGATTCCAGCCTTCCCCTGCCTTCCTCCGGTGGACGCGAGGATTCTTTCCCCTCGGGCTCTGCGAGCAAACGTAAGCGAATGCTAGAGTCCGCCGCTGGGGACACGCCCATGCTACGAAACGTGTTGGGACCGCACCTGAAAAGTCACGAAATGCCTCCTCTTTACCCATTACGCACTTCTTCCCAAGGTTCGGCCAACGATGATCGGACGCCCTCAGGATACGCTGCCTTGGTAGGATACGCCGACGTAAGTATCCATTAAAAAACCAGAAACTTTTTATACCTTCATTGTGGAAAAACAAAGCGAAAATGGACACAATTTAGGGAAAGCTTCGTTAGTTAGAAAAGGGAGAAAAAGCTGCCACCATACACAATACCGTTTAAGAGTCTTAAGCCTTCCAGGAAGTCGATCCAATTTCCAAGTCTTTGAAAAACTCTTTCTGCGCAAAATGTTGGTCGTACTAAGGCAATTAGCCGAGTTTCTGTTCGCTTCATAAAAATAAAAAGTTACGCTTACGAAATCGATGGAGCGTATGGTGGCTAGGCCTAACGCTGAGTCGCAGGTTGCTTTTATTTTTTCTGGTGTATTACGAAACTTGTTGACGTGTTGACGAGAAAAAGTTGTGGGCTTTCTTTTTTTTAAAAAAGGAAAGGACCTTCGAAGTTATTAGATACAGTAATTACTGCTTTATGTAGTGGACTTTTAATTACACAGTCGGTTGTTTCGTAGGATATTTTCTTCATTTCCGAGATATAGTCTCAAATTCCCCTTTCGGAAGTTGGGCTTTCCATGAAACGTAAACTTTCCGTAACTTGCAGCTTTAGAATGCTTGCTTAACAAGCTAGAACGCAGAAGAAAAAGAAGCGCCTGACAAGCAGCCCAGTTTTAAGTCACAACGTAGGTTTACGTTCTACGTTGGCCTAACAGGTGGCAGGCAAGATAGAGACCAACTTTGTTTGATCGACAAAATACACAACGCTTGAAGCTATATTTGTTTCATAGCGTATCATTAGTTTTCATAATGTAGGACTTGTTTAGACTTGCGACATCTGAATATATTTTTTAACCTTGTGAACGATATATAAAGTGTATAAGAGTACATGAACACGAAGTTAGCGGGAGAGGAAAGGAATAGGTTCTTATGATTGCTGAGTAAAGAGGGAAGATCTTTTTTTCCTTAACGAGTTTTCTTATTTTTCCAGCGTTATGGCGGAAGAGATCGTGATGACGACTGGCCGAATGCCGATACGGGTGAAGATGATCCGAACGAATCGGTAAGATTAAGTGACTTTCGCAGTAAGCCTTTCATGTCATTTTTTCCCCTGTACGTATAGATGGGTGACTATGGCGCCTTTCCATCGTCGCCACACTCGGACAAACGGGGTATGTGTGACTTTTTTCCCTATATTTTTTCTTTATTAAGGTCGTCTTACTAGACTAGGGTTGACTTGAAAATATGTTGCACACAGTACAACAGTTGTCACTTTAAGCCCTTAATAAGTTAGGGTGCTCTAATCCGCCCTGGTCTATCAGAGTACCAGAATCTGGTGGTTTTGATGGCGGAGGCCAAGGGCAAGACCACAAAATCTCTTCCCTGTGCTGGAAGCATGTCGTATGTTAAAACAGCCAAGGTTTTTATTCAGTCAAGACCGGGGAAAATGTTCTAAAGTTCCTTTAAATTGCTCGGGGCTAGTTTGATGTAGACTTTTGCTTGCTTTTTTGTAACATTTCCCCCTCCAACAATCGAAGGCTTTGTATAGCCTATTGTCGATATTTAAAAAAAAATTAGTTTCTGATAAAAAATTTGATGAAGTGCAAGACTTGTTGTCTCCATGCACAAAGAACGAGGGGAAGAGGGTTTAAAAGTCTATTATCACGCGTTTTTATGATTTTATGATGAGAGTACCAGTGAAAAGGTGGAGAAGGGCAATCTTACCTGGTTTTCGGGTGTATTTATATTCCAAAATGATTGTGTTCTGCAGATTTGAGTGGCGCCCGTATTGCTCCGTATGTGCCCACCCAAAAGCTGGAATGGAAACGTTACAAACAGTACACCAGCAATGATATCACGGCCGCGATCGACGCGGTGAAAGGTGGAATGAGTGCATTGCAAGCCTCTCGCAAATTTAAAGTGCCGTCTCGCACCCTCTACGACAAAGTGAAGAAGTTGGGCATTGCCACCACCCGCCCGTATAACCGAGCTTCCTCCAGCAACAACAACGCTTCAACCGCCGCGGCTGTAGCCGCAGTGGCTGCTGCAGCGGCCTCGTCTTCGTCATCCGCCAATTTTGGCCATTCTTCAGCCATGTCATTGGTCAAGCGTGAACGCAGTTCGGTAGTGGTCCCTCTGCTTTTTGCTAATCAAGACAGCCCTGCCAGCGGCAGCGACGAAGGCCCTCCACCGCAAGGTAGGCACCATGCTTCATCCTTGTCTTTGGACAAGCTGGAGCTCCAAACCGGCTCAGTCACTGGCAACGGCGGGGGCGAGAACTCCAGTTATGACGGCGGACACCCGGGCAACGATTATTCGCCACCTTCCAGGTCAAGAAGTTCGCCGCCTGGCTCGGATAAGGACACCAGCGACCGCGACCGACCTCGCTTGGGCTCCTTAGAACGGAGTCGAAGTCCGCCTGTATCTGCCTTTCCCGGCTCCTTAAGTCGTCTGGGCAATTCCGGAGCGGGCATGTCATACTACGTGAGCGTAAAAGAGGAGTTCAAGGACGAGTTGAGCTCCGGTGCCACAGGACCGAATGAAGCCGTCCTGGGCGGCGGAGACAGCTTATCAAACGCAGGGAGCACTTAGAAAAGTATTGTTTTTAAACCCGAGAGAGAGTTGTTTGGTTCGACAGTTGAGAATGACGCGCAGGCTCTCAATTGTTACACCATTATATACTTGCTTCTTCGAAAAAAAGACAAAAAAAGATGTAATTTGAAGGGAAACGCTCCAAGAAACAGACCAAATTAGGATTCATTGAGAAGCGTTTCCTCCTACCCAACTCAGGCAGAACTGAGAGTGAAACAAGCGAAGGTTTATGTCGACTTTTATGTTATGACTGAGAGCAAAAAGTGATGGGCTAGGAATGTTTACCGGTAAATAACAAGTCCAAAGATTGGCTAAAGATTGGTGGGGACAATGAAGCGCTCCAACTCGCTCGTTCAGTTAAGAGGTTTGACTTGGGGATAGCATTCGGCAAAAAAATACCCGGTGTAGTTACTGCAACATATTCGTTGTTGGTACAGGACAAATTACGAACGTGGAACAGCTATGACTATTTTCAGAAGTGTGTGGGGGGGCCAAACTGGCAGGCGGTAAATTGTTGGGAAGCTAATGACGCCAAAAGTACCCCCACAAAAAGATGGGCAAAAAAGAGGTGGGAAAGAGAACGAGCGAGGTGGAGTTGTTCGAGGTGCAAGGGAAGGTGTAGGGCTCACGAATGCGACAGTTTGCTAATCGCTCAAGTTCGACAAACACTTCCCTACCTCAATATTCATCTCGTATACGTAATGTAGTATCATCTCGATAACTTGTTCCGCAATGGGTAATTTGATAGCTTTTCACTTCTTTTTCCAAATCCTCCTTGAATTCTTTTTTGGGTCGTATTTGTCCTGTTTTTCTGCCTAATGGGTTTCTAGAAAGGAAGAGGTTTCATAGGTATGAATTGCTCCTTCTTTTTCACTGTTTTTCCTTTTTTTTAATTTTTTTTTGTTAGTGGGTCTTGTGAGTGAGCAGCACCCGGTGATTAGTGTGATGTAACAAACGAATGGTTTTCCTCTCACCGTGCAAAAGTCTCCTGTTCCGCGATCCACGTGGTCGTGGTTTGCTAGCAAACGTCAAATCAACTTGGGGTTTTCTTCTTTCTTTTCAAAAGTAATTTACAGTTGTAAGCCAGGTATTTCTTGGGGTGGGTGAATCAAAATTTCGGTACATTTTTGTCATTGTTTTGGCCGTCACAGTGTTTTGCGCAAATTTTTGCCGTTTAAGGGTGGCATCATTTTTTTGGATTTAGATCAATTGGTGAATTAGTATATTGCGTGGCTTTAACTTTAAGGCGTGGTTTCCCTTGGCAGAAAGCGAAACCCCTTTTAGCAAAAACAAAAAATTCGTAAAAAAAGCAAAAAAAACTCCAACACCAAAAAATTAGCGTATACGCTTGTGTGTAAATTTAAGGGGGTTTTATCAATTGGTCGTACTTTACTTTCATGCTTCGTTTTCTTTTTTCGAAATTACTGGCTCTTGCTGAGCACACGGGGAAATTTGTAGGTCTTTGGGGTGGGTCGGTTTTTGTTTTGTTTTGTTCTTTTCTTACCGGTGAAAAGAAATTATAGTAAAAAATTCGGCTGTCGAAACGGGATATTATGTGTGCTAATGCCCACTTGTGAATGCGTAGGAACAAGGGACTTCATATTCCACCAGGAAGGTCCCGCTATAGTTTTTGGTTAGTGATCCTAGCTGCTAAATTGTTTCTCGTTAATTTTTTTCTTTTCTTAAAGGAGAATCCTTCCAAGACAAGGGTACAGGTAATTTAGTGCAATATTTAAAAATTCCGGACTTTTTTTTAATACCGATGCAGGACCTTCCATTTGGGGTAGAAACTCTAAAGATTCTGATTATTTTTTTTGCCGAAATAGTACCGCAGAAGTAATAGCTTTCAAACTACTCCCAAGTGATGCTTCACCGCTGAATGATGGTGAAAAACACAGGGGAAGGTGACGACGAAACGATCCACTGTTGATTTTACTCTCGCCTATTCTATTTTTATTAACTCAATTTCGTGCCCTATTTTTAACAACTCTGTATTGAAAACGCACAGCAACCAGCGTCTCTGGTTACAACTTTGCGCAGGACGAGCGCGATCTGTGCCACTGTTATCTGTTTAAGAGTATTAGGAGGCCGCATCGCATAGCAGCAGGTTTAAGAAAAGAACTCATCATTTATTCGTCGTGAAGGATGTTCCTCATATGAGGCAAGCATTTTTGGGTTTCGGCGCTCAATAATCACGTGCTCGGCATGGTCAGCGAAAGTAATATTCCGGTTGGGCCGTGTATCTTGTAACAGGAGCCTGTTTCCGCGGTTACTTTACTTTTCGTACAGGAATTACAGTACAGCACGACGAAAGGGGGACCACCTTTGTAACTACCCCACCTAAATCCTAATGCAACCCACACACGGATCGATATAGAGCAACTTAGAAACACAACACCCCTAAAACGCGGGGGCTAGGTATCCAAGTATCGATGTATGGGGTCGCGAGCCTTGCCCCTCCTAGCCTGAGGTGACATACCTTATTCGTACTCAGTTGGCACTTAAAAAAACAGAACAGAATAGCAACCCGCGTCAAGAAACGTATTAACGTGACTCTTAAAACCTTTTGAATAGCTGTGCAGCCCCTTTTAGGGGTAATACTGTACTGTACAGGTGAAGGGTAGTTCATAGCTAAGTGGTTTTTTACTCCGCGTCTGACTTTTCTTTTTAGCTTCCGTTTCATTAAAACTGCTTTGTATGGAGCGAATTATGCGCTGCTGTGCACTACAGCAGCGCATAATGTCGGTGTCAAAGGCAGTTTGATGAATGGGGCCTTATTGAGCCTGATCATGCTGGATCGTTTCGAACGTTTGATATCTACCTTCCCCGTGTTATTTATTCGTCAGCAGCTGTGATGCTTATGTGATTGCGGGAGCATAGCAAAAAGAAAGGTCTGTTATAAGCTTAAAAGATGTGAGACGAGCGCGAATAATTTAAATTTAAACATCCGGGACCGGGACTTTCTTAGATTCACTGAGGGGAAAGGGGGGAGGGTTTTAATGTTGCAGAAATTTAATTAAAGCCGGGAACTTTCGCAGGACAAGGGCGTGAGAAATGGAGGTAAAACGTAAACCCTCGCATTAAAGAAAAAACACCTCACTGTCGCAGGATTTCCTCTGGTGTTGTCTGGCGGTCTAAACAACGCATCCCTTTATTCTTCATTTACCTTTATAGATACGGCATTTTTTTAATTCTAGGCACTGTACAGCTTTGGTAGCGAAAAAATTGGGAATTTATTGGCTTTCGTCCGTTTCTTGTAAAACTATCCCGGTTTGAATTGATTCTTGGAAACGCCGAAAAGGCAATTAGGTTTGAACTGATTTGGAATGATTATTCGCGTTCGTGTTGCGTTGCGTTTGTTTGGGGTGGAAGTTAGGTAGGTCTTGGAAAACACACACCATTGTTGCGTGTATTGTGAAAGAGTGACTTGCGAGCATAGTGTTAGTTCTTTTGCCTTTTTTTATTTTTTACCCACGTGTTGAGAGGGACGTCGGCCGTTTCATCTTAGATTTTTTTTTCTATGCGTTTGCATTGGATAGGGTCGAATTTGAACGTGATTGAATCCTGCGCAGTCACTATAGTTTTTCTGTAACTGTCAAGCGTAACTGGTTAAACTGTATGATGGTGTCTCGTACATAGATAGGTCCAGAAAGTTAGGGGTGGTACGGAAAAACACGGGTCGTTAATGCTTCGTTAACATTACAAAGATTTTCAAAGTTCCAAAAGTTAAAAAGTTAAAAAAAAAGAGAAAAGGTCATCTTCATGGAGAACGCGTTGCTTAACTTTGTTACACGAATGGCTGGATCCTTTCTACTCTTTCATGATTTTACTTTTTTGTCAATGTCAACCTTTCTTTAAATTCCGACCAATTTTTTAAGAAAAATGAAATTAAAATTTTTCCTTTAAAAATCAAGTTCAAGTTCACGTTTCACACTATTTGTCTATCGAAGTGAAAATATGTAACGCGTGGAGCGGAAAGCTTTGCATGTTAAATTCCTTTTTTTTTGTCTCTACAAGATACCTATATACTTCTTTCGGCCCCTTGGCGGACTGAAAGACAAATATGGGAATTTTTTATTCAACTTCCCTCTGAATTCTGGCCATTCAGTACAACGCAAGGTGCCTTGGCTGTTCACATGTGTTCTGTTTCCTCGTGCGTGACCTCGTATGACCCTTTTCTGTATGATGGATGACCTTGCCAATTGTACAAACGATACCACCCATCGGTCAATCTTCAGGTCTGGGCTCTGGTCTCCCAGCAGCCTGTGCTCATAGCTACCTCAGGTGTTTGATGATAAAGATTAAAGGAACGCTTGTTTTAAACCCTACTACACAGAAACTCTTGGAAGAAATATCATTTTTTGTAAATTTATCGTAACCTATAATAGTCGTCGTAAGTAAACATGTCTGAACATCAAGGGGAAAGAAAACGCCCCTTTTTCTATCATATACCGGTGTAGTATAATTATCGTTAGGTCTCATTGAACTAGCTTACGAAATCGTAACAAGTCATTCACTTTCAACTTTAATTCTGACACATCTTTTTGTCTTCGTTCATCTTAACCCTTTTTGCAAAGTCTTGGTTCTTGTGTGTCCCGCAAAGTTTGGTTTCGCATTCGATAGGGCGCTTTTTTATTTATTTATTTTTTAAAAAGATTCATTAAACCACCACCACAAACGGATTATTTGCGACCTGATTCGCAAGTTTCCCTAAACCGAACTTCTCCCTCGTCTCCCGTTACTTCCACTGTCCTTCTAACCCAGCCCGGGGGATCGACACGTGTGCTAGCAAACAAGACCATCAGGTCGCAAATCAATAGCGACACATTGGTTGCTCCTCCCACCTCTATCGTTTGACCCTCTACTCCTTGGCGTATCGATCTTAAAAGCTCACTTTGTAATATCTCTATATGTATATATCTAAATCTATAGATATACATTACTGCCCACCATATTTCCCCAGCCGCAGTAGTTGAAAGCAAATCTAATGAAAATGTTCCGTTGCCGTCAGATCGAACTTTTTCATACCTCTATGAAATAAACCAATAAGCCACATTCAGCATCAAAAGAAAACGCTTTTGACAACAGCCAGAGTACAAAGAATGCCCATACACAAATAATAGCTAACTAAATTCTGTAAAAATAAAAAACACACACTATGTTGAATATGCTACGACCTTTATATATACCAGATGAAACACCAAAGTCTCAGGGTCCGTCATCCTATATGACTCAGTTTTTCATTACGCTGTATGTTTGAAATACAAACCAGTTTTATTCGCCCGCAACCGCGCAGCGAATTCCCAGTCCAACATTTATATATATAAAAAGAAAGCCCGGTTATCATTTTGTATATGACCCTATCCTATTGCATACCGCTATCGTAATTTCGTAATATTTTGGGTTATCCCTTTCACTACCTTTTTTGACCACCTCAGCTCTCGGTTCTGGAACAGCTCCGTGGTAACGCGCGTGCACACTAAGTTATGTATTCGATCAAGTTTGATATTTTTTTTACGCAATGCAAACATGCATTTTTGATCCTGGCCCTCAGTGCAAGTCAGATAAGCCCCGTTTAAGTAACCCAACATTGTCAAAGCGACCGAACCCTATTTTTATTTTATTTTTAATTAACTAATTAATTATTATGATGAGTTCTGGAGACGACATACGCGAAGCTAGGAAGTTGGAATTACAACAGGAAACTATTGGAAGGGTTGAGGAAGAAGTTGTGTATCTTTTCTGTGGTATTCACCTTGTATACGTAACTAGACCAATGACAAAAAAAGGTAAAAAGCAAAGAACGACACAAACCCAGAAGGTGAGTTGATGAAATTTTGCGTAAGGTGGTCTTTTTTTCTGTTGTGTAATGAATTCGGTTTTCCCCTTCCGATTTTCTGTTCCAAAAAACATTGTACCAGTTTTGCACTCGCTCTCCATATTTTCCTTTCCCCCCAACACTGAAAACTGAAAACTATTGGAACATGTCACGTGTAGCTTTACGTTGTTTCCTACATTTTTCCTCCCTAGCGAACTAAACACTATTGGTGAATTCTGCCTGCATTTGACTATTTTTTTTTGTTCAGTAATGTTAGCTAGCGCGGGTTTTTCAGAACATGTTATGTGTTAACCATTTAAAAAAGGGGGTGCACACGTTGAAGTATGTCCCGTTATTCTCAACCGGTGTTTCATTTTTATTTTTTCTTGGAGAAGATTTTTTCTTATAAACAGTTATTCTTAGACAAATACAGCCTATGATATAACTGTGTATGAACCTGCAGCGCCTCAAGTTTTTACTAATTTAGCAGTTTCCCCTCTGCCTTTCACTTTGAAGAGGGTTTCTGTTTCTAGGACCTGGAAGCTGGAAGCCAGACCGAAAGCGCGTTGCCAAAAACCTTCCAATAAAAATGCAAGGGGGAAAAAGGCAAAAGAGGCCTTGGCATCATGGTGAGGCTTAAGTAGTAGGCATGGCAAAGCGGAAAGAAGGACAACTTCGACTTGCATAGCCCAAAGGAAAAAAAAAGGAAAGGAAGATAAATGACAAGCGCAAGGAATGGGGCTCTGTCCAAAAAAATCCATGCACGCCAAGTCCAGGGAGTTGTCCAAAAACCACCAGAGCAGCCATCCAGCTAAAGCAGGAATTTTTTTTTCTTTCTCCACCCTGGTTGGGGGGTTCGCATAGGCAGAGTAGGCCTGTTGGCGATGGACAAAATAAAGGATGCAATGTAATGGCTTTACGACATAGAATGGCAGTTCCTTTTTATTGCTAACCTCCCTCGTCTTGCCCTTTTTGGTGGCGACCACTCGTAGTTCAACCCGTCCGCTATTTTTTTCGGTAGTGAAAAGGCTTTTTTTTCCTTCTTTCGGGGTAAGAGCAACAGCCTTGCCTCTTTGGCCCCTTGCATACGGTTCCGCGCGTTAGGTCTAAGTCCACATTTCCCTTGCGTAAGCTGAATTTGAATAGAGAGTAACGAATTTTAATATGGAAGAACCAGTTTTTTAGCGTGGCCAAGTGTTACAGAGGCCTCAAAGCGAGCAGAACTGCGCTGGCATCCTGGTTTTCGGTAAGGGGAAAAACTGCCATGCCGTTTTTGGGAAGTCGAAATTGCCCTCCAACAGTAATTTGGTCGGCAGATCCATCGGCATTGATCCAACGCAGCAAAAGGAACGGGGAAAAAAAGTTTTAGGATAGCTAGGGTTCTTTGGCATTTTTTTTTATCTTGTTTTGCGTTCTGCAGAGGAGTAACAGGAAACGAGAAAAAAATAGTGCAGTTAGTCCCCCCCTTTTTTTTCGAACGAAATTGTCACTTCGCCAGGCCTTTCGAGCTAAAACAGCTTTTCCCAAACGCTTAAAGGCCTACGAGGTTTGTGTAACGTCATCCATGGATTTTCTAGAAAATGTTTACATGTTTTTGGTCGAAAGTTTCGGCTTTTTTGTTTGTGGATTTGATGAAAATCATAACTTTCCAGCAGAGTGAGATTTCAAGACGGATCTAATTGGAGTTAATCAAGGGGCGCTTTCGTTTGAGGGTGCGAGCCGAACTTTTTGGATATCAAGGAATGGATTAAGAATGAACCTGAAGCGGATGTTTTTAAAACGCTATTATAGTGTCAAAGCATTGCCTTATAGAGAATGGAAAGCATGCAACTTTTTCATTGGCTACGAAGTCCCTTTTTTTTAATCTGGTGAAGGTTGCACGCGATGTGAAGTGGGCAAACTGTACACTATTGTCGGGGGACTTGGTCCGTCACGCTGGCTTGTTATGCTCATAATAAAGGAGGTTACTGCGAGCTGTCTTGCTTCTCAGAAATCCGAGCTGAATTTCTCACTACCAAGATGCTGGGATTATAATCCCATTTTCCGTAACTCGCCTTGATTTTTGGGGCCGAGCGCTTCCTTCCTTTTCAATTAACCCTCGTTCTATAACGAGTATCTGGACATGATAGCTGCCTCTTGAATTCTTTTCCCCCTTTTTACCTGCCAAGTTTCGTAAGAAGGTAAAGTTTCGGTCTCGATAAGGAAAAGAGATCGTGACTGGCGAACTTGGACATTTCTAAGCATGTCCTTCGGAAAACTTCTGACTTGACTGAATTTTTCTGGAAACATCGTCTCCTTATCGTGAAAATCCAAGGTAATGGGACAGAACGCCGAAGAAAACTGGATGCGAGACTTTTTTAGGTACTTTCCTTTTTCTGTGTGTTACCCTATTTAAGAAAGCCTAATGTTTCAGGTCAGTAACAAAGATTCTTATGCCCTGCAGATATTGCCATGCACGCTTTTTGTTTTTTTGCCTTTGTCGTGCACAAAAAAAAAATAGGCCTTAACGGCCCCAAGGACAAACGCAGCTAACGTATTGCATGTGTACATTAAGACTTCGGGAAGGTCCTGCCTTTTACCTCGTTTTTCTCTGGGGGGTTCACTGGCAAACATGAAAAATTCCCATCGGTCTTCACACGCAAATTGTCAATATGCATCTAGTACGGTGAATATTAGAATATGAGAGTGGAGTCTGCACATTGGCAACGGAAAAATCCCGTTCGACTGGCATGCGACATTTTTGGAGTTGTGTCTCGACGCCATTATATAGTTAGCGAGCCTAACGAGGTTATGTGCTTGAAGTCTCTGTGCTGCGGACGTCATCGGGCATGAACGAGGCACAACAGTTGTGCTGTGGACCTAGAGTGGGCTGATTTTCCATATGGATAAGAATACTTAATGGCTTTTAGAGCTGATGGCGTGTCGGGGGGAGAAAAAAAGCAATTGATAACGAGTTTAGGTACCAGTACAGAACCATCCATCGCCAACCTGTGCCTAGATCCAGACCATTGGGAAATGAAAACGAGCTGGCCAAAATTGTAAAGTGTCCCAAACCGGCAAGCTACCATAAACTAGCAGAAGGCCTAATACAAGGTAAGACGTAAAAAAAAATGACCCTTCAAAGTTATTGCTGCGATCGTAAGAAGGTGGAGTTAGGGATAGAAAGAAGCAAAAGGCCAATTGAAAAACGGCAAAAGCGGTGTTGAGTTTTTTTCAGGGGGGGCTCAAGTTCAAGAGGACCAAAACGGAGTTGGACTCGTATTGCTGCAGCATCACTAAAAAAGAAGTTGGGCTGATGGACACACGACTTTTTTCGCTTGGCTTCTATCACCAAGTAAGTGAAGTGCAAACTTTTTGGCAATTTTTTTTGGTGTGGGGGGTGCGGTGGAGGTTGGGATAGAAGTTTTATTTCATGCTTGCCGATTCCCTCTTTTGGCAATCCCTTTTACAACCCCTTCCCTAACCCTTTTCGCCATTTTTCAGAAGCTTAAGTTTGGACTTGCTGTTCGTGTGAGGGTAGTAAGCTTTACCCGCCATAAAAGTCTCTTGAGACCGTCTTTGCAACTCTTAACTATTATATTTGTGTGTGTTCCTTTTAGGGATCTTCATTTACGGCTTCTTTTGGAACGGATACCTGTACAACACGTGAGAAGAATGGGCGGCACGGGGCAGCAATATTGTTTGCGCTGGAATAACCATCGCGCTAATTTATTGACCGTCTTTGAGCAGCTGCTTAATTGTGAAGCATTCACGGACGTTACTTTGGCTTGCAACGGTACGTCCATCAAGTGCCACAAAATTGTGTTAGCGGCGTGTTCGCCGTATTTTCAAACCTTGTTCCTGGAGAATTCATGCCCGCATCCCATCGTTGTTTTTAAGGACATTCAGTACGTGGAATTACGCTCCGTGCTGGAGTACATGTACCGTGGCGAAGTAACCATCGCCCAGGAACAAGTGAGCAACGTACTGAAAGCAGCCAAAGCTTTACGCGTCAAAGGCTTGTACACGGAAGAGAACGAGGAGTCGTCCTTAGCCTCCGCCGTTTCTTTCGAACCCATTACGCCGAACTTGGCCAACTCGGGCTCCTCTTCCACGTTTTTACCGGTAAATGGATCCATTACGCGCGCAGGATTCAACCCGTCAACGAATTCCAGAATTTGTTGTCCCGTTGCTTCACGTCGTAATAGCCCCGTGCCGCCCGTTCCAACTTCGACGCCTACGCCCATGCCAACTTCTACGCAACCGTCAACACCTTCTGCACCCAGCCATACCTCCGGACGTCAATCTTCCAGCAGTCTCGATGTAAGTAAAACCGATTAATTGACTTGAAAGCAAAAACTAAGCATGCTATTTGCGTAATCCTCCTGTTTCTGCACTCTTTTATTGGGAGTTCGTTTCTCATGCTTTCACTACATACGTATGTCTTTGAGGGGCATTGCTTCCGTGGTAACCCTAGAAATAGGATTCACGCTTTCTGTCAAAGCTCTTTTGATTTACAGAAGTAGGCAAGTGGAGTGAATGAATTGCGCACGTTCAGTTTGCTTTGGAAAATAAGCAGTATTTTTGGCATTTTATGGAAACTTTCGGACAACCCCTTCTGTTGTCTGTTAGTGTACCAGTAGTTTAAAGCGGAAAATCTTCCCACGCCCAGAACCATCCTATAAGTGCCACAGACCGCCCTAATTGTCTTGTCCCCTCCCCCTTCCCTCGCTGATATTTTTTTTGTAAGGGAGGGGGGTCTCGGTCCGTTATATTATATATACATGTATATGTATATATATGACCTTACCGTGGTCGAATCCTCAATTCATGAGACCATCCCTTAAATTTATCCTATACCTGGTCGGTACCATACGGCAAACGTTATTTTTGGGGCAATGGGCAGGTTTACGACTCATCAAACGCCTTCTTAACAGCTCGTATTGTTACAGAAGCCAGGCTCTAGCGATAAAGAGAGGGAAGGTTCTATGAGTTCGGACACTACGCCTCCAGAGGATGACCGCGAAGATTCGTTGGTAAGTTTTTTGCTTTTGTTTCTTGGACTTGAATGACATGTAACCTGGATGAGGATTCTTGTTTAGTAGAACGCAGGATACTTTAATAGAAATAAAGCCAGGGGCATGTTGGGCTTGACATAAACAAAGGCAAAAAGTATCAGGAACGTGGGGGCTGTGGAAAGTTCTTTGGATTTCCTTTTTTCTTTGTCTTTTTCGTGTACTTTCAGCTTCTTCCGCTCTGCTTACCAACAAAGTTCATTAATTAATCACAAGTTGGAAAACGATATTTGTACGCCGTAAGTTCTGCAGCCAAGTCAGAGTTGTGTTTTGGAAAAATGTATCGCTTGAAGGCCTAATCACCTTTATGTTTCTTTCATTTCGTAGCCTACTGAGCCGGTTGTCGACGTCAAGCCTATCGTCTCGCTCCAATACGTGGATATTAAAGGTAACATACTCACGCTAATTGCTTGCTCCCTTCCCGAGTTGCTAATCCAGAATACTCTTAACTTCTCCTAGGCGTTCCGCTCCCTAATTTGGCACCGTACGTTCCCAAGCAAAAGCCGGAGCTCAAACGATACAGACAGTACACACGCGATGACATAAGTGCAGCAATCGATGCGGTTAAGAAAGGCATGAGTGCGTTGCAAGCCTCACGGTTGTACGGTGTACCTTCTCGCACCTTATACGATAAAGTACGCAAGTTGGGCATTATTTCCAGTCGCCCTTCCTATCGTCGCCCGATCTCCCTTACTGCTCATCCCTTGGCTCAAGGGGGAAGATCGGTTGGCTCACCTCGTGACGGTGAAGATTCGATGGAAATGCAAGAAGAGATACGAGGTTTTCGTTCGATGGGACATGTAACGCCACTTGACGAGCTTGGCTTATATTTTGGCCCAGGCGTAGCTGGAGAATTGGCACTGCGCGCTGGCGAAGAACGCTTGTTACGGAATGAACCGTCCAGTGTATCCCTGGATACGTCCTTTTCGCCGATCGATTTGTCGCAAGGTTATGAAAGAATGTTGCGCGGAGATGCGGAAACGCGTACTACAGCAGAAACTACCTTAGTCGTGGCACCCGCAAAAGACGACGCCATTAGGGAAGCACGAGAGAAAGGAGGAGAGATGATTGTGGAAAAAACTGCCTAAAAAATTAGGTCGTCGTCATTTCGCCACTACGAAAACTGGCGCATGCAACAAAAGTATACGTATAATTGACTGGTCTAGCGAAACTTCATGGATCTTCACTTATAACTCAATGTTTCTATGCCTTAATTCTTATTTTGATTGATGATTGATTCGATGTCTTGCATGATGATGCAAAAGTTAATCTACCTCACACACTCCTCTCAGTATACGATAAAATTGCTGTGGTTAACATGATAAGGTATAATTTGCTCTTGTCAACTGGTATACGTTCTGCCCCGGTGATATCCGGACATAATTTCGTACGATTCTTAGATTTTTTTTATTTATTTTTTCTGCGTAGTGATTAGTGGACCTAGTCATAGGCCAATAAATAGCTGTATTTTGTAGTCCTTAATACATAAAAAATACCTGCAATTTCTTTACTCTCCATTCATCACAGCATGATTTAGTTTATTACGCAACGAAAACCTTTTGTATGCTTTGTACAGCCGTATAATTTGAATCAAAAAATTTCACGGGGACAAAATCCAAAATTGCTTTCTGTCTTGCGTAATAGAAGTGTACGATCATGTCCAAGGTTGGCGACTGGTAAGGTAGAACAGATGGTAAGGAAACATAAGAACGAGGCTAAAAAAAATTGCGCTTTCTCGGCATCCCAAGCCTCAGGCGAGATTTCCGGGTTATAGTTATTACAAAGGATTCACGCTGGAACGTATCACAATGAGGTCATTGGGTACGTTCTCATAATAGCACGACGTGTTTCGCACGATTAGATTAGGGTTTTCACTATGAATAGAACTGCAGAACAATGCACACTTCATACCAGAAACTATGGTTAGTATTGGCGAATATGGCATTTTTACGCTTGTCAAAGCAGGATGGCCACGACGTTTTATTTGAGAAGGTAAGATGTCCGTAGAGAAATACTAGAAATTATACGGTAAATTTATAGAGGGAGTTTTTTTTTGTTCTTGGTTGTTTCACGATGTCTTTATTTACAATTAATTAGAGTGTGGCAAATTATAAAAGTTTGAAGATTTTTCTTAAGTCAATGGTTGTCCGTATCAAAATCCTGACGTGTACTTAAAAAAAATAAGTGGTTTATCTATATTTTGACTTGCGTACAATAAAATTCACTATCTGCCAGAGTTTTACATTTTTCTTGCAAAGATATAATGAAACAATCTCTAGTGGATAACGGTAGATGAGAAAATAAGTCCGACGATCATGCTTCGCTCTAAAATTCAAATCTATAAATCGCGGCTTCCGAAAGTAATAAACATAAACCAATTATACAGGGATTGTTGGTGGATTTTTGTATTTTAAAACATAATTGCTCAAAAATAACATGTAAAAGCTTGCATCCGTTGGGATACATGCAATGCAAGTTTTCGATATTACATTCTACTTTTACATTGTATATGTGAACATGCATTCCAGGAAAATTAGTTCAGCATACGAGTGATTCTTGTACCCATTTGCTTGTTTCCTCACAGATGGCGTAAGCTGTTTGTTTCCATGTTTGCCAGCGTGTTCATTAGTTAGCAAATTAGAAACAAGACAGCTGTTCCGTCGCAGCAGCCGAATTAAAAGTTATATTTTTATTATTATTCCCTGCACATTACTACGTTAAAATGAGCACCGCAAGGTAATACAATTGGTTTACTAGTTATCAAAATTAATGTTTATATTTTATTTTAGTTCTGAAAAAGTGGTATTCAAAATCACATTGACGTCTGACCCAAAGCTCCCATACAAAATGTAAGCAAATCATCAGCATTCTTTACGGCAATTACGCTTAAGTTAAATCCTTACAAAATGGAGAATATCCTGGAAAGCATCCAGTATTTCATAGAACATTTGTTTCCGAAAGCAGCTACCTCAGAACTTGAAAATGACCCCGCATTGATTAGGGAGATTTGTCAGTGGGCCAAATTTTGTGAGAATATCCCTGCCCTTGCTAATGACAATCAATGCCTGTCAGAACTTAAGGTCCTGTTGGGAAGACATGCACATCTCTCCAACTTCCCAGAGTATTATTCCGTTGAATTCCTGTCCAAAGCTTCCGAAGACGTGCTGGATCTCCTGACAAAGAACTGTACAAATAAAACGCATTTGGAAAGGACTGAAATATTGGGGATTATCTTAGAAGAATTAGAGCCCAAGAAATTCAGTGAAGCTTGTCAGACGCTTTCGGATCAAAAAGCCATGTATCTGTCTACCGTATGCTTATTGGAGACCCTGACTGGTGCAACTCCTTCCTGCAAAATAATGTATGGAAGACTTTCAGCCTCTCTATTGCGGGGTCATTTCTTGAATTTGCTGAGCCATAATGAAATGGGAAAAATTGAAGAAACATTGAACGAACTTTGCTCGGACAATATCTCGTCAGACAGTCTCGTTAACCTTCTTATCCAAGTTAATTTAAACAGTGATAAGCAAAACTTTGATCGATCCCTGGCAAATTTTGTGAATACTTGGCTTGAAAAATCATTTGAGAAATTAGGAACAGATAAGACCTCAGCTTCACTGGTGAACAGTTTGCTGAACTCGGAGAGTGAGCTAGTAAGAACTTTGTGGTGTCATGATTTAGCTCTCTGCAGATTATGGCTAAAAACGCTGAGTGTTTTAGCAAATTGGCTCGAACCCGTTTATATGGAAACAGGATACGAGTGGCAGATGAAACCAATCGCACCTTTATCCGTCAGTTGTTCCTACGACAAGCTTGTTGTCGTGTTTAAATATTTAATGAAAGAAACGGATGACGTAGAGAATCTTGCCAGACAATTTTTAAAAGAAAAGCAGAAAACGAATGGGTGCTCATTATGGTTAGACCTTGGATATTCTTTAGAAAGTTGTATTTAAATCAAACCTATACAAGTTCTCGTGTAACTCGTATTGTTTATCTTTAAATCATTCCCTAAAGTGTGAGCGTACCCGAATCTACTCCCTTTACTGCCGTCCTGAAATTCGCTGCTGAGCAGTTTAAAGTATCCCCAGATACTTCGGCTATAATTACCGATGACGGAATCGGTATTAACCCTCAGCAGACAGCTGGTATTTCATGACTCATTACTTCCAGGCGTACGTTGCACTTGCATAACAGATTTTCTACCTTTATTCCAGGAAATATATTTATGAAACATGGCGCCGATTTGCGACTCATTCCTCGTGACCGTGTAGGAAGTTGGCTTCTTTGATTACCCTTCACAATCTACTTTATTGTGCTTCTGCTGTTCGTTCTGTATCCGGTTCATGGGTCAATACATAATTCTATTCTACTTGTCTTACCATCGTCCTTTTTTGCCGCGAGAGTTACCTTTCCTCAAGTACACCACCTGTATTTTCTTATCCTCTACTTCAAGTTGGAAGTTAGAGCAGGTATGCGTGACTTCCAGGTGTGCGGAAATGCAATGGCGTGTTGAACTAATGCATATTAAAAAAGCGATACCTCAGGATTGCGCCTTAACTGGCTAACCGCTTCAATTGAAAATTCCTTTGTTACGTTCTGATATTCCTTGATTCTCGTGGACGAAATAAACATACTCAAGTTCAGGGAATTTACATTGTTACGTGGGAAAAGCTTATCCTAAAGAAAACAGGAGCGCAGCATTTGGTATTAAACAACCGGAATTCATGCATGCGCAGAATGTTGCGAATTTCCG
Source organism: Lepidurus apus apus (assembly GCA_022832285.1). Classification (NCBI taxonomy): domain Eukaryota; kingdom Metazoa; phylum Arthropoda; class Branchiopoda; order Notostraca; family Triopsidae; genus Lepidurus; species Lepidurus apus. Next base: position 46,041 of record JAGJRO010000022.1, on the reverse strand, counting down.
ATAATAATCGCCTACGGTAAAGAGTCTAAAGGTTCCAGACCCCTAAGCATGGGAATAAAGAAAGACTGACAAGGTCAAAGAAAGCAAGCCCCTCAACCTGAATTCCCATGAGCCATTGAACGTCTCATTGTTCTGTAGCCTTAGCCTCTGGCTTCTTCTGCCTGTTTGTCTTCATCTTCCGTTTCCATTCTGCCTTTCTTCACCATGCTTGAATTACTTATCCTCAACTGCTTTTGGGTTTCGGTCCGCATCCACGGTCGTTGTTCCCCAGTGCGTGGAAATCGTCAGGGTCCGCGTGGTAAATGGTAAAATGGCAATGGTCGTAGCTCGGAGCTGGTAGGTGGTTTGCCCGGGCTTCGAGGAAATACGAAAGAGAAGGAAACTTGTCTGACCAGACAGGGAGGGGTGGGGGGTTTGGTTTCTAAGGAATGGAATGAAAATCTCTTCGCGACCCAAGTGCTGTGTCCTGGCATTCGGTTGATTATCCTCTCCCCTGTCTTGGTCTCAATTTTCAGTAGACCTTCCGTTCCCGTCTTGTATTCCGGCTTCCGCTGGAGTCCGCCGAGGGCGAATTACATGCGGTTTGCAGTAACGCGCTGCGCTGCGTAGGGAGCAATACGAGAGAGAATTTCCCAGCACGATAAGCGCAGCCGATGGTTGGGTAGCGCCTTTCTTGGCGGATCGGACTTGGGTCCTTTGCGTTCTTGTGTAACCCCAGACTGTACGAATACGACGCGGCACAGCACGACCCAGGCGAAGCGAGTCCGCAGGACGACGAAGAGACGACCGACATTTTGTACTGTGCTCTCATACGCAGAACTTCCGCGCTTCGTCGGGGTTCCCACATTACTGCGCAATTTGGGTTGTTTTCGCGACATTCAGGTACGTAATTGTACTTCTCGTGGTAGATTGGTCTACGGTGCATGTGTAGCCGTAAGTAGTTTGATTTAAAGTTGTTGCACAAGAGCTGGATTCCGCTGGAATATGTGCGTTAGCGTAATATCCAGGGCTTGGTCGCGTCCGGTTTCCTGTAGTGTTAATCATGCATGCGCCTTTGTTCTATTAAGCAGTGTTTCCAGCAGGGTCTGAAATTCCCATCATGGAAATCGGGGAACAGCTTTTTGTATGTGTTGAGAGTTTGATAGGGGGAATTCGGTAGCTGTAGCATATGTATTGCAAGCGCTTGGGAAATTTTAGCTGTGTGGGAAGAGTACCGTATATTGCTTCGCTTCGTGACTGGGACGGCGTCACCCAGGCGAGGCTGCAAGGTTTGGCTAGCTAAGCTAAAGCTGCCTAGTGCCTTGGGCTCGAGGTTTGGGAAAGCGGTACTCCGCCGCCATTTTGTGTAAAGTCTGGAGTTCTTTGTCCGCTGCATGCAGCACGGCACGCCTCGAAGCTAGTGCAGATTGTGTACGTGTAAAAATACCTGCATTTATCTGATAGTGTAATGTAATCTGTCTTAATTAACTCGTACTAAATTCACTGTTGCGTGCAGAAAATAGTGTTTATACTTTCGCACATCAGCTTGAGCGTAGGTTAATTGTTTTTCTTGTGTACTTCTAGGTGTCTGCTATAGTATTACGTGCAGAACATGAGCAAGTGCCTGCTGTGCTGTTAAGTCGTTATCAGCATATAGCCTTAGTTGTGCAACATGGACAACCAGGAGTTCTGTTTGAGGTGGAACAACCACCAAAGTACTTTGATTTCTGTGTTTGATTCCCTCCTGGAAAATGAGACATTGGTTGATGTCACCCTGGCAGCGGAAGGAAAGTTCTTACGTGCACATCGTCTGGTATTATGCGCCTGCAGTGCATACTTCCAAGTAAGCACAGTTTCCACAAGTGTCGGCCATAAATAACGCTTGTTTTTTATCCATCGTAGGAGATATTGGCACACCAACCTGAGAAGCACGTGGTCATATACATGAAAGATGTTCGCTTTGAACAGTTGAAGGCTTTGATGAGCTACATGTACCGAGGCGAAGTCAACGTAGCCCAAGATCAGCTGTCATCGTTTATTCAGACTGCAGAATCCTTGCGTATTAAAGGACTGGCTGATGGAGGAGACAAAAAGAAAGATCGCCAGTCGACGCCTCAAGCTGCTATTGCCTCCATGTTAACTGCAACTCAAGGGCGCGCACAGATTGCCACCTCGACTCCAGTTGCAACACCACCAACACCAGTAGCTCCTGCAAAGACACCTGAACCCGAACCTGTCCCTCAAATTGTCACTTCACCAACTCAAACACGCCGCTCCAAACGCCAACGCCGCAACTCACATGACAACAACACTTTGTCGTCTACCAACAACAATGGGTCCCCAGCAAGCCTTGAACAGCCTATGGTTTACATTCCCAACATAAGCATGACGAGTTCTGCCGTTACGCCAACTACACGTTCATCAGCTAAAAACAAAGCTAGTCAAGCGCCACAGCAGAAAGCTATTGACAACGGAACGCCCATCATTTCTTCAGTGTTGTCTGCAGCCGAAGGCTATACCAACCCTGATCTCGACAGCCTGACCACAAACAAGGACTCCTTTGAACCGAAAATCACCGTGACAGAAAGCCTAGCAGAATCAGATGAAGGAAAGGACTCGGACGTTGTCAATGTTCAAGCTAATGATGATAGCTATATGAACATTAAGCCTAAACTTGAAGCTGACGATAGCAACTTTGAAGACGACAAGATGGGGAATGGAGACATTGAATGGAGTGACGTTGAAGGAGCTGGTCCTTCTGGAGAAGGAGTATTTGAAGGTAAAGACATATTTTCTTGAAATAGTAGAGCTTGACAATAATAATCTTCTTTTCTTTTTGGTTAGGATGGGGTGGCGACAACAGTAATGCTTCCGGGGAGGGTCCAAGTGGACAAGGTAAGACGAAAACGTTTTCTAAATCAAAGCGAGCCAAAAATCTGACTAGCAAGTAGCAACATTCTTCGAATTAAAGTGTCCTGAATAAAGGTCAAGGGTTGCCTTCAAACCTTTGCAAATTCGGTTTATTTTTTCTTAAAATAAAAGTCTTGACACATTTGAGAAAGTGGAAGCCGTGTTTTAAGTCAGAAAACATGACATGAATCATGTTCTCCATGCTTGTCACCGAGCATGGTGATTGCTGCAGATTTTTGGCACGCTTTCGGAATGAGCAGCTAAACCATGGGAGATGACTCGCGAACAATTTTAATGAATCAAAATTTAAAATAGACAATGGTTGCTACTTGTCAAAGGAAGATTTTTGGGTTGAATAATATATTAAAGATTTTTTATTTTGTTTTTTATAAAAACGACGTTTTGATAAATTTGATCCAGATGTAGTCATTTAGATAACTAATTTTGACAATGTTTTTGTTGGAATTGACATCTCCTGAATGGTTTTGCTGCTTATCCCGCTTTATTTTGGCTTGGGTTGTGGTATTGAGCTAGTTTGGGATTGCATGTCTTCTGTTTCTTGCTCTTTTCGTTATTATAATCCTATCTTGCGTTGGGATCGTTTCGAGGTTTTCCTGACGGCGTTTAATTCGGGAAAAATAAGTTTCAAACGATTTATCAACGAGTAGTAATATCAAAATCGTTGAAAATGTCAAGTAGCAGTCGCTGGTCGCAATACGTTTATTTTCCCACCACGTAATAAGCCAGTCGTTTTCTTCTCTAGTCGATTGAGGTCCAGGGATTTGTCTTTCTACGGAGTCCTGAGGTCTTTTTATTTTTAAAGAAAAAGAGATCGCCTCAATTATCTCTGTATAAATTCCTCACATCAAAATCCCCCCGCACTGAGGTGAAAACTGGTGTTCAGGACGCATTCTACAGCCACGCCCTCATGGCAGGTTTACTTGAGCTGCTAAGGATCGGGTGGATGCTTTTGTGCCCGTTGCACGGTGAAGGGATTGTTTTTGGGCTCCTTGCCACTGATTAGGTTACGGAAATTAGATTAGGGCGCGTAGTTTCAACATACTCGACTTCTTTTTGACATATCTGATCTTCAACAACCAGCCAACCCAACACTGCTTGCATCGCGGGGTGGGTGACTTCTTGCTTTTCCATTCTCTCCGCTATTTCTCCCGCTCTCGGAGGTGTCTCTGACTAACAATTACTCCCAATCAACATGCCGAAACTGACGCACCACGTATACTTGCAGGAGAGGAAGAGAAAGAGCCTTGGAGTAATGGCCGCCACATCCGCCCCCCGAATTTTGCGTTTTCAAGCTCTTCGTCTTCCTCCGTCATGTCTCTGTGGGCGTGTTCCAGGTGCAGCCGGACCTTTAAGACAGACCTGGCTTTGCGCTTGCACGTTCGCTCGTCCTGCTCTCCTGATAAAGGCTACTTCTGTAGTCAGTGTCCATTCCGCGGACAACGCAGGCGACAGGTCATCGTTCACATGCTTCAAGCCCACGATGTGAATGTTAATTACAAGTAGGACTTCCCTTTTCGTTTTAGAAAGAACATCCACTGAGCTAGCGAGTCCATTTTCACGACCTTTTTCTGGTCTGTTTTATATTTATAGGGCTATTACCAACGGGCGGAAACCAGTACCGGCTTTACCTTACATGTGCGCCCGCTGTGGCAAAAGTTACAAGAACCGAAATACCTTGAAAGTTCACCAACGCTACAATTGCGGTACTCCTCCTGCTCGCCATACTTGCAGTTTGTGCGACTATTGCACTTACAATAAGAGCCACTTGATGCGTCACTTGGAGTGCATCCATCGGGTGCCTCGGAATGACAAGCCTTCTGATAACAATAACTCGGACGGGAAGAAAAGCGATCTGACCGTGATTGAATAACTTGTAGTAGGCCTTCTCAAAGATTTTTGCCTATGTAGTTTATGTGCCTTTACATCCATCCATCGGCGTATTCGCCAGTTAACTCGTAACTTGGGACCAAATTGCCTTGATTCTTTTCTCTGTGCCTTGCCACTGAGATTCCACTCGTACTTTTTTTTTCTGCGCACATTGATGATTTACACCCCTATTCTAGAAAAGCAAACATTCAGAGATAGCATTTTGATACCCAGGGCTTCCAATGACTTTGCAATAAAAGTAAATTACCCTTCCATACCGAATTTGTCTCCTTGCTTTCCCGATTGGACGACGTAGGCTAGAGTGTCTTAAGTTTGACTCGGGCTTTTGAGTTTTGCCAAATATGGTTTGCTGTTGCATGCGCTTACCTCTCGTGCAACTTAGTTTCAAAGGTTGCACTACTTTGTCCGTCGTCTCGGCTACCAACTGCCCGTGCTTGCTTGACTTGGTCGATTTCCTCATCTTCATCCTAGAAAAAAAACGTCTTAACATTAAAAATCTGTACCTGATAGAACGACCTTTTGACAGATAAGGAAAATAAAAAGTATACTTAGGCCTAGATTTATTGCCACAAAAATAGATTGTATTTTTTACCCAGTATCTGCAGTATCTGTTTGTCTATTCTGCCGTTTTTACAGATCTCGCGACAGGCGGTATGGGGCGAGCTTCGGACTTCCTCTGCATTTGTGGCAAAACCTACAAGAATCGCCATAGTTTCTTAACACATCACCGATATGTGTGCGGCAGGAGGCAGCCTCCGCTACGCTGTGCTTTGTGTCCCTACCAGTCCAATTTCAAGGGAAATTTGAACAAGCACGTGCGTAGGAGACACAAATGTGTCTAAAAAAGCAATATTGTTTTTGCCCCTTTTTAGAAAAAAAGTTGAAGAGAAAAAAAAATGTCCCATCAAATTGTCAGCGTGCGTTTTTTCCTTTTTTTTTAGTTTGAGACAATACAATACCCCACCTTTGAATAACGATGCAGGTCTGTTTCGTCTCTGCAAATTCGTGGAATGATTTTCTTTTGCAACCATCCCTGCCTTCCTTGAGTTTGTAGCTTCCTCATTTTTACGTTTGGTCCATATGATTCCTACGTTGGAAATTTCTTTAAAATTTTGTTGCCTTATGCTGTTTAGCCCATGCCAAAAAAAGCAAAAATCCTATACATTTGACCCGAAGTCTAAAGACAAAAAAAACGAGTCAGTTTAGAATATGAGCATTCATGTCAAATTCGTTTATGCTCCTTGTTACAGGTGCGGATGTATCGGCGCCGCACGGAAGCCCCTCATTGCGCTGTCAACGATGTGGGAAAGGGTTCAAAACTCAAACTGCTCTCGCGGGCCATCGAACGCACACGTCGTGTAGCGGTGTGCTCCCCCGTTATTCTTGCGATATCTGTCAGTATCGCTCGCATAGAAGGGCCGATTTGCAAAGACATTATGAATCCCAGCGTCATCGCAAAGTTATAGATGTAATTGTAGTTGCATAGAAGAACTTTAATGTGTAAACGTATCGGAAGCAATTGCGTGGCAGCACAGAATTTCACTCGCGTTAAAACCGAGTGCGGCTCGGGTTTCTAATCTGGTGCGGTTTAGGAAGCCGCTGCAAGGAAGTGTGGACTAAATTCCGTTAAAAGTTGTCTCAACCGTCATGTAATAGATAACTGTTCCAAACACCTTGAAAAGTTCTTATCTCTGGTAAACTTTTTATATCGGAGGATTGGAAAGATCCTCTGCCGTAGCTGAAGGTTTTTGAGCTTGAGATCGAAGGGATTGACGTTTTTAGCTGTGACATTTGCCCTTTTTTTTAACTTCATTACTCTTAATAAGATCGCGAGTTAAGAAGGTCACGTCAGTTTTTTCTTACGCAAAGCCTTCCCATTTCTGTTGCAGGGCCCAAGCCAAGCGATATAACCTGGCATGAGTGCGTGGGTTGTGGACGATTCTACCGTCATCAGAGCAATTTAAAAAGACACGCAAAATTGGAGTGTGGCAAGCACCCAGCTTTCCCATGTTTTCAGTGTGGCAAAAAGTTTCATCAGAAAGGAAACGTCATCCGGCACATGATCTCTGTGCATCGCATCGAGGATGCAAGCATATATTACGGGTGTTGGCCTAAAAGAAACGTTCGCCAGTCAACGAGATGAAGTGTTGGAGACTCGCTCACTTTTTGTTTATCTAGCTTGGTTGGCATTTGTTATAAAAATTAGTTGTGAAAAAGGAAATACATATCCAGGTGATATCCAAACTTGTGCTTCATGCCTTTACCTCTGAGGATTTTCTGAGAAAATGCAGTCTATTTTCAGACTTGTAGACCTCCCCCCCTCCCCTTTTCCCTTCGATGCTTAGTGGGAAAGGTAGTACGGCCTTAAAAGAGAGTGCATTTTCTTGACATCCTTGGTAGATTGGCTTAGAGATTGAAGGTGACCGTTGCCTCTTGCATTTAGCTCAGTTTTCTTGGCATATGCCCTTAACTCGATAGGCTATTGCCCATTTCTTATTCACTTAGCCTGGTCCTGACGTCGTATTATACAGTACCTTTGAACGGAGCTTATAAGCACCTTGATAGGGTACGGCGTACATATTTACGTCAGTCGTAGTTTCTTATTTTCGGGCTTTCTATGCAAACGTTGTACATTCTTACGCCAGATAGTGGATAAGAGTTCAGGAGATCACTTTTGCGGAAAGAAAGCTTTCATCCTCTCACGGTACTGGTTAGAGATCACGTAGAAGGTAGTCAATTCCGATATTGGTTAAGATACAGTACATATACACCTAAATTCGCATCGAAGATACGCTAAAAGAAAACCAAGAGAGGGACAACAGTATGAAATTACCCCACGGTCAAGGCAGGAAGTTTTATTTGCGTTATGTAAGCACGATTATACGTTCAATAAAACGTTTTCCTACTCGTTTTTCTTGGCTGTGTAGCACCCTTGAACATAATTCGTGGGCAAAGAAATACACCTTCCAGTCAATCTTGTTTAATTTTACGCTTTTTAATGCTCCTCGTACTGTCTGTTTTGTTCTCCTCTACCCCCTTGAGGTTCAAGGTATTCAGCACACGTTCGTTTGGTATTACGTTAGCAAAAACTGTGCTCCCTTGGGTTGCCTTACTCGTTGTTCGGGGGTCGTTACGATTGATCGATCTCGTCTTTTATTTGGCTGCATGTTCGAAACGCGACGTATCAGTTTTAGATAATTGAATTAATTCAGCTACAAAGTTGCACTCTTATTTGTACTCAAAGTTGTACTCAATACCCACAAAAAAGCCAAAAAAATTGTACTTCTTTAGTTTTGTGTACCTCTTTGGTTTTGTTCAGAATTCGTTAAAATTTTTGTGCTTTGATCCCCGATAAAGCTGCATGCACACAGCTTGGCTTGGTTCCACTATCGCTGTATTTATGTTATGACGTGGGGTACAAGTAGGAAGTTCGGCAGCTGATTGCAATATTTATTCTGTTCGCAGGCATTTCGCCTTTTTCTTCTCCTCCCTTGCATCAGTGCCCTGATTGTCAGCGCTTTTACAACGACGCATCGGGTTTGAACCACCACATGCGTTACGTGTGCAAAAAGGAGTATCTACTACAGTGTTTCCAATGCAGTCGGCGGTTTAAGCTAAATCAGCATCTGCTGCGACATTTGCGCACCGTTCACAAACTGCAGAACACTGCCATGTTTCATAAGCGTCCCAAAGCCAAAATAGCATGTTGAGTTACGAAATCTATAGGTAGGACCGCACACATAGTACCCTCTTCTTTTCGTTTTACCGTTCGGCGAGCTGTCTTTTCGACATAAAAGCCAGAAAAAGATGTTGTTACGTCTGTGCTTGAACCAGTTCAAGTTTCTTTCTGTTAAATAAAAGCTATGCAGCATGCAGTCCTTTTTATGATTTGGAGCAATCCAACCACCCCAAGCTTAACTTAGCTGCCCGCTTCGTTTGCTACATTGCGTAGTCCTGTGTAAAATTTAAAAAAAAAATGCCCTAGCCAATCCGCCATGATACACATTTCGGCAAAACCGACAAGATGTGTTTTTCTTGTTGCAGGTCCTGATGCCATGGCGGATTTTGAGCTTTCGCTTCGGCCGGCCGCTGTGGCTTGTCCTCGATGCCAAAGATATTATCAACATAGATCTTCATTACTTCTTCATTTGCGAGATCAGTGCGGCCGGTCCAGTCCACGTTATAAGTGTCCACATTGTTCGTTTCGAGCTTTTCAGAATGGTCATGTCCGTCAGCATATGGCAAAGCTTCATGGGTACCGGTTTCCTCGTTTCGCACGCCAAATATTTTACGATGTGGACCCTTACGCCATGCAACAGCAGAATTAATTTTTTTCTTTGTGTAAAGAAAATTTCTGGTGAAGACGCTATAGTCGCTATAAATTACCCTAATTTAATCCATCGCTTTTTGTGTGTATACGTCAGATTGTGGTTCAGTAAAGTTTCGAGACATACATGATTCCCCTTTCTTTGAAAGATGTGTGCATGCCATGGAGCTAGAAGAGGAAGGTTCACAATCAGGTCGTTTATCCACGTATCGTCATCGTACCCTAATGTGGGTTGGGATCTCTAGCCTACTTTGTATAGAAGAGATTCCCAAGTTTTAGCAACGGTGGCTGAAAGAATCAAGCGGAATCGGTTGGTTTCATTGATTTCTTACAGGTTGTGTGGGGCTGGCCTTGCTGGCCGTCAAACCATAGCGGTGAGGAATGTTATGGGAATGTTTCCTCATCTGAATTCAGTTTGCTTTTGATATTGGTGGATTTACTAGCGTACTAGCTTATACAACGAACATTAAGGCAACAAGCACAGTACGTAGGTTTGAAACTTGTTTACTGTGGCAACAAGGTTCTTGAGTGCACTCAGCGATGGCATGGACCGCAAGTTTACGCGATTGAAGCTCGTAGCTCAGACATAATAACGTTCATGGGAACATCAGTTGTAAAGAGGAAGAATTAGGTTACACTGAAAAATTAAAATTTATTAGACACTTCAACGAACCTCTCGAACTTAGTTTTCCGCTTTTCCTCATGCTATGCCTTCTTTTCTGGACGTTTAACAGTCGCTGGGATTCTGGGCTTGGGTTTTTCTTCAGTTGCTTTCCGTTATGACGTCCGAGCTTTTTTTTTCCCTTCGTACTGACCCTTATTCATTACCTCAAATATGCTGATTGCGGAGAGCCTGCGAGAGTCGGTGAATCATTAGCTTGGTGCACGCTGGGGAAAAAGGAAAACCTACTTTTAAAAAAGATGCTCGACTGTACAATGCCAATCCACATATTGACCAAAGATTACCCTTGTTTTGTGTTCCAGGCTTGTGTTTTCTGTTTGAAAAGCCCAAGATTCGTCATATCTGCCCACGTTGCGGAAAATCGTACGCGCAAAAGTACTCCATGAGGCTTCATCTTAGGAACGAGTGTGGTCAAGAACCCAAATTTGCTTGTTTATTTTGCCCTCTTAAGTCCAGGCGTAACGGCAATATTCGCCAGCACATGAGACGTGTGCATAATGTCCAGATTCCACCTTACATTCGTCATCTTCACTTACCCGTCAAAACTGAGGTCATTGATTACGAGTAAAAAAGAAACAGGACCTGAAGATCCAGTTAATGTTGACGCTTCCAATAAGGAACATTCCAAAACGTGTGGCCTTCCGACAAATCTTCCCATTTTCCGTTTTGGTTTTCCAGAAGGAAAATCAAGCGTCATGCTATTGAGTTATTGAGTTTAGGGACACATTTTTTAGTGCTATAGAGTTAATTCCGAGATGTGATTTTGCTTGGCCTTTAGAAAAATTGGGAACTTGGTGCCTTTAAGTAAACTATATGTCGTTTGTTAGGTCTTATCTTTTTTCTTTTTCTTTGAAACTTTCACGAGTTTCGTTGTTGCAATGCATTCCGTTTCTTACCATATTGGTCGTCTAATTAGAAGTTCGTCCTCAGCTAGGCTAGGCAAACTTGATTTGTTCAGTTATCATGGAGTTTAATTCACTAGTAGAATAAATTAGAGCTGTCTTCGTACTATTGATATGATAACCTGCTTTCGTATTGAATGAAAAGCTTAGAAATTTGAAACCGAACTTTTCGTTTTTTCGTCATTCTGCTGAATCGTTGGATCTGTTGGATCATAGACTATCAGAAAAGCGAAGCCGTTGATTCAGTTTGGATTGGGATATTTGGCTTTTCTTTCAAAGAGTGGTTAATTCACGAATGTCGACTTCTGACGTCATACCTAGGTATGGTTATGAAAAGGGTAGTAATTTTCGATGCGTGTTCTCTTTGGCCTGGGAGCATCATACATGTAAAGATCTCTTGCTGCACCTCGGGGACTGGCGATAAGGTTATTTTGCTAAGCCCGAACTAAACTGAATTTGTTCTCTTTGAAGTTTGGGCTTTTGCTCCTAGTTTTCTCAGTAAGTTGGCTGGCGTGGAATTCCAAGAATTGGTCGAAACAAACGCAATGGTAGCAATTTTCTAGCTTATTAACCGCATGAAATGATGTTGAGTACTTCTTATTAATCAAATGTTTTGTATTTTATTTTTTTAGGTAAGAAGTCCCAAAGAAACGCCCATGCGCGGTACGTGTGTTCGCATTGCGGGCGTGGGTATTTGCGCCTTCCGAGTTTGCGTTACCATGTTCGGTTCGAATGCGGAAAAGAAAAACAGTTTAGCTGCTTCCTGTGCCATCGAGAATTTCGCCAAAATAGTTCGTTAAGGCGGCATTTACGTGACATGCACGGGTATGGAGAAGCGCAGAAAAGAGTTCGTCGGGTTGTAAAATGACGATCAATAATGGGAGCTGCTTATACCACGTTTTATTTTTAATTACTGTCATTTTGTATTCAGCTCCAAATGGGTTGCTTCGTTTAATGGCTCGGCATTTGTCGTTGCCGGTTTTTTTAAAATTAAAGATACTAACTAGAGTGAGGTTGAATTGAAAGCCTGATAACCCCTTCCAATTCCTCACTCGCTGCCTTATTCTTATGGTTGTTTGTTAAAACCGTTTTATATTTCATAACCTGTCTGATGTTCTAAAAAAATATGTGGGTTTTAGAGAAAAATACAAATTTTTCTATGAAAAATTATTTGCAAATTATGAAGCGCCAATCCTTCCTCGCTGCCTTATTCTTATGGTTTGTTAAATATGCAAATTGTGAACCGCCGATTCATAGATAGCAATTCAGTTCTGGTTTTCTGTTGTTCGCCAAAATTTCTATTGTTCCACTATGTCCAATGAACCGCGCCAAGTTCGTTCAGGTCAGAGACACCGGGAACGCCTTCCAGTTCGCCAGTGCGTTCTATAGCCGGCTGCTTTTACCGCCTACGCTGCTACGATGACGTCAACATCGTGATGTCAAACGTAAGCAGTCGGGAAGGTTGTCGTTTTCGCTTGTTTTGTCACGTAGCCTGACCAGTTATTCATATAAATATATAAATAGAGTGTTTGGAGTTTCAATGGTTGTGCAAAGTTCCTTTATTTTGGTGTGCTAAGTGCTTTTCTAATTACTTTGGAGATCGGAGAGATTCTAAAATGGAAATTCTGATTTTTAGTCGAAGTAAATTATATTTATCCAATATACTTTGTTTAAACAATTACGATTTTTCTTTATGTTAAAGGATTGGTCTGCTATGGGCTGGTACTGGCGTTGTACATGATCGTATCCAAGGTACAGGGTTTGAGATTAGGAAGAGGAGAACCCGATGGTTTTGCTGCTGATCCATATATAAAACTTGAACTTCGTATGCCAGGTGTCCGGCCGAAAATTGTAATAATCCTTGTAAAATATTATCAGACTTTAATACTGTTTTTCTTCAGAATGATGATTACATTTGCCATGCTCATAAAATCAATAGTTCCCAAGAGTTGTATATCAGACAATTCAACGTGAATGCCGATGCCCAGAGGGCTCATCACATGTTGTTGTATGGATGTCCATCTGTTGATTCTAATCTCGCCGCAAAAGGAGCCTGGTAATGTTTCTTTGTTTTTCTCAGGAAGGCTCGGGAGACAAATGAAGGGTAGCTTTTAATTATTAAATATCCTGTAGGGACTGTGGCCATCACGGTATATGTTCGGGGTCGCAAATCTTGTTTGCGTGGGCCAAGAACGCCCCAGCAACCACGCTACCACCAAACGTCGCATTTCGCGTGGGCGGATCTACTCAAATTCAGTACATTGTTATGCAAGTTCACTATGCTCACCCATTGTCCCCAGACGATGAAGATGATCGGTCCGGCGTTGACTTATCATATGCTTATACTCCGTAAGTCCCAACTCCTTATAACTTGTGAGTTTAGTTTGATGTTTCCTATTGCAGGGAAAAGTACATCGCGGGAATCTTCCTCCTAATGAGTTCACGTACCGTGATTCCTCCCCATACGCCCAGTAAAGAAGTCTTAATTATTCGATATGGCAGTTACAATTTTTTTTTTTTAGAAACTTACGGCGAAGCCAATTGTTTAGCGAATCAGCCCGCTTCCATTCATCCATTTGCATTCAGAGTACATGCACATAAACTAGGTGTGGTCATTACTGGTTACAAATATGACCAGAAAGTAATAAGTCATTGGATTCTTTCCCTTTTCAGTTGTTCTTATTGCAATTAACCATTTCTGTAGAATGATAATATGGAAGAGATAGCACGAGGAAACCCGCAGTGGCCACAAGCATTTTACCCCATGAAGAAAGTCTTTTCTGTTGATAGCGGTGACATACTTGTTGCAAGGTGCACGTTTAATTCCACGAGTATGAGTAACTATACCTATATAGGTAAGCATCTCTCTTAATTCCTTAACTAAACGAATAGAACGTAGAGTACACGCATATATTGTACTTGCTTTTAGGATCCACCGCGGGTGACGAGATGTGCAATTTGTATATAATGTATTACACGGATGCTAGAAATGGCTCGAGCTTTGCGGAGTGCGTGGATGAGCAGATCCCAAGTTTCCATACTCGTTTACCAGCAGACTCAGACCAACCTTTACCTCCCAACCCCTTACTAGAAGAACATGCGCTACATGGCAAACATAGCCAGGTTAACCATGGCACAGAGAGGCAAATGACTACTCAAAACTTAATCAATATGGTAATTAAGACCACAATATTGACGTTTCTTAAAGTTTAACACTTTTCTTTGTACAAACCCAGGAACATCTTGACTACAATGAATTGTTTGCACCCAGTAAACAGGGTACCTCTTCTAAAAAAGCAGATCCCACCTTTCATAGCAAAAAGAAACCAGTACCCTTCCATGTTGATACCTACGATACTTACAATAACCAAGACGAGAGTTTCAGTTACCCTGAAGGTCCAGCTTCTAGTGCGGAACTTGATCTCACTAAGACCGCAGATTACACTCTTCCGAAGGACATAGCCGATGCTGGGTTCCAGGATGTGTCTGGTTGGTTAAAACCTGAAATACGAAAACTTATTGGACAGCCTTCGGCTGTGGCTTTGGACTCTGTTAACAACATCGTTATATTCCATCGATCATCGCGCACGTGGACCACCTCTACTTTCAATAACAACAACGCGTTGAGTTTGGACGAAGGTCCAATCCCAGAACCAACCTTAATTACCGTGACATCGTCAGGAGCCTTAGTACGAAAATCCGGCCAGAATTTGTAAGTGAGTCACGGGTAACATTTTTGATGAAACTAATGTATGCATTGTTTAGTTTTTACATGCCGCACGGCTTAACTATCGACCATGAAGACAACCTATGGGTTACTGATGTGGGTCTCCACCAAGTCTTCAAGATCAAGCCTTTATCGGATAAGCCTGTGGAAATCGAGCTTAGTTTAGGGACCAAATTGAAACCTGGCAAAGGAGACAATCTTTTTTGCAAACCCACTTCAGTGGCTGTCTTAAAATCGGGCGAATTCTATGTCGCTGATGGCTATTGTAATTCGCGAGTCATTAAGTACACGGCCCAAGGAACGAAGTTAATGGAATGGGGAGAACACCCTACGTATGCCTTTGGTAGGTTGTTCCACTTTTAAGAACAATTTTCTTTCTTGAATCTTAAAGTTAATTTTCTTTTTGTTACTCAGGCTTTAAAGTTGCACCACCCAACTCTGCGTTTGATATACCCCACGCCCTGGCTTTGGCTGAAGAAAAAGATACGTTGTGTGTTGCTGATAGACAGAACAAACGCATCCAATGCTATGCTGTGTTAACTGGCAAGTACAAGTACCAGATCAACTCACATGTCATAAGTGGGATACCCTATGTCTACGGCCTTGCATACTCTCCAGCAAATGGTAATATTATTAGCACTTTAGACTCCTTTCGTTATAAGTCGCGTGCATAGGAGGGGAATTGCTCGCTGTAACATGGACGGTAGACAATCAACCGTCTCCAGGATTAATTTTTGACATAAGTAACGGTCAGCCTCGAGGTTTCTTCAAGCCTTCTCCTAGTGAATTCAGTAGACCACATGAAATGGCCGTTTCTGGGGATGGGAACCACATCTTTGTGGCAGATATTGGGCAAAACCGCGTTTGGTACTTAAAGAAAGGTATGCTGTCAGTTAAGCCACGCTGTTGAAAGCTTCATTTTGTGTTTTATTAGGCAATTCAACTTTGAAACCTGTCAGCCCTGCCATCGTCAGAGCGAATGTTGTACCGTCGATAAACCAGACAGCAATTTTACCCTTTGAAGGGAAAGGCTCTGCGGAGAAGCTGGTTACACCAAGCTGGTCCATGTATATATTCCTCATGAGTTTAATAGCTGTTCCTATGCTATTCGTAGTGCTGATTACCGCGGTTGTAAAGTTGCGGAAACGAGGTAATTTATTTTGGTTTTTCGGTCGTCTTTCCTTCATAGAGTTTATTTCCCCAGGTGGCGTAAGATGTTGTCGGAAAGTAAATTCTATCAACTCGCTGTTAGGGACTCGTAAATCGCATAATGGCTTTGAGAAACTTGCGATGGAAGACAGCGAATCAGGCAGCTGTTCCGATTCAGGTGAATCGGAGACGGAAGTTGTCGAGTACAAGGCCAGTGGGCTTAAAGCATAAAATAAGGGGACATGTGTCCTCAAGATCTATTTACGCATTCATCGTTGAACACTTCGATATTTGTCATATATGCGTCATTCTCATCCAGCCTAAATTGCATTCCATTTACAGTGCAATGTATTTATAAAAAAAAATGTACCATCTTTTATGCTTTTTTTTTGCTGCAAAATGGTAAAAGGTTAGTTAGTCCATTCAGTGTGGGTGTAAGGTATGTGGCATCTATTGGTAAAAAGCGTTTTTCGGATAATATATTTTACCGGGTTACTAGAAAGTGATGCTATTTACAAAATCGAACTTCATACAATATTTAGGTAAAAAATGATCGTAGAAGGGTTCGACTTTCGTCACACCTCGCCACTCCAATAGTCCTATTACTTGGCGTAATCTAGTAATGAAGTTAGGGTTGAAATGCGTCAGCACCTGGGTTAATAATTCCCGCCACGGTGCAAAGCGCCTCTCCGGGGAAATTCCCCCAACTTAAGACGCAAACAACAACCTAGGTGGGAGGTGACTGATCGGGAATTGCAAGATTTTTGGTGACTGCTGTAGCGTGTGAACTTATCCTGTTTTGACTGGAGTTATCTTTTGCGCCTCATATTGCGGCATTTTTGTTTCGTAAATTAGGTATTTACACTACGCCTGGATGGCCCAACCTCGAATCGTCGGATATATTCCGCAGCAGGGGCTTAACGGAATGGTAACTAAATACGTTTGTGCAGTTTGCTTTGACAGTTTCCTATGTGGAGCTAGTCATAAGTCAAGTACTGATAAGACCAAAGTATCTAATGTGGTTTATTTCTTATTCTTATTAACAGCTGGAACCCACGAGGTTGTTGCGACTTAAAGTTGTTAGTGGGCAAAATTTGGCCAAGAAGGATATCTTCGGGGCAAGGTATAAATAGCTTGTCTAGTTTTCCTATTCCTTAAAACTCTGATAGTTAACTCTGGCATATTTTAATTATCTTACATCTTCCTAGTGATCCTTATGTTCGTATTGATTTGGTAACTGCTCAAGGCGATGAAGTCATTGATTCTGTGTTAACAAAGACGAAGAAAAGGGTAAACAAATATGGAAATTTCGTAGGTGTTTTCTATATTCTAACATTATTTGCAGACACTGAATCCAAAATGGGATGAAGAGTTCATTTTTAGTGTCAAGTCTGCCGAACACAAGCTTGTCTTGGAGGTTTTTGATGAAAACCGTCTAACCCGAGATGACTTTTTGGGTATGGTCGAGTTGTCACTAAGATCGCTACCAAAGGAACATCCTGATGTCACTATTCCAATCAGACCTTTCATCTTAAAACCAAGAAGGTACCAAAAATTCTCTCAGCAATCTTGATGTTGTTAACAGTACCTTTCTTCTGAAGTAGTGCTCGGTCACGGGTTAAGGGCCACCTACAATTATATCTAGCATACATTCCTGGGCCTAATGAAGAAATCTGGAACGGAGATCCGGTTGAAGGTGATAACAGAGAAGAGGCTCCCGAACCAGACTGGGAGTTGGTTGACGCTTCTGACGGACATGGGAGACCTCAAGTTGAAAGACCTGCAACTGTAAGTATTAATCTTCCATTAATAGTCAACATCACATCATGTATATGAGTAGGTATCTCTGTGTTGTCAACGTCTTTATTATGGTTCTGTTTAGGTGACCATGACTCCCAATACAGAGCCGTTGGCCCCTTTGCCTGCTGGATGGGAAGAACGGCAGGACGCCAATGGTCGCACCTATTACGTAAATCATCTCGCCCGGTTTACGCAGTGGGAGCGCCCGACCCAGCCGCATCCTACAGAAGCGGTTCAGCAGACATCGAGAGAACGCAGCATAGAAAATGCTCAAGTGGAAATGCAAAGAAGATTCCATATCTCAGATGTGGGACAAGGGGCCGAACCTTCTCAACAGCAAATTATGCAACAGGTGACCCATAAGAATATTTTCTTACACTATTTAATCTGAACAGCAACAACAACATGCATGGGAATGGATGTTCGCGGTAGCCGTTTGTTACCCTTTGTATTCGACCTTGGGAACTTCGGTGATACTGTACTAACAATGCGAGTGGGTTTAGGGTTTAGAGGACCTGGACGAATACTACTCGGATGAAGACGAGGATTGGGATGAGCCGGATGATATTTTCGATGAGGTTATAATCCATTCGAAGAGGGTTATTTAGAGTTGGTTGCTTCCCTGCATTGCTTGTATTTTTTTTTCATTTTTTATGTAAACCGCGTATTAAAAGCCCCTTTATTTCGGTTTGTGTGTTATTGTAGATGCAAGAGTTGCAGTTAACCGATGGCATTAGCCCTGCCAATTCGCGTCGTTCGTCAGTAACTGTAGGTTACTCCCATTTGTACTTGCTCTTTTTTAGTTGCGTGCTGTTATTTCATTAAGCTTTACAAATTTTTACGTATCTGTAATGCCGAAGCTAAAAAAAATTGGTGCTAGGTACCCCCCTCTGATCCAAC
Organism: Lepidurus apus apus; assembly: GCA_022832285.1. Lineage (NCBI taxonomy): Eukaryota > Metazoa > Arthropoda > Branchiopoda > Notostraca > Triopsidae > Lepidurus > Lepidurus apus. The sequence continues at coordinate 27,757 of JAGJRO010000022.1, read as the reverse complement.
TCGACATCCCTTTGCCTCGCCGCCCTCAGCACCTTTGCCAAGTTCAGAAGGTTTGCCACCTGGCTGGTCCCTTCAAGTAGTATCCGTTACTGTCACCTATGTTTGCCAGCTTTATTAATTTCGAATTATTAGGTAGCACCTGTTGGAAGAATCTTCTTTATTGACCACAACCACAAGAAAACGACATGGATTGACCCTCGCACTGGACGTCCTTCTCCACTTCCGAGTGCCGCTGCGCCTCCAGCTAAACGGAATCAAAACGAAGATGAACTGGGAGCATTACCTGAAGGATGGGAAGAGCGAGTCCACAACGACGGCCGAATCTTTTTTATCGATCATAGTAAGCGAGTCTTTTCTACGCCAGTTCGTTTTCAGCTATTAATTTCGCATTTGCTTTTGTTTAGATACCAGGACTACCCAGTGGGAAGACCCACGGTTATTGAATCCCCACATTGCTGGACCTGTAAGGTTTCGTTTTTTTCCCCTTTAAACCCCTTTAGTGACACGTTTTATCATTTTTGCGTAGGCCGTACCCTATTCGAGAGATTACAAGCGAAAGTACGAGTATCTCAAGTCGCAGCTCAAGAAACCGGTAAGAGATTGGATTGTGCAACTTACGTAAGGTCCTAACGTTGCTTTTCTGTGGCAGGCTAACGTGCCTAATAAGTTTGAGATAAAAATTCACCGAAATAACATTTTGGAAGATTCGTATCGAGTCATATCTACTGTGTCCCGCGTGGAGCTCTTAAAGACGAAACTTTGGATTGAGTTTGATGGAGAGGTTGGATTGGATTACGGCGGAGTGGCCAGGGAATGGTTTTTCCTTTTGTCCAAGGAGATGTTTAACCCGTATTACGGTTTATTCGAGTACTCCGCCATGTAAGTGCTATTTCTGTTTCGTTTCGAATACGCTGAGGTTTAATTTTTTAATATATTTTTTTAAAGGGACAACTATACGCTTCAGATTAACCATATGTCAGGGCTTTGCAACGAAGATCACCTGTCTTATTTTAAATTCGTGGGTCGAGTGGCCGGTATGGCGGTCTATCATGGGAAACTCTTGGATGGTAACTTTATTTAAATTGGTGTGAAATCAAAGCTCAGTTTTTGGTTGAAAACGCAGCCTTTTTCATTCGCCCCTTCTATAAAATGATGCTGGGAAAGCCTATTGAACTTCGTGATATGGAAAGTGTGGATTCCGAATATTTTAATTCATTAATGTGGATCAAAGAGAACGACCCTGAGGAGCTGGAGCTCACGTTTGCCATTGATGAAGAAATTTTTGGTCAAACTTCCCAAAGGGAACTTAAACCCAGCGGCGCCAAAATTCCCATAACGAACGAAAACAAGGACGAATATATCCAGTAAAGTTTTTATACGTTATCGGAATTATTTTGTATCATTTTTTAAAATCTTCTATCATTATCTTTTCTAGTCTTGTGATCCAATGGCGTTTCGTGGCGCGTATTGAGCCCCAAATGAAATCGTTTTTGGAAGGCTTCAATGAACTTGTACCCTTGACTTTACTTAGAATCTTCGATGAGCACGAAATGGAGTTGCTCATGTGTGGAATTGGTACTATCGACGTGAAAGATTGGAAGGCCAATACCCTATACAAAGGAGACTATCACCCTAATCACATCGTTATCCAGTGGTTTTGGAGGGTAATTAAATTCTGCTTTTTCTCTGCCATTAATTAAGTCTGTAATGTATTGTTGTGGCAGGTGGTACTCTCATTTAACAGTGAGATGCGTGCTCGCTTGTTGCAATTCGTGACGGGTACGTCGCGTGTGCCTATGAATGGGTTCAAAGAGCTATACGGTTCTAATGGACCTCAGCAATTTACCATAGAGAAATGGGGAACTCCAAACAACTTTCCGCGTGCTCATACTTGGTAAGTAACATTTTTTCTTTCTCATATTGCAGCGTAAACGTTGTCGTGATTTAAGACGACCGTTGCTAGTACTTACGGTGATGTTTTCCTTTTTCTTTTTTTTTAACGTAGTTTTAACCGGCTGGATTTGCCGCCTTATGAAAGTTACCAAGAGTTACGAGACAAACTCGTCAAAGCGATTGAGGGCTCTGAAGGCTTTGCAGGTGTTGATTAAAGCAAACTATTACATGTATAGCCCCTATTTACCTGATCTGATTGCTCTAAGTTCGGTTTGAAAACTTTTCCAAATCATGTACAGAAAAAAAATTGCACGAGATGTTTCGCAAAGTGCTGTTTTCTTCAAATTTTACTACGCTAACCTGTTTCTCTTGTTTTCTTACATACGGGGACTGCTGTAGTAGCTTTATTCGAAATGGCAAGCTAAGGGCAAGTGGCAATTTCTCAATTTCAATCTATTTCTTTTTTCTTCGGCAAAAATATTAACCTTGGAAAGTTGGTACGAAAAATATATTAAAAAAAAAAGTTTGGGTCTGTATCTTTCAGAACCAAACCGAATTACTACACCCTAGTCTCTCACTCCCTTTCCCCTGTAGAATATCCGCGTGACGTGTTAACAAATTAACTATACATCCCTAAGTTTGTTTATTAAAAACTTTCCAAGGGCAATGAAAAAAAAATTACGAAACCTATCTAGAACATCGTTTTTTTTCTTAAGGGGCTGGGAAATTGTTTGCTGAACACTATAACTTGCGTCCTGGCCTTTCAAATCCTTTCTTGTTTGTCATTTGTGATATGCCCTGTAATAATAAATCTTAAGCGTTTAGTCCAGTTCGGGTCGCTTTCACTTCAAGACTGTCGAAGGACAGGTTCAAGTATTTACACTTAAAGGTTAAGAAACATGAATCTCCCAAAAGTCCTGGCTTTATTATTGGACTGAGGAGGATGACGTTATCGTAATGGCGAAAAAAGGAAATGTGGGTAGAATAAGAAGTCATTGCCATTGTTACCGCTTTCGGTGGTGCCCTTAACAAGCAGTATCCTGTACAAAACCGGATGAGATGACGTCTACGTCTCTTACGGCTTTCGCTGTAAATGAAGGCAACCTACATTTCTTGCATGAGGATATACTCTACATCCTACATGTACTGGTGTACAGCGCCAAGAAATGTCCTTGTCTTGAAATTAGGTAATTTTATCATGTCTCATCCTATTACTGTCAGCGATACTGATGCTCTTGCGTAGGTGAAGTTCGGATTTAGGAAACATCGATTTTTGTGGAGCCGAACAAGCTTTTGTATCGCGCGTTTCCCCCTTACTGTGCTGATCGACTGAAACAAGTAAACCCCCTCTTTATTTCCAGTCATCGGGTCTGAAATCAATGGCCTGGTCGTCATCGTTTATACCAGCACAACACAAAAGCAAGCAAAAAAGTCCTTGCGAAATCGACGAGGCAATGTTAAGATGAATACGTTTTTTGTCTTTGCAAAGGTTTCGCTTCCATTCGTCTTCCGTATATACAGTCGCTCCTTTTACGTTAAAAAAAAAATCTTGTGGAGATTTCGGTACCTGAATGTCGTTAGCGTCAGGCATCTACTTAGGCGCCCATTGTACTCTGCGTTTGATACAACCACTCCGGACTGCCTGTCGGACCGCTCCCTTTCCACCTTGCCTTACCCATCCCGTATGTTAACCTAAAATTATGTTCTTCTGCTTCTTCGCCTTTTCTTGGTCACAATCTGCGAACCTCCGAAGGCGGGTTAAGGGCCCTGCGTTGGGGCTGGTCCTTTTGATTCACGCCACAATCGTTGGGGTCGTATTAAAAAAGAAGAAGTCGGGGCAACGCGTACGGCGCGAATCGGCCGGTGGATGAGATGCGGGACTCGCCCCAGCCAAGTTGAGCATCTTCACATTCAGTGTAGTACACTGGGTGTTGCTGTCAACAACGCCTCCGTCCGAGACCCTACCTCCAATGGTTGCTTCGTTTACTAACACCAGTCGAAAATTGCAAGTAAATGAATCCCAAAATAAGTTGTTTTCACTAATTACCTTCATTCCCTTGCAGCCTAAGCAACCGCATGTGCCGGGCCTGAAAGATTGAAAAGCGTTGGTAATTATCATTACTGCGGGGTCCAGACGGCGCAAATGAAGTTGTGAAGTGTGGCAATTAAAATCACGTGCCAACTGTCCATGAAAGTTTTTTTTCGCATTGTCTAAATTGAAGTGCTTGCCAAGAAAAGAAATCAGGTCGGTCGCTCGAAGAAAGTGATCAATAATTCGTTAAAGGCGCGGATTTTTTAGGAAAGCTCGAAACATAGAATTCGGGGAACTCAAGAAAAGAAAGATTCAATCGAGTGCAGTCTGACTCGATTTGTTCCTATATCAGGCCCTGTAACGTTCAAAAATTCGGGGCGAAAAAGCAGTACAAAGTGCTCTTCAATGGAGCCGTGGATGATTGTTTTGGTGGCTATTTTCATTACGTCTTTCCTCACCGTGGTCGCCTGCATCATTTACCAGTTTTTCTTCGTCCATTAATGAACTCGACGAAGTCGCGTGACTCAAGTTTATGTTAACTACCGAAACATTTTGCTCCATATTACACAACATTTTTACATACATCAGCTGCCAGTGACGGGTTGCAATAAGGAAAGAGAAGCTTGCATTTGACACTGTGTGATCCAGATTTCTTTGGTTCTTAGTCGTTGCCAGAGGAAATGTGCCCAGCCTTGCATCCGGTAAGTGTGCTAGCTTTATCGTAATTAAGATCCCGGTTTCTCTGGCGGTTAGATAGCGTCAGTGATTGCATGCGAGCGAGTTTGGGATATGTAAAATAACACGCGCTTTATCCTGCACGCTCTTTTGTCCCCAAGGAAAGCGAAAGGTACCTCCTATGTTTAAGATAGGATATTCAATTAATTCTGTTTCTATTTTCAATATTTCTATATTCAGTTCAATTTCTAATCAATATTCGTACGCGAACCCATGATTCGTAGATTTATTTTACAGTCTAGTACCGTATTGGTGTCGCGTGTATCATGGTAACTTTGATGCTGTGTGCCTCCTGAATACTGGAACGAAATTATTTTCAGCGGCAGTATTTGACGCGTGTCAAATAAGAACAAAGCGAACATGCAAATTGAGTATTTTAGGCTAGCGAATCCTTCCTTTCGAAGGAGATAATTTTGTATTTTTTTCGGAAAAAGAGGGGGCGGGCCAATACAAGGAAGTCAAAGAACCCGTACGTTGCTTGTGAAGAGCCCTATTCAGAAACGGCACCGTCAACAAAATCTTCTTTATATTGTATATCCTTTTTTACTGCTTTTACGTCGCATCCTCTTGATTTCCAGTCGTATTTTTCAGTGAGCTAGCTTTCCTGGTCTTGCAACTAGCAAGCAAACAGGATAGTTGATGGAAAATATTTTCTGATATATTGGAACGAAGAAGTCTAAATGTAGATACCCATGGTAACGTTATATTGTGTTAAGAGCAAGGTATATGGGATATGATTGTAGGTTCGTTTTCCTCTCCCAGGCAGACCTTTTCGGTATCTTGCGAGCGTACCAAAGCAAGGCTTTGATGTATACAAGTCCATGGACAAAAATCCGTCCATTGCCGTGATATTAACTGTTTATTGCTTTCGTGATTAGCAGCTTGACTTGTTATCATATCGTGACTTAACTACTTTGCCAATATCACGGTGTACGTTGTTACCGGGTTAATCTGCCACGGAAGGAGGTCCTAGTAAAGCTCTGTGGACTGATTAGTGTCGCTGCTTGGCTCGGGTTTGTTTCTAGCATTATTTACGCACGTGAAATTGGAATTTGAAGTACTGGATTTAGTTGGCACTTTGGCATTTTCAGCCCTGGCTTCCTAAGGGCCCGACTAGGGGCTCCAGCCAAAAGCACGCTACTCGTGGCTGCGGACTGCAAAGCTCCCGGTCTAAAATTAAGGCCAGACTAACAAAACGGTCCAAGTCCAAGTGTCGTCAGTCCTCTGCATTCACGTCTTGTTCCAAGTCGAACGAAAAACATTGCTGTGGTATTACCGTATTTGGACAATTTTCTGATCGATTTCAATGCGGGCATTATCCGATTTTTGTTGACGTGTGTATCGCCAGTAGCCTATTATCGTGCCAAAACTTCCGGTGGTGGCAAACGCACTTGGCGAAATTTAGTCTTTTTTTGGGAGGGCGAGAAGAAGTGGAGACACCGCCCTGTATCGTTTCTTTGCGTGTGTTTCACTTCATGTCGACAAAACGTTCACGCTCAAGAAGTAAAACCAATCAGGTATTTATTAGAATGAATCACACACTTCCGTGCAACTTGCCATTCGTGTAGTTCAAGCGTGAGAAGTGGGCTTTCGTTCCCCGGAACTTGGTTTACAGGGATCCCTTTTTTCCCCTGGAACATTCGGTTTTCCCTCAGATACCATTTACACTTATTGGGAAGGATTCGACGGGTGTTCGAAAAACGCCAGTGTCAGCACACCCTATAAATTGGTAGCCGTGAGCAACTATCGATTCGCGGAATTTGGGCTGGCAGCGAGCGAAGAACTCCTCTTTACGTTGCCAGACAACATTCATTTCTACTGTGTCTGCTAGACTCGGCTATCCTGGGCCGATGAGCAATTGTGCTAAATTTAGGCAACTATGGTCCTGTTTTTTTGCGTCTAATGGAACTACTTTCTTTAACAACAAGCATTCCTGATCAGCTTCCTGGTTAGTATTGATGCTCGAGTAAACTTTGGCCGGCGAGGATTTCCCCTTCATTTCTCTTAAATCATTGGAACATATGTAACATATGGCGGTATTGAAAGGTTTGAGACTTGAACAGCATGCGTTAGCTTAATGCCTTGATCAACTTCTTTTCCGTTGTCGCCGATACCGTAAAAAGAGGAGGGGGAAAACAAGACGGACGACTGCTTACACCCTGCGAGGGTACGAGGGTGAGCACCGACATGAGACATGGGGTAGAGATACTATTTCTTTTAAAGTCTTGCAAGTTTTCCATGTGGCATGGTTGTATCTCTGTTCCGTCTCTTGCACCCGTGAACTTGGGGTGGGAAGACGGGGCCAACGCTTCTCTAATAACGGACTGTCACCAAAGCCAGCCCAAATGTCTTCCGGTTTTGCTGGGGTTTTGGAGTCATTTGCAAAGGCGAGTCGTTCCCCCTTAACGAGTTCTCTTGCTCCACCTCAGTCTCAGTAGATGAGCTACAAGTTCGGCTTTGGAAGGTACCAGCTGCGGACTGGTTGCTGATAACGGTGTGTGGAACATGCGTGTTACGTGCAGTGAACTAACATTACGCGACCGCTGCCAGTCGCTGCTGATTACCGCCGCTTTTCGAAAAAGCCACCTCTTTGAAGTTTGAAAAGATTTTTTTTTATTTGTCTCATTGTTCCTTTTTTTTTGCTTTGGATTTCCGCGACATTCCCTCTGAGGATTTGCCAATCTGAAATGGGCTGCGACAACGTTTAGTGCCTAGTTTGTTATGCAAAGCAAGTAGCGAGCCAAGTTAAAAGGGTGCGGTTTAGGGTAGTCCAGAGCAGACTTGGGGAAAAAACGGGGAAATGGAAAATAGACTTGGGAGACAGATGTTGACTTTTACCAGCGATCAATAAATTGGTTGCTCTTGTATAGTCCACGGCCTAAAATCCCCTGACAGTCTTGACGCGCGTAGGGCGGCTTTTCAAATCTTCGAAATTGCCTTCACATTATAGCCTAGCTTTTATTTACCCGACCTTTTCTTTCATTCATATCGAAATTGAACGGGTATGGAGGGTGTATAAACTGGAGAAGTCCTGAAGTTGGTTCTCCACTAAGGCTCGTTTGCTTTATTACATGATAGAGTGGTTCATCACCGACCAGCAGTCAGACGCCAGATGCTCCTGTCGTTTCGGGATATCTGCAGAAATTAAGTGGCAAAAGTTTGCTTACATCGGGATACTGGAAACGGAAATACTGTGTTTTGGACAGCAAGCGACTCTTCTATTATGATAAAGAGGTAATTTCCCTTTTCTTTATTATTTTTATGTGGAATATTAAGGAGAGTCTTGTCGGATTTTCTTTCGTGAAAACAAAACTTCAAACCGAACTAACCTTATTGCCTGAAGCTTTCCGAGTTTTACGTGTATACTTTCTATTCAAGAGTGTTTTTTTTACCATGTTAGCGTACTAAGGGTATCTAAGGGTAGCAAGTTGACGAGGGTATTTTTTAACGTTTATTTCTAATAGGGCGAAGGCGTGCCTAGTTACATTAATCTGGAATACCTAGACACGTGCGAAGAAGTGTCTCCTAAGGAGATAAAAAAGGCTCCCAACGTGTTCGTGATTTGCGCTTCCGATAAATCGTTCTTTGACACGGTAAACTTTACGACCTACAACATTCAGACAGTCGGGATAAACGGAAGTTAATATTCCCCAGGGTCGGTACTACTTTTCGGCTGACACGTTAACAGAAATGAACGAATGGGTCGGCAAAGTTCGCACAGCTATGGAAGGGTTGAAGAAGAAGCCCGCAGAGGCCAATAAGCGGAGATCGGAGAGAGCTGTCAAGGAGAACGAGTCCCGCAAGTCCGCCAATGACAAGGTATACATTCAACATGTCTGAGATTTCGGGGTATTAACGAAGAAATATTATGGACGTTGAAACTAATAGCCCGACCATTTTTTTCTTATTTATATTTCATTGTAGTACTCGGACCAAGCTATTCAGGAACTAACGGCTCAGATTGATGGCCATTTACCCTCAGTTACAAAAGAACGAGCCAAAGGACCACAAGGAAGACGGTTACCCCGTCAGCGTATGACGTTGATGCCTCCGACGAACGATTCGCTTAAAGCTTCCTCTTCCATGACTGCTTTGGAGAATTCTTCAACTTTGGCAACCAGGTTAGATGAGCACGAGGGTATAAGTGACGAGTTGAGCCCCGTTTGTGTGTCGCCTAAGGATTACGAAAGGTTTGATCAAGCGTTGTTTATTTCCCCTAATGAACCCTGTGTTTTGCGCAAGCCAGCCACGAACATTTCCGCCACGAGCAAGGAAGTTGGGCAAGACGAGAAGGTACAAGCCCCCAACGCCCCAATCTCTGTCGAAGTTAGACCTAATACCAGGGGGACTAGTAGTCACAGCCAAGTTGACGAAAGAACCAGTAAAGCTTCCCAGATTTTAAAGTTTTCGGAATGCGGTCCCTCCGATGAGACTTCGATGGAGGAAGGCGGAAATGAAGACAGATTGACATGGCGAATGCGATGGGCTTGTGCCTTGCTCTAAATTCTGAAAGTGTCTCGGCTAGAAGTCTCGGCACACGTTCCGTTTCATCCTCCTTTTTTTTTTTTTTTTTTTTTTAAATATATTTTGTGCCTTGTGATAACTTTTAGCGTTTTCTCGGATGTCTATTATTGGGCTCGTTCTAATTGATTCAAGTTGCGTGAGTAGCATGTGCATGCATTGTGTAAAAGGCTATGGGTAGAGAAGATGGCCGGTGGGGCGAGATTTCGTATACAAGCCTTGTAGTATGTATCCGTGTTGTAGAACTTGATATTTCGCACCTTGCATGAGCACCCATTTTCTAGAATCAAGGTAAAAAAATTGCACAGTTTTGTCCTTTAAGGGGCAATAGTCACCAAAAACCACATATAGAGATACTAATGGATGCTTGGAGTCTGCATAATTTTTTGGAACCGTGAAGTTTCTTTCAGTTTCTTTAGATGAGCCATTCTCGAGTTCTCGGCATGTAGATTTTTGGTCGTGACGTCACAGACATGATATGACGTGGCTTATCGGGCTTGTTGCCATGGTTACTGTTAAATTGCATGCTTAAAACCGTAAACAAAGCTGTTCGTGTACCATGGATGGAAATGTTTGTGACGTCAGAAAACCATTTGATCTTATTTTCTGACATTTCTTTTTTAAGTAAGTTAGTTATCATTTACGCGCATAATGGAAAAAAGGGGTCACTTGAAACTCCTTTCAAGACAGTTTTTTTGTGGCTATTGTTCTTTAACGAACGCTTCAATGAGGAGCTAATTACCTACTTGTTCATTTTATTTCCCTCAAGTGTGCCAGCGTTTTTAAATCATTCAATGGACGCGGAGGATATGGACGACTCAATGGCATCTAACGGATCTTCTAAGCCTTTGCAGCTCACGTATGCTTATTCTTCAAGCGAAGAAAGTTTGAACACGTCGTTTTCTTCTGCTAAACTATTGGATACATCTATCGGCAGCCAGGCACGCAACTTGGCTGTTGCCGCTGCTGGGGCTCGATCTTCGATTGCTAGTTCGGCATCTAGTAACAATCGCATATATGCCAAACGAGCTCCCCATCAACCACATCGTCAAGTTCGTTTTCGGCCGTTACCCAAACCCAGCAGCAATTCGGTGGTCGGTAACTACCCATCGGCGGCTCTCCAGCCACATTGTACGCTGTCTGAGATGGAAGCGTCGTGGACTTCTTCATTACCCATTCGTGGTCGGAAGAGCGAATTGGTTATGGTCGAAGAGCCTTTGACTGGCTCATTATCTTCTATTTACATGACTTGTGGAGTCAAGGACGAAAATCTCAACATTACCATGACCGAGGACTATACGCCGCAGACAGATTTGCCTAGCGTTTGGAAAAATTTGGAAACCGAGACGAAAACACTGAAGAAGGCTTTGGCGCACATTAATTTTGATGCACAGAACGCTCAGCGAGACATGGGATGCTTACAAGGAAATCTCATTACGGTGCAGTCATCCGCGAATGCCACCAATGACAAAGTTACCAAATTGCAGAGTCACGTAGCTTCGGTGGAGAAACAAGTTATGACTGCCTTAAAGGTAATGCATCCCCTCTTACTGTGCGGAGTGGCGGCTTAGATTTGATAAGAGCTCGACGAATGGACGAGGTTGCTAACTCAAGCTATTGTTTCCTAACTTTTCGCAAATTGCCATTGTGGATGCTTCGAGATCACTAACCTAAAGCAGGAACGCAAATTGGTTCGACGAAAGGGTGGCAAAAGGGGAGCATGTAGATTTTCGCGCTCTGGATTTCACGTTGCATGTCTTACTGACCTCTTGATGACCGCTCTACTACTTCCAACACATCATATATTACCTTCCCGTATAGTACAAATAACTTACCATCCCTCTCTGTGCACAATCCCATCAATGGACCCTCCCTGTTTCCGACTCTTATAACTTTATCCGTTGTCTATTGTTGATTAACATTCCGGATGGATTCTTCGTCTTTTGGGCAATCTATCGGATTCCAGCATGTTGCAGGTTAATGAAGGAATAGCTATTGAGAAACGGAATGCGAAAGGGGCCGTAAACTTTCCCGTCTGCCCTTATGAGAATGTGTTATGGTACGTTAAAAATTCGGGGGTTTCGTGTGCTGCTTGGGTGAATCCTATTTTGGTCCAATGGGAAGAGTTTATGGCATGTGAAAGTATGGTGCATATCAAGGACAGTTTAGTGAACGTTACACGGTTATATGGAGGTACTAGTCTACTAATAAAAGGAAAACTAATATTGTACTAACATCAAACACCATTAATGTCTGGCTAAAAGCTTTTCTGCCGGTTTGTAGGAGTCGCAGGTACTGCAGGAAAAATTGGCGGAAGCTCTCAGTACTGTGGCCGTGGCTAAAGAGGATTTCCGAGCTCTGCAAAACGAGTGTATGCTATTGTTGAGGGATTTGAAACAAGCCAAAGCCGCTCAGCCTCAAGCCAGGTCGAGCAAACAAGAACCGGATTCAAGTGTCATCACTCCGCTGAGTCCGATGGCCACCCTTTCCACCGCGTTTAGTCCATCCTCTTCAATGATAAATTCCATATCGAAACCAACCTTTACTTTCAATACCATTATGACATCTAGCCCCAATTTTGCTCGTCGAGATAGACCTCTTTCTGCCCTCAATTTAATCCCTCCTAAAACCTTCGATTTTGCCAGCCTTTTGTCGTCAATCCCTTCGACGTCGATATCTAGTTCCAATACGTACTGCATGACGACCTCGACATCGCTTCCACGGATGAAGTCGTCTTTGAAAACCGAAGGAGCAGCATCCAACAAATCAATATCCTTTGGACCCGTTAGCACTTGCACGTGGCCTATCTATACGTCTGCCAGTAACCCTAGCTCTGTTAGAGAAGAAGGTAGCAGAAATGATACTGAGGATATCGATATTCGTCGTCAGTAAAGAAAAGAAGGAAAGAAAGAAGAATATAGCCGAAGCTTATAATGTCGCGGCTCCTTAATTCCGATCAATACATTCAGGGTGCTTACGTAAGCAGGTTACTGTTACATAGTCACCCTCGTGTTAGGAAATTGTCTTGTCGTAATAGCCTTAAATCGGGAATTGGTTTTAGGTGCTTTGCGTATTGTAGAGAACACGGAACTCCCAGGAGCGAAATTCCGGCATTTTGCCCTTCCTTCACACTAGGTGGCGTAAGAGCGCAGTTCATTGCCATATTTGCCATAACAAAACCAGCGTGACAAATTTAATGGTGAAAATCAAACCATAACGTTTTTATTTGTGTAAATCTAAATTCTAGCAAATATCCGTGAAATATATTACTTGTGAGCTATAATATACTAGGAAAATGTGGTCCAGGCTCAGGGCAATTGTTCCTAAAGTCAGAAAAAGCCAGGTTAGTTTTTCTTTTGCATTTGTAATTTCAAACGTATTTATCATTCTCTGCAAACAAGTCTGAACTGAAGTTTGCATCGTTTACCTTGTTGTCTGTAACCAAAAATATACATAACTTTCGTTAGTTATAACTTAAGTTTTGTGTATTGTAATGTGTTATAACATTCTTGGCTTAGGAACTCCTGGATAGGCTTTCGCATCAAAACACATTGGGTACAGATTTCGCCAGCAAAGCTCATAAATTCTCAACGACAGCCCAGCAATGGAGAACAGGCACGCCTATCAATACACTCGTGCTTTTTGTACCACAACAAGAGGTAAAATTATTCAATAAATTCCTATTGAATAAGTAATTCCTCAAATAACGTTGCTATAGGCATGGGTGGTCGAAAGAATGGGAAAATTTCATAGAGTATTGCAGCCTGGTTTAAATATTCTTATCCCATTTTTTGATACCATCCGGTATGTGCAAAGCCTCAAGGAAATTGCCATTGATGTACCCAAACAATCAGCCATCACGAAAGGTAAACTAAACTTGACAGGAACTGTATGAAAACTTATGCAAGCTTTTTTATCCAGACAATGTCACCTTGAGCATTGATGGCGTTCTTTATCTAAGGATTGTGGATCCTTACAAAGCCAGTTATGGAGTAGAAGACCCAGAGTTTGCCATAACACAGCTAGCCCAAACAACAATGAGGTAAGCATAGTATCCCGTTGCTCAAATTATACTCTAATGAAAACCGTCCTACCGTCAGGTCAGAACTAGGTAAAATTTCGTTAGACAGTGTGTTCCAGGAACGTGAAAACTTAAACATCCAAATTGTTGCGTCTATTAACAAGGCTTCTGAGGCCTGGGGCATAACTTGCTTGCGTTACGAAATTAGTAAATTGAAATAACCTAGTCAGTGACAAAGAATAGTCTCTACTCCTTTTGTTAGGGGATATTAAGCTACCATCCCGTGTTCAAGAAGCCATGCAGATGCAAGTTGCAGCCGAGCGTAAGAAACGTGCCGCAGTTTTAGAGTCCGAAGGAGTTCGAGAAGCTGACATTAATGTAGCTGAAGGCAAGAAAAAGGCCAGGATTCTCTCTTCAGGTACTCTATAGCTCTGAGTTTTCACAGCGTATTCACCTTTATTTATGGTCTGGGAAATTTAATTTTGTCTGTCGTTATTTCGTTTTGCGTCCACGAAAACTCATAAACATCGTTTATATAAAACAGAGGCCGAGAAACAAGAGAAAATTAATCAAGCCATGGGAGAAGCGCAAGGCTTGGTAGCACGTGCAGAAGCTCGGGCGAAAAGTCTGGAATTACTGTCTGTAGCCTTGTCTAGCGAAGTAATACGAATGTCTTCCGTTTTCTTTTATTACTATTTGAATTCTTAATGCAAGTCTATGGCAATAGAATGGTCCTAGTGCCGCTTCTTTGAATGTTGCCGAGCTGTACGTGAGTGCGTTCCAACAAATTGCCAAAACTAACAATACGCTTATATTGCCCGCGAACGCTGGAGATGTCTCTTCAATGGTAGCCCAGGTAAGACATGTGCCTCCTATTTTAGTGTCTCCGTCTCGGAATATTGATGAGTTGTGGCGATTCCGATTGGGAATACCGATCACATTCGAATTTTTTTCTGTCTCTTTTTTCTTCTTTATTTTCTTCGTCCCCCTCGACACAAGTCTAATGATAATCAACTTACCTTCATTTGTTGCGCGTTAAGGGACGAGTGAAGAAATGTAGCTAGGTCAGTGCTCCTGGGGTTAGTTGTAAATTTTTTTGTGGTCCTCGTTGGTCTTGCTTTCAGACGTGTGGGAAATGGCAAACACTAGCAACCTATTGATTTACTTTTTGTGGTTAATTTTTTTTTTTTAAATCTTGCACTTTTTCCCTCTTTCATTGTATTCTCGAAAGAAGAGCCTTCTGGAAAACCTCGCAGCTACTCTAAATTTCTCTCCTCCATCTTTCTGGATCTGCCTGGGTAATCTAGTTTGCGTTGCCCATAGTGAGAGGGGAAATGGGTCGTTGGCTGTTTAAGTGTTTACCCAGCGCAGGTATTTGAATTTACTGTCCACAGGAAAATGTCTTACCTTCACCGGAGCCATATTTCAGAAGCAAACTACCCTTAGGAAAGTTTTTAGGTAAAAAGCGTGCGCAGAACTAATAACGGTGAATTTTCTATACTATTTTGTAGTTAATTTTTACGAAAATGTTAGAAAGTTCATTTTCGGGGGATACCAAACTAGTTGGGCAAGCTGGGAAGTTATAGCTTTCTCATTTTGGTACCAGCTTCCCTTGACAGCTTTATTCTTGTGCCCGCAGGGGAAAAAGTAGAGGAAAAGTATTGACTGATTCAGCGTAAAACATGAATTGTCCCAGAAAGTGGATTGGTTCAAGTGTGTCTATCTTGTCACAGGCGATGACTATGTATCAAACGCTATCGAAGACGACCAGCAGCCCGAACTCGAGTCATACGCCCCCGTCGAGCACTACTACTACCTCGGACCAGACCATGAATCAGCTTCCGTTCGACGACTCGTCTGCCGAGTATTTTAGCGACGAGGACGAACGGGCTCCTACTCCCGCCGAGAAAGACAAGTAATGTGTATTTGTTGGCTAATGTATTGGACTTTGGGAAGAAGCTAAGCAAACCCAGGTCGTCCATAAAGAAGCTTTCTCGTATGCTCGCAAATAATACAAGCAGTTCTGTCCCTTTTCGATTCCCATAGAAAATAGCTTTTAGTCTTCTCCTTCTCGAGGTAATTTCTTCCACGTAAAAGTAGCAGGTTCGACAAAGAATTGGGAAATTATGCGTTTTATGAGCCGACGCTTATTCATTATTCATGGAAATTAGACACAGAAGACAAAGGACCCCGGACTTATGAAAGAGTGATTAATTATTAATTAAGATAACGTTAAGACAACTCACATGGCAAAGATTAATCGCGATTCCGTATGCTCATTCTAAGGAACTAGGGTTTGCCTGCTGCTCGTGTGTGTATAGAATTGCAAGTAGCTGTTCAAGTGCACGCGATGCGGTTCCCATATTCCCAAAAAGTGCTTGGAATGCGCTATACAGCCAGTTAGGCTACATGCCGGTGCAGTAAGTTGTAATGGAATAATGCGTTAACTAGTTTTGGGAACGAAGACGTAATAGTTGGTGGAAACGGTGTCCAATTGAGGGCTGCGGCAATCGCAAAACCTGGGTCATTGTCGGTCGCCAATAAAAAGGAAGCAACTTAATAGCGCACGGTCGTAAGCTCCGAACGGAATTGTTAGCGCACTCTTGAGATACGCGTCCCTGAACGATCGTTTTCCCTGTTGGCCACAACCCTTTTTACGAAGGGGGCTGCATGCAGCCGCGCTGCTCTCAGTGGTCTTACATACAAGGAAGGAAAAGAAAAAAAGAAGCTGAAATGGAAAAAGTAAGAACGTAAACCAACATGTGCCTTCCATGTCATACGCGGGCGAATTCCAAGTTTCGGTGGCTAATAGAGATGAGCATAAAGAAAGGTTACATTAAGTTTATGTAGTTATGCGGTCGTGATCCGCGTGCCATTTCGCTGCCGTTTTCAAAGCAAGTATGTATACAAAGACGAAGAGAGAGAGAGAGAGAGGGAGGAGTGCAATGCGAGACAATATTGTTCTGTGTGTAAAAGTTCAAATGGTATTCGTGTCTTTTTTTCTCTCTTTCTCGCGTGTGTGTTCTTATTTTGAATATATATGGCGTGCGAGAACCATAGCAACCTTTGAGTGCTAAGACAGTGAGGAAGTTCAAGTGACGAGTCTTTGAGTCAACGAAGCACTGTTAAGGAACCAGTCCGAAATATTTTTATACGAGAAAGGGAAGACGAAAGCGCGTTGGGATGACCTCTTATAAGTCTACGACTCCTTTTTTCATTGTTAAGGTAAAGGACCTTCAGTGCATCTGCTCAAGTTTTACGTCGATGGGATCAAGCTTAGGGGGCTGGGGTTTGAGAGGTAGATGGGAGGAAGAGGCTAAGAAATTGAAGAACGTGAAAGAAGAGCACCTTTTGCACAGGCTAATGATCCTGTGCCAAAGCCAAGGGAAAGGGACCGCAGGTGAAGTGGACAACTACAAAGAGTTCTTGAAATCGATCATCTTGCTCATTAGGACGGAGTTTGCTCTCAGGTGCTGATGGTGAACGAGCTGGACAGATTTTACCCCCTGAAGTGAATGGTCATGAAACGCCTTTCGAACAAAGTACACGACCAGACGCAATCTCAGTGCCAATTGAGCTCAACGTCATTGCGTTACTTGGTTGGCCGTGACCGCGACACAGAGGACTTCCTGCGTTTGTCCCGAGATGAAAACGGAGACCAAGACCTCGGCAATTCCCATTGTCAGCAGTCACTGGATATTGATCAGGTACAGCCAATATTTGGGAGCTTGATATCTGTTAGCAGAAGTGGGGGGCGGAGATGATGGCAGTGAGCACATTCTTACTCTGCATTTTTTTAAATTTTGCCTCTTCATCACTTTGACTCTTTAAGATCCCCCTACCCTTTATATATAGATACATACAAAAAAAGCCAAAAAAGAAAAAAAGTTTTCTTCATATTTACTCTGTTTCTTGGGCGGACTTTTCTCGCACCCAGTTGCTCTTCAGCTTGCTTTACCGAGCAACAAACAAACAGAAACCAAGCCCACTATGCTTCTTCCTTCTTCATTAAAGAAGCACCTCGCACTCCTCAAACCCACACACCCACGATACGCTGAATACGCGCCATTGTCCTCATCAGCACACACAGTTCCGATGGTCGACCTCTTTTATCTTGCTTCTTTACATGAACCTTTATTTTTTTACTTTTTTGTTCGCGGTCTAATTTTGCCTTCATCCCCCGGTTTCCCCATTGTTGAAGCTTCGCAGCAACGTCAAGGCGTCAAGTTTGATATGACGGAAAACGAAAACCCATCGACCCGGAGCCGATTCTTGTCTTGTCAGGGTGTTTATAGGGTTTGTTAAAGGACTTTATATACCGTTGCAGACAAGCGAGACCGGGTGTCGTAGTATAACATTGCATTGACGTGCTAGTAGACGTGTTATGGAGCAAGCCGCGAATGGAAGCAGCTACTTCCAGCGCATCTCGTTCGGTCCCGCCATCAGAAACCTTTTCCCGTTCGACTTATGTCCAATCCTTCCAGCGCCGAGCAGCTCAGTCTAGGTTTGGCAAAGTTCCCGGAAGCCTGTGTATTCCACTCCCACAAAGCGCGAGGAATTGGCCATTTTTGTTTACGCGGCACAGTCCCCCAGCTGGATTACTGCATAAAACCCCCATTTCTGTAGAATCAATTGTGTGGATTTTGAAAAGCTCATGACCGAGAAAAAAAGTCCCTTTTCCTTGCGTGCGTCCGTCACGTGATTTTCTCTGGCAGGTTCAAGGGGCCTTCTAATGAAAGGGAAACTTCTAATGTCATGTTTTCCGAGTCAGTGATCGCTTAATATGGGCTGATTCATCAGGAGCACGTGGGGCTCAAAGATAGCCCGGATGTCCGGCACTTGGCTGGGCCCAATTGATTGCTAATGAAAAGCCGTACTATACTGCTCACTGCGTTTGGAAGAGTGCTTGTTATATAGCCCACAGACCTGTGCTCAAAAACTAACGAACACAACATCGCCTCAATTTCCTGAACTTGCCAGTACCCAAGTACCGGACCTTATTCAGCAGCTAGTATGCTCCCTTTGCTGTCATGGAATGTCGGGGAAAACCTCACTCAAGCGTAATCGAATCAATGGACGTCCATGTCCCTTTCCCCAGCTCTAACGGCAGCTCGGTTGATCTCGTTTTGGCGCAAAAGTCGACTTGCGAAAGCGATAGCGTCTTCGTCACTCCTGTATACAGTTGAAAGTCTGAGCATATGCTGTGCGATTTACCTTTCCATGTTTGCGGCTTTAATCCCATTGTTACTATTCGAGTTCTTTGCAGCGCGGGCCTGTTTACATTTTTTACCCGTCCGTAGAGCCACACAACATACGGAACAAAATAAAACAGAACATGCCGAGTGAAGCCGAATTCAGCCCCGACGAAAGCGTGGTGCTTAGCGTCCGGGTGCAGAAGGTATATATACAAGAACTTAATTTGGAGAGCTACCAGTCCACGACAACCAATTTAGAAACTTTGCTTCGCTACTAATACGTCAGGTCTCCGTCATCCCTATCGGGTATTCTATGGTAACGGTTAGTTTATACTGCGTCAACAGTTGCATTGTCGCATTGGGTTTGAGACGTTTTGCCTTGTTAGCTGGCCCATGAAGCTATGCCTCTTATTCGAGCAGTAAAAAGCCAATTGAGATGGCTTCCCACTTCCTTGGTATGGGGATTGAAGCACTTCGAGGACACGGATCCTTTAGTAATTTGGAAAACAAAACTGTTGCATTTTCGCAACACAAGCTTCGCTTTTATTAGCCAGCTCAAAGATTAAAGCGTTGATTTAAATGTGCCAGAACCTGGCCACTTTGACAGGAAAACTTCTCGGAATGTTTCCAGGGAGTATATTTTAAGGACCCGAAAGCACAAGTTTGCTTCTTCCGAAACAAACTTTGGCGTCTTGGGACCTTCTTGAAAGGTACAGTTGTAATAGATTCGCATTGAAAACTTCTTCGACAAGTATACGTCGTCATCGTAAATTGGTATCATTATCCGCCGAACGTTACTATTTTTTCTGGGTAGTGCTTCACCAAGAAACACGGTAAAGCACGCATCTCGCGGAATTTCGAGCCATGGGAGATGGAGAGAACAAATTGCTGATAGAGCGTCTCGATCTGTCTTTGACGAAAAACGGCGCGCTCATTAGCGGGAAGTTGCCGATGTTAGCAAACCGTTCTTTGAAAATCAGATAATCCTTTAACCTGTTTTTTTTTTCTTACCCCTTCTATTGGACATTTGAAGAGCAGTTTGACCCCGTCGACCTTGCACGTTTAACGTGCTCGCAATGAAAAATTAGACAATTTTCCAGACTTCCGATTTCATTTTCCTCTCCGTGCTCTGTGGGAAAAGCGGCAAAAGTACTTGGTTATTCACGATAGCAAGGGGAACTATTCGATCCCGTGAAATTTGTGGCTGCTGGGAGCAAGGGCCCTCGACTCACGTATATATCGAAGCACGTATATTCTGCCAGAAGAGAGGGGTGTTTTACCGTAGAGCGTAGAATTGAAATGACTGTATTTATTGCTTTTTAGTTACTCAATTTTTTTGCACCGAACATTTTTTTTTCACAAGGCTCACACTTCGGGGATCATCGATTGCCGACAAGTAGGACCAAGCTCCTTTTATTTCTTCACTTCGACGTTGAGCGTGTAACACCCTCGAACCTCGTCTGTCGAAAATCCCGTCTTACCTCTTGTCTTGAAGGCTTTTTTCCTATGCGAGCGCTTATTAAGCTCAAAAGCTCAAATCTTTTTTCATTGTTTGAAGTCGTTGTCCCGCTTGAAACTTTTAAACAAGTGGAAGACGGAGCTACGGGGGGTGGGTTCGATATTGATATAATGGGGAGCTACCAAGCTATCCCGAATTAATGCATTGTCTTTATTGCCTTTATGGTAAGCATACGGAGATAAAAGTATTAAAGTTGAGGAAGTGCACAGGAGAAAGCCAAGCTAATCCTATTTGGCTAACTTAAAATTTGTCCTCACTTTAATGACTCGGCTGTCGAGGCAGCATTTCACCATATCGGCATTTCACCATATCGCGCTGTTCCACTCTTGCTGCAGACAGTGGAGCACAATGGCAAGTTTGGTATAGTTTGGTGGGCTGCAAAGCAGCACGATAAGAGAAATAGGAGAATTAAAGGCTGGGATTACGGGCTAGAAACAGCAGTGGGAAGGGAGAAAAAAGAACTAAACTAATTACATCCTTTTTGTGTTTCTGGCAGTTAATTGCGGATCTCAATAGTCAACTGGCCTTGTTTCGGCAATTACTCATCACCGTCGGACAGCCAAAGGATTCCCCTGAAATCCGAGAAAAAATTCGTCGCTTGCGCCGCCAGTGTGTCGACGCTTGCAAGCACACAACTCAGTTGCTGCTACCGCCTATTAAGAAGTAAGTAAGCCACGTTAATTGCCTTTTTGCCCTGGGAACGCAGGGGCTTGCATCTCCTCCTGTAAAGCTGCCGCTCTCCTTAAAATTTGTTTAAAAATGCTAGTAATGAAAGACTTGCATGTTGATATAACCGCCTATGAGTATGAGATGAAAGGGAAATAGACCCCCCTCTTTCCTATGCATGGATCTTTACTTTAGGCTTTGTTTTTCTTCTTTGCGCCTAACTTGGTTACCGCAGCTTTTAGGAAACCCCGGTTAATGATGCATTTGCCCCGTTTGCGCAGTCCGAACAATCCGCTAGTTGTTAAGTGAGGAAGAATGGTATAGAAAAAAATTTGGAGTATTTCTATAGCATGGCGTGACCTATGCGCCTCTGTGCAAGTCTGGGGGTCATTTATTGTATTTTTCTTACTTTCAAAAATGCTTTTTCTTTTATTTTTCGACCCTTTTCCTGCGTTTTCTTTGGCAAGAGGGGCTCGTTTGTCCAGGCAAACTGACGAAGGCAGCCAAACCTAATTTTCAGGCTCAGTTGGTCAATGTCGTCCCAAAAACCTCAGCTTGTCTGCTCTGTTCTGTATACCTTGGAGTCCTCTCTATTTTTATTTGTTTTAAATCGGGTTCCAGAAAGCATGTTAGCAATTCCAAGGAAGTTTCTCCTTGCATGAGAAGAAATACATAACTTATTTGGCCTCATCACTCAGTGAAATTTTGGTCAAACAACCGATTTATCCTTTTATTTGATTTATAAAAAGAAAGAAAAGAATAACAATAATATTGTTTTGCCTAGCTCTGCAGGATCCACCTTTCATTATTATTTTTGTCTACTTTTCAGTGAGTTAGCTGAAGGAATATTGGTGGACAAGGACCAGCTGGTGCATTTCTTTTGTTGTACGCAATTATTAGCACGAGAACTACGGAGGAGTTTTCGGCTTATCAAAACCTTGCCATTGGATATGACTAGTTATTTCGGTGTGTATTGTCACTAGTGTGCCTGCCTTATTATCTTTCTATTGACAGAAAACCGGCCTGGTCCATCCGGGCTTGGCGGCGTGTTGAGTCAGATTATCCTTTGCAAACAGCTGGCTCCGGATTTTAATCAAGAGGAACTTCATAGCATTATCAAGGATACGGAAGACGTCCAGAAATTGCTTGATGACCTTCAGGAGTTTATGCCTTTGGCTGAAAGCAATGGTAAAGTATATTACTTCCAAGTTTCCTACGAGCATATTTATGATTATATTCTTTTCCCCCTAGGACGAGCATTTGCATTGGCAGGCGATGACCCATTTAGCATATGGGCCAAAAAACGAAGACGGAATCCTCTGTACAAGAATGTGCGCTCGTTTTGCTGTCATATGAAGCCCTCAGGGGTTCTGTGATGTAGAACCGGGAGGATATTTGCTTTATATTCTATATTATCACTTTTAAATCTTTAATTCGTTTCATATTTGACTCATGCATCATTTGCCAGCTCCTGTATAGGAATTCGGTGATACATTAAGTTCTTCTGCAGTTACACTGCCTTTGTGCACCACATGTGGTCTACTTCATCATTTATCATAATGCCAACAATCAATCCCAAACATTTTATTACGTTAAGGGGACGTTTAGGATTTAGCTGACTTTTTTGGGGACTTCGGGCCCGTTGCGCAGGTTATTTTAAGGGCGTTATTCCCCTTGTCCTTTCATTCAAGTGGAATACCGATCTCCACTCGCAGCCGAACAAGCTGCGAGTGGAGATCGGTATTGTTGTTATGATTAACTTTTAGGATAGTTGTGTTTCTAACTAGATTTGGATAACTTACTCTGTTTGTAGTTACGAACAACATTCCCAATGATTTATAAAACATTAACCTAGCTTCATTTATGGAGTTTGGGCGTCTTTTCAGTGCGATGTTTTCCATTCAAAGGTACGTTTGGGCGTATTATAAGGTTTAAAGCAGACGATTTTGTTAAATTTAGGCTGGACAAATTAAAATAAGGTGTCGCTGGGTTATTATTTTTTGCCTGTTGCCTGCTCCAGTTCGCAATTATTATTGGATTTTTTTTAGGAGAGACATCCTTAATTGTTCGCTGTTATGCAAATGGAGCTGAGTGAAAACAAGGCGTGCCACGACGCTGGAGAGTTATGTGTGGGGTTGAGGAACGATTGTTTAAAATTTTCTTAATAATAGTATATTAATAGTATAATAAAAGGAATAAAGTAGATCCGTCCTCCTTATGTCACGTGATTCGTCGTCCCTATGACATAATTATGAATTACGGCTAAAAATGTTTGAATCTCGGTGGTTAGTCAGTGAGCGTAGATTCCTTCAACTCGATCCTGAGAGGATTATACACATGTCTGTGGAATTGTCTTGTGTCCACGGTCAAGATTATTGTCATGGGATTGTACAGTTTTAACGCTGGAAGAACTTGTACCGAATCCATAACTGCGCCGATCTCTTGGTAATATATAATCTACTGTGTGTTTCTATGAATTTCAGACCTAATAATTTACATATTTGACACCAAAGCTCGTTGCAGTCTGATTTTGAAAGCCAGAAAACACCTCTGGAAGCTGCTAATCCATCCGATTCACAAAAGAGCAGCGATTTCCTATAGTAAATACTTCATATTTTATTGCACATTTTTCTCAATCATTATTCGTTTACTTGCAGGTCTATCCATAAAAACAAATGTATGGAAAAAGTTGAACGAGCTTCGGCGGGCCCCGAATTCTGAATAATCGAAGCTGTGGATCAAGTTCTACGAGGGCGTGCGCAAACTTAAGAAAAATTGTCTGCTCTTTTACCATTTTTTGCCACTCGTTTAATTTTCCTGAGAATGGAATCTCCTTTTCTACAACTAATGTCAAATCTATTTGCCTACTTTTCCCGTTTTGTCGGGTTTTTTTTTGTCCACCTACAATTTACAAGTTTTGTTACAAGCTTGTTAGGTTGTACAAAAGGAACATTTAGTTATTTATAAATGTACACGAATGTTTATATTTATCCCATTAATACATCATCTTAAGCAAATGGGAGCTTTCTAGTTTAATCCGCAAATGTGGCTACGAGACGTGGATAATTTTCGTCCCTATCCATTCGTTGTGTGCAGTTACTGACCAATATTGTAGTTTTTCTCTAGCGATTTTTGGTTGTTTCATTGTCAAAAATCACTGTTTTTTAAAAAATGGGTGAATCGTTTTGTTATAAATGCCAAAATACGGAATAAAAGAACTGCCAATCACGTTGCTCGTTGCTAATGTTGCCGTGGCTTTTGGCCAAAGGATACAGCCCTCTATAGGCACTCGCCGCTACTTTGCATAGACGACGGAATTAAGCCCGTCAGCCATTTTGTGAACAGAAGCCAAGCTTACTACACGTCAGGTAATTTGCTCCCGTTTTATTTCAAGTTTATCGACTCCCATTCGACTTTTATCAAACTGAAAGCAATAAAAACTTCACTATTATGCAATTAGCTTGCCTATTATCACAGTTTGTTCATTAAAAGTAGCAATATTGATCAATTTCGACATTACTCCCGGGCGTAAGCGTCAGTGGGTTTCGAACATTTTTTCGAACGTTTTCAAGTTTATTCGCTGACGTTGGCTACATACTGCCATTAATTCAATAGACTATTAGTATGAAGTTCCCATATTCTGCCTTCCATTTCCTCTAGTCAGTTAAAGATTTTGTTTATCCTATTTTTCACGAAAATGTTCAAAATCCGATTTTAGCAATTTCCAAATTTCTCTTAATTCCTCAATCCTCATGACTACCAACACAGGTACACTCCCGGAGGGTAATCCCGTTTTTGAATAAAAAAAATAAGTGTAAACAAATGTACTATTTTTCCGGCTAAAAAACGTAAATTTAAAAATTCCCAGCGTGGCCGCCATAGCCGGTCTCGGTCAAAGCTAAGCGAAGGTCGGCTGTCGCTCAACGCCAGTGCTTGCCCTGGTCAGCCATTTGTGATTTGTCAAGTGGACTGTGTTGACGCCGTTCTTCCGTGACTCAAATTAAACTTGTCAAAGCTTAAGACCCTATTAAGTTGTGTTTTAACATGAACGGTATTACTAAGAGTTGTCCCTTTTCTATTTATTAGGTGGTGACAAATTTCACAAACAGTTATAAGTGTTATAACGTGTTAAGTGTGTGGTGTGGTCCTTTCTCTCATCCCGTTCCGCTCAGCCAACTTTATCCCTTGCCTTTTGCCATCCTTTTGGAGAAGAAAACGAGAACCGTAACTTGTTTATCCGCTAAGCTGAGGATGTGTGGAGACAGCTATTATTTCACCTTCTATGAGAGCCGCCAGGAGAACCAGAAGGAAAGGTATGCCAGGAGTTAAAGTGTTGTGGCCGGTTAGATCTTTTGCTGCAACATTTTTAATTTCCTGGGGGGCAGAAAAGTTATCGCTGTGCCATGCAATAGGTCTTTAATGGCAAAAACAACGGAAACTTTTCTGGGGTCATGGGGTCAAACAGGTGGTGGAAGCCTCGACTGAAGAACGCGAAGACGCCGCCAGGCAGAGGAAAAAGTTTCGTCTGTGGACATTTCTGGCTGAGTACATTATTTTCCATTAAATGTAAATATTGGTCAACATTTTAGTAGTTCCCTCTCTTCCCTCTCTTTTACAGGCTTTCACTCCGTTTGGGTCCCTTAGCGCTCCGTCTGCGATTTTGCCGTGTTTCCAAATTGTTGCTTTTTTTGGGGGGATCCACGTGTTCGCTTGGTCGAGGTAAGTTTTCGCAGTGCCATGCAATAGGTCTTTAATGGCAGAAAGAGCGGAAACTTTTCTGGGGTCATGGGGTCAAACAGGTGGTGGAAGCCTCGACTGAAGAACGCGAAGACGCCGCCATCGTCTGTGGACATTTCTGACTGAGTACATTCTTTTCTATTACATTTAAATATTGATAACATTTTAGTAACTAAACTTCCATCTCTTTTACAGGCTTTTAATCCGTTTGGGTCCCTTAGCGCTCCGTCTGCGATTTTACCGTGTTTTCAAGATTGTTGCTGTTTTGGGGGGATCCACGTGTTCGCTTGGTCGAGGTAAGAACTTTTTTATTTTTCCAAAGTGGCTTTATATTTTTTAGTTTCTTTAACTACTTTGTTTGAACACATTGGTAAGACGGTCATAAAAAGTAGACTGTATTTAAATTGTTTTATAGCTGAATTTTACCATTTTTATTCTTTTTCTTTTTTTTCTTTTTAGGACGTTCGTCAGACCGCGAGAAAAAAGGGGGGAAGAACTCTCGGAAGGTTTTGGCTCGTACTGTACCTAAGCAAAGGGGAGCAGAACCGGCACCTGGACGACTTTTGGAAAAATCTTAGTCTTATTTCCTACCCCTGCTATCTTTCAAGCCGACAAAGAAGGACACATTTCGAGTCTCTTCAGAAAGTAAACGGGAACAACTTTTGGACGTCGAGGTAACCTTTTCGTTTCCCCCAAATAGCTGTTTACTTTCAAACTTTAATTTTTATTGAAATTTTCCTTCTCATTTGAATCTCTTAAGACATTCTTTTTAAGGAGAGCTAATATTAAAAATATTGAATTTTCAAGCTGAATTAGTTGTTTCAATTTATGCTAACACGAAGAAGTTTGTAAAGGTTCAGAAAGTCTTTTGGGTTAGAAAGAAAACGTAAATCTTTGGATTTAGCCTTTGACTCGTTTATATAGTTCCGGCTAACTTTTTTCTCCCTTCTATGTTTGTTTTGCAGGACCTCTGTAATGTAGACCGCGGAAAGAGGGTGGGAGCTGTGGAAAGAAAACCTTTTTGGGTTGCGGAACTCGTACAATATGTCACGAAGCGAGATGGAAGGGTGAATAAGTCGACTTGGTCAACGTCTCGCAATCGTCTAGAACTTGAGCTCTTTCTTGTCTTATTCACCGAGTGTCGACAAAAGGTACAAACGCCAAATTGTAACGCCTTTTCAGACATTTTCTGTTTTGGTTTTTGGGTGTTCTCTGCATATTTTTTTTAGGGGTTGTATAAACTTAATTTACTCTTTAACCGTTTTTCCTAATTAATTGATCTAATGCGTAGAAAGCTGAGCTTATGCTACCTAAGTTAATCTTTTGGGGATGTTTTATTTCAGCTATCTGCCGCTTTTTTTAAATCAAATTTCGCAAGATTTAACTCAAGTGAAGGGAATTTTCTAGATTTTTTTTGCAGGGAAACCATCCGCGAATAAATTGGTGCTTTGATTATTGTGTTGTTACATAATAGTGATTGTTGTTCCTTTTATAATTTCGCTCCAAAGTGTTTTCCGTAGTGGAAAATTTTAATTTATTCATGTTTTTCTCATTCCTCTTTGCTCTAGGCTTCCTCTTTTGAGCCTCTAGTGCTTCTTTCCTCGCTATTTATAATAGCGAAGGCATTCCTAAAGAAGATTATCAGTGCATCGATGGCGATTCCTCCAGCTGCGGCTGTACCGAAGATCACCGTCATAATCAGCTCTTCCCTCAACCCTTGCCTTAGCCTTTGCACGCCGCCGTAGCTGTTCCCGTTGATGTTCTTCACATCGCCTTTAATTCGGATTTCGGATTAGCCCTTTCTTGTGATGGAACCGGAGACCCAGAGGGCACAAGGTATGCTAGGAGGTTTGGCTGCGGTAAATCGCTGAAAGATTTGCTGCAATCCAACTTTCTGGGCGGCAGAAAAGTTTCCGTTGCTGCATGATTCGTTAGTCTTTAATGGTAGCAACGGAGCTTCTCTGGGTTTTTGGGGCGTGGTTTAGGTGGATTTTGGATACTGATGGAAGTCAGACAGGCCAGGGTTGAGTTCGTCTGTGGATTGAAGAAGTGGAGTAAGTTTCTATCGTCTTATTTTTTTTATTGAATACTAATAGTTTTACTTTTAATTAAAAAAGGCTTTTCAACTGGATTCACTGCGTTACTACCAAAGATTGTCTTCATTTCAAGCCTTTGTATCGCTAAACTCCATCCACTAAAGAAGACAAGGATTCTTGTGAGCCGCAGTTATCAGTTTCACCAGATTCATCTTTGAGGTTCATTACGCAAGGTAAACTTTTTAATTTAAACGAACTAGATCTTTTTTTATTAATATTTGCCTTGCCATTGTCTAATAGGCTTCAAATAGAGCTCCGTTGTGCTAATATTCCGTATTGGGAAATACCGCGAGCAGGACCGCTCATTTTCAGTGTGTTAAGTCTTAAATGGTAGCAACGGAG